>OX457042.1:25569102-25579102 GCA_949752735.1 Lumbricus terrestris
AGCTATCTTAATTGAAAACTTGCGGGTGTTGCATGGTGTGAGCAAATGCCGGTCTATAGTTAGACGCTGTTCTAGTGCTGTAAGAGTGAATGGCCGAACCGGTGTTAAAATAGTTGGCAAAAGTTTGAGGTAATAGGCCATGCTTATAGCGAAACATGAATTCACCAGTTTGAAATATTCTTATTTGATCTAGTTTTAAAATACCGTTGAGGGAAATTTGAAAAAAGTTGGGCAGTATGACACTTGTAAGAAGATTTAGTTATTATTCTAATGGCCCTTTTTTGCAGAATAATCAAGCGTGTAAGACATGAGGTATAATTCGAGGCCCAAACAAAATTACAATAAGCTAAATATGGGTAGACTAATGAGTAATATAGGTTGGTTAGTATGTTAGTTGGCAGCTTATATGAGATACGAGACAAGATGCCTATATTTTTGGCATGCATGCATGCATGCATACATACATACATACATACATACATATATACAATGTTATACATGCTGCCATGCATACATATAATATGATACATAAATACATACTTACATACATACACACACATTATACATACAATACATACATGCAAACATACATACTACATACATATATACATACATATATACACACATGTACACACATATACACATGCACCCATACACATTACACACCTATATATAATGTTCGACATTCGTGCATACATCCGTGCCATGCGCAGTGTACTTCAATATCATCCTACAATCTAGCTATAAAAGTATAAATTCTTGGTGCAGATTGTCGCTCTCAATCTGCTTTGTTCGTTGACTCTGTACATTTAACTCTGTATGTGTCTGTCTGTCTGTCTGTGTCTGTCTGTCTGTCTGTCTGTGTCTGTCTGTCTGTCTGTCTGTCTGTCTGTCTGTCTGTCTGTCTGTCTGTCTGTCTGTCTCTAACTGCAGATGATGATTGTCACGAAAGCGAGAATATTTCCGTTTTGCGATTCGCCGATATTCAAATCTCGACAATTGCAATTGTCGCTTTGAACAACTGTTCCGTTGATCTATATTTACGAGTCGTCGTTTTCGCTATCTGTCTGTTTGTCTGTCTCTCTCTCTGTCTGTCTGTGTGCGCGCTTGTGTGTGTCTCTCTCCTTCTCTTTCTCTGTCTAGTGCTTTGTTTATGATTCCATACGGTGCATTATTTGCCAGATAAATTCCATCTTCTGCTGAGATATGTGCTTAGATATGAAGCAAAAATGCGTTCTATATGTGCACTGCATGTACATAGAACACATGTTTGCATAAGACATTATATGTTTATCAGAGCAGCTGCACTTGTTAATCAAATGTGACCTATATGATCAAAATCAGGCGTATTTCGCAACACACGCTTCTGAGATAATAACCAAAATTTATGTGAAAAAATACTTTTTTTCAATTTTTAGTTTTTGACAGAAAATGATAAATAAATATGTTTTATACGCATTAAAACTAAAATTTTGCAAAAATATTATTTTTAATGATTTTTTGATGATTTTGCGGTTTTTATTTTTTAAATAATTCAATGACTTTTCCCGCAATTTTTCTTTCTCCTGCCATTAATGGCCATATTCGGCACAAGGCTAGCATAACAAATTAGGCATGACTGCATGAGTGAAAACTCAAGACTTCCTTCTAGCCTATTATGCAATCTGTTTATTTGTTGCACATTTTATTTAATTCTGAACTTGGTTGGTAAAGAATCTTGCATTCCAAAGTCATAGGAAACTTCAAATGCATTTTTCTCAGAATTGTAATTTGAACGGTTGAACCATATTTTTACTCATAACTTTTGATTGGAACTTGGTAGAGCAATAAGATTTGTGTCATTCTGAAGAAGAGACTCTATTCTTTTAGAAGATATATCATATGAACTCAAATTGTACAGAATTCGGCTTACGCCTGGTTTTGGTCAGATGGGTCGCAAATTGTCCCTTCCAGATAATTATAATGTCATCATTTGAGTCTTGACTTCCTTTTCTTTCACCTTCCACTACTCGTATACAATCCCTACCTCGCATGCATGCCCTGTCAGGCTGACATTTCCTTTATTGTTTTCCTACCGCACCCACTCTCTGCCACATGTATATATATATATATATATATATATATATATATATATATATATATAGGCATAGCCTACATTTCTGAAATCCCTTTTGTCATCAGTTTCTTTCTCCTTCAACTTTGCAATCCTTTCACACCGTGTATGCCATGCAGTCACTCGACCACCATATATCCAGTAGCCTAATTCCACTCCAATTATCCTTCGAGTGCTTTACCCTCTTTTTAATCCGCCTTCCTATTCCAAACTCGTCTGCACCCTCTCCTCCTCTTACACCCAGAAATCTCTTTTAATTTCTGTCATTCACTTTTCATTCGTGCAGTTTCAACTCTATCCCACAACCACCCTGCTGACCACTCTTTCCTCTCCACAGCACTCCACTGCCGAGCTGGCACTTCATCTCCCTCTCATAACACCCCGTCTCCTTGATAACTATATATTATGGCCTCTGTATACCGCTACCATACACTGTATATATACTCTGTGTATCTGTCCATTTCAAATTCAATTCAATGCCATTATAATAAATATGTCTGTATAATATATATATATAATATATATATATTTTTATATACCCTTCGCGCTCTACTGAGTCTACTCCTCAATATGTCTGTCTGTCCATCCGACCATCCGTCCGTCCGTCCGTCCGACCATCCGTCCGTCCGCCCGTCTGTCTGCCTGTCAGCCTGTCTGTTACATGACTATTGACTTTCTGTTACCTTGCTGTTACCAAGGCACGTGTCAATATTATACTCTCGTAAAACATTCAAAGTCGATTTAAACATAAAGACTTCTATTATACTTTGCACACCTTTTGAAGTTTTCTCATCGAATCATGCAAACATCTGAATTCTGAACAGACAGCTAATGTTCCTATGTATATACATACATACATACATACATACATACAGGTCTATACGTTGCCCTATCATCCCTATGTATAATATATATATATATATATATATGTCAGCTGTATACAAACAATAGATATATATCAGCCTGCAATGGTAGCAGATGTTCTATGGCGTATAATATGTGTTCTCCATATTCGCCTGACCGTCTGTTCCCGTATGTATTGTATACGCCCACATGCATGTATTTATGCATCTATGTTTCCTTGCGTGTGTGTATACCTGCATATCGACGCATAATTATATATATATACATAATAATAACATACATATATAGATATATATATGCTTGTTTGTATGTATGTATGTATGTATGTATGTATGTATGTATGTATGTATGTATGTATGTATGTATGTATGTATGTATGTATGTATGTATGTATGTATGTATGTATGTATGTATGTATGTATGTATGTATGTATGTATGTATGTATGTATGCATGCATTATGCAAAGACTATATATAGGTTTCATGTATATAGGTTTATCGTCTGAATTCATTTGCTCATTTTCGCTGTGTGTGCATCTCCCATCAGTTCAATTGTTGACAGCAAATTTGGTCGGCAATAAACGAAAATACAAAACGTGTCGTTGTCGGCATTCACTGCAATAATTTCATGCATCCGATAAAGGTTGGGTTAAATGAGTTTATACTGAATCAGTCTGAAGGGGATTAGAGGCTTTGTGCAGCATGGGATAGGATCGGATTAGACTCATCATAATTTATAATGTGTAGGGTAGGGAAGGATATAGGACTGGTTATGATATGGTAAAGTATACGGTATGGTAAAATAAGATAGGACAGGATTAGATAGGGATGGATATAATTGGACAGAACAGGATAATACATGATAGGATAGTATATAGTATAGGATAGGATAGGATTGGACTGGATAGAGTAGGATGTGATTGGATTTGGTAGGATATAGTAGAATAGGATAGGATAGAACTGGTTAGGATAGAATAGGGTAGAACTGGATAGTGCTGGATAGGATAGGACTGGTTAAGATAGGATAGAACAAGATAGGATGGTGTATGATAGAATGTGATAGAACAGGATATATGATAAGATTCGACAGGTAGGATAGGATAGTGTAGGATAGAATATATGGTAGAATAGGATACGATAGTGTAAGATTGGATAGGAAAGGATAAGACTGGTCATAGGATAGGGTATACTATGTGGTATACGGTAGAATAGTTAGGGTGGTAGAGGATGAGATAGTATCCAATAGACTTGGACAGAATAAAATAGGATGACAGAAATTCATGTGGTTCATATAGGATAGTGTATAGGACACGATAGGACAGGACAGGATATGATATGATGTGATTAGGATAGGATAGGATATGATATGATATATAGCGTGATATGATATGGCGTGACGTGACATGACATGACATGAGATGACATGATATGATATGATATATGATATGATACGATAGGATAGGACAGGATATGGTAGGATAAGTTACAAGATTGATACATTTTGTTGTATTACGTCTTTGAATCATCAAAAAAAGTGGGTGGTCTCACTAAAACTGATATGACTTTCGTTCTTTTCTGTTTATATGAAATCTGGCCATCGTATGTATATATTAATTGTCTTTAAGGCTGCAAAATTTGATTTCGAAATTTTCTGACTTCTGGCCAATATATTGGCAAAAACCGCAGAGGTTTATTTTTTATGGTCCACCCCGTATACATGTATAGACTGCTATATATACAATATATATATATATGTATATAGACGGCGCAGTCTGTGACGCAGGTGTACCGAGTCGCATGTATGACGAGATCGCCAGCTTCGTCGGCCGGTCTTCCGTTCCCATGGCAACAGTTACATTGGCCATCACCAGCTGCCACTGCCTCAGTCATATACGACGACGACGAATGATGACGTGGTTTGAAATCCGAAACCGGTTTCGTTGCGTGCGTCGTGTGATGTGAACAGTTTCGAGTGGAGGACGGTCGGCGATTTTGCCCCAAAACAAAAACGATCTGTATTGCGCATGCGCGACTTATATAGTCGGATAATAATAATTATGGTAAAATTGGAGAAAATATTATAAGATATATGACACAATGGCGATTAATTTTAGCGATTCTCACACTGGTAGGCCTACCATAGATCTATTTATTTCGGATTTGATAGAATACAATTAAGATATACAGACAAGAGGAGAGACAGAAGGAGAGAAGAGGAGGAGGAGATGGAGGAGGAGGAGGAGGAGGAGGAGGAGGAGAGGAACAGAGACATGCAGGTATACAGAGAATGAGGAAAATATAGAAAGAGGAACGGAAAAAGAGCTATATATAATTATATATAAGTGTATAATTATCTAATTGTATATATACATATATTATATATAATTATATATATAAATAGACTATTATGTTGCATCAGATTAGGTTGCATAATTAGATTTGATCGCGGGCGGGATTAAATTAGACGCGAGATATAATTATGCAAACGATACGAAAAAAACATGTAACTGATGAGAAAGACAGTCAGAGGAGAGATATAATAGAGAGAGGATATATTTAGAGGGAGGGAAGGAGGGAGGGAGGGAGGGAGGGAGGGAGGGACGGAGGGAGAGAGGGAGGGAGGGAGAAACTGAGACACCTGTTTGATAGATTAGGTCGTCAAATCAGATCAGCTGGGACGAGACTAAACAACAGATGAGATGTAAAAACGACGGATATACAATAATATACAATAACTGTATATAGAGGACAAACGTGGTATATGTCCAATGCGTTTTAGAGAGTTCATATCACGTTTGTCCTCTATACAGTCGTAATTTCTAGCACTCACTCTGGCCGACGGGCTGTTCTTGGCATCTCTGTGGTAGTGTCGCAGTCTTCTTGGACTTGCCTTCGACGGTGTAGATCTTCTCGACTCCGTCTTCAGTGCGTCCATCAAACCTCCCCGACTAACGACCGATATGTTGACATTGTTCAGCTCACCGTCATCCTCATCTCTACCCCTCCTGCTCCCCTTTAAATCATCCTTACCCTCCTCACACGATCCCTGTCTCTCGAACTTCAAATCCTCCACACTCCTCATCGGCTCCAGCTCCCGATCCTCCTCCGCGCCATCCTCGTCCTCCGATCCTCCGTGCCCGTGGGATATCCGTATCGACACAAGGCTCCCGCTGCGCCTGGCTCGTTCCAGGGCCTCGTTACGCTTGATCGCCTTGTCCCGACGCATCTGGTCCTGGTAGTATTCGGCGAAATTGTTGACGATGATGGGGATGGGTAGGGCGATGACGAGCACCCCGCAGACGCAGCACAAGGCCCCGACCAACTTACCCCAGACGGTCTTCGGGTAGATGTCCCCGTACCCCACCGTCGTCATGGTGATGACCGCCCACCAGAACGTCTCCGGAATGCTACCAAACATCTCCCCGTTCTCCTCCCGCTCGGCGCAGAACGCCAGACTGGAGAACATGAGAACGCCGATGGCCATGAACATGACGAGCAAGCCCAGCTCCTTGTAGCTGCGCTGGAGGGTGTACCCGAGCGACTGCAGACCCGTCGAGTGCCTGGCGAGCTTCAGAATCCTTAGTATCCGCATGATCCGGAAGATCTGCACGACCCGGCGGACGTTCTGGAACTGCTCCGCCCGGCTGTTCGACTCGTCCAACCCCAGCGAGATGTAGTAGGGTAGGATGGCGAGCAGGTCGATGATGTTGAGAGCGCCCTTGAAGAAGAGCAGCTTGCCCGGCGACGCCCACAGGCGGAGAATGTACTCGAGGGTGAACCAACCGATGCAGGTCGCTTCGACGGTGGCTAGGTGTTCGTTGTCGATGGCTGTACCGTTGATGTCTTCGCCCTGAAGATAAGGCACCGTGTTGAGCGTCAGGCCGATCGTCGATACGATGATGAACAGTATGGATACAATCGCCACAATCTACAATGTATCAAAGTGCAGTTTGGCGCAGTGTAATTATTATGTGTAACGCAGTGTAAAGCGCGGTGTAGTACGGTGTAATACGCAGTGCAAAGTGGTGTAATGCGATGCGATGCAGTGTGAAGCGGTATTCGCAGTGTAAAGCGCGGTGTAATACGATGTAACGCAGTGTAAAGCGGTGTAATGCGATGTAACACAGTGTAAAGCGGTGTACATAATGCAATGTAACGCAGTGTAAAACGGTTAATGCGATATAACACAGTGTAAACGGTGCAATGCAATGCAACGCAGTGTAAAACGGTTAATGCGATGTAACGCAGTGTAAAGCGGTATTATCAGTGTAAAGCGGTATAAAGCGGTGTAATGCGATGTAAAACGGGGTAATGGGATGTAGTGCAGTGCAAAGCGGCATTCGCACTTCGCAGTGTGGATCGGTGCAAAGCGATGTAACGCAGAGTATTTTGCTTGACTTGGTGTCATTTGGTCTGTGAACTACATGTACATCGGTGGTGTTACAGTAGAAGGACTCACAATCGGAAACTACAGCAGCCGAAGAAACTTGCTCAAGCCGTCTCAAGAATCATCTTATAAGGTCTGCAAGAAGATCTGACCGCGTCAGAGAAAATCTGAGTTTCTCTAAAAGCGCTATATAAGTGTTCCGATAATTTATATGCATACAACTCTGCGCAATTACTGCAATACATTGAATGCAATTCGCTGAGCTGAATTTCTAAAATAATTGATGCAGCAATGTTTGAATAAATGTAGTTGTGTGCAACTCAATGTATAAAAGTCGGCTTGACGTAGTGTAACTTTTTGTCAGACTTATGTGCAACATCACATACGTACACACGCGCGCACGCGCGCGCGCGCGCACACACACACACACACACAAACACACACACACGCACAAACACACATACAAACACACAGGCTTATTATTCAACCTGACAAACGCAATGCATCATATGATATCACATGAAGCAATCTTAACTAATTTAACATCAATCTTAAATACTGACAGAACAGTCAGCTGCAATACATAATATACAGACAGGTATACAGACTCTGTATAATACAGAGGATGTTGTATGCACATATATACAATCATATTATGCAGTACATACGCATAGTATACACGTAAGCACCGATATTACCTCGTAAATAACAGGCATACATGTAGAGACCTGTGTGTGTTTATTCTGAAGTGCTTTCTGCTCTCCTTTCATATGCACACATTGCACAGTTGCTTAGATGAATATGCGCTGAACGGGTGATTGCATTTGCATAGCGCACGATAGGTGGCAAATGTGGAGCACAGGAAACGTCTACGATTGCTTGCATGTTGCTGCTGCTGCTGGTACTGCTGCTGCTGAGTAGGCTACGTATGATGGTAATCATGATGCGGCTGGTTTGCCACGGTGGCATCAATGAATAGTAAATGAAGACTTTCATTCGTGATTCGAAAGTCCAATGCCAGCGTATCAGTAGGACGCTGTAAAGATATAACTGGTCGGTCCGTCTGTCTGTCTGTCTGTCAGCCAGTTGTTCTTTTATATAGCATGTCTACTAATCTGTCTGTCTGTCTGTCTGTCTGCATTTATCTCTGTCTTTGTCTCTGTCTCTTTATCTCTGTCTCTCTGTCTCTCTCTGTCTTTGTCTGTGTGTCTCTCTTCTTTCTCTCTCTCTCTCTCTGTCTCGCTCTCTCTCTCTGTCTCGCTCTCTGTCTCGCTCTCTCTGTCTCTCTCTCTCTCTTCTCTCTCTCTCTCTCTGTGTGTGTCTCTCTCTCTGTCTCTCTCTCTCTCGCTATCTCGCTATCTCCTCTCTTTCTCTTTCTCTTTCTCTCTCTCTCTCTCTCTCTCTCTCTCTCTCTCTCTCTCTCTCTCTCTCTCTCTCTCTCTCTCTCTCTCTCTCTCTCTCTCTCGCTCTCTTACAGTCAGCTGGCATTTTCATATCCTGTCTACTTATCCGTCTGTCTCACCTGTCTGTACACCTGATATCCCGTAAGTCAGCTTGCCTGCTTCCTTGCATATCTCTCCGTACGTCTGTCTATATACTTCTGTGTCTTTCTTATGTCCATGTCCATCTGTTTGACTACTTGTGTTTCCAATAAATGGGTGTGTGCATTGAAACGAGAAAGTCATCAAAAGAAGCAGGCTCAATTCACCGAATCATAATACTTATACAATCCATGGTCGATGAAATATTATGTATACCGCATCTGTTGATTGTTTTAATCACGTCAAGACTTTCATTGTGATCTGTGTCTACAAACAAACAATACCCACTCATATGATGGAGCGCCTGCAAGAAAACTTGGCGGAGAGGTGGTACCCGACTTAACAAGTAGAAAAGTCGATTCAGCAGAGTGGGTTTTCAATACATGGATAAGATATAAAATAAGGCATGATAGGTTGATATTATAGGACAACAAGAGTTAGGAATGCAATATTATTAGACACACACACACTTGCGTCCAACTCGTTTTGTAAACAGCCAGGCTACTGTATAGAATTCAATCAAACGTAGGCTGCAGTTATACCTGCTCGAAGTTAAACGAACTTGAGTTATCGCTGACGAATCTTACGCCACTAGGTGCGGTTTATTTGTTTCCGACTGAGATAAAGACCGTTGGAAACATTATCCGGAGGGAGAGAGAGATAAACCAAGCAGCAGCCGCAGCAACAGCAGCAGCAGCAAGAGCATCAGAGACCTAGCTGCTGTGCTTCCTCCTCCTCCTCCTCCTCCTCCTCCTCCTCGTCCTCCTCTTCCGCCGGTATGAACACATCTGCACAGTTGCTCGATTGGCGAGGTAAACATCTTTGCGATCTGCTCCAGTGCTGATCCAATATTAACCCCAGATTCATTCCAAAAATCGCTTGCGAAATAATGAGGATACAGCGGGGGGACATGGAGGGAGGAAGGGAGTTCTCCCATTTGCTGGTAGGCCTACAGATTCTCGGCAGTGGTCGGTCGGTCTGGCTGTACGTGTGTGGCGGGTCTGCCGGTGTAGACCGCCCCCCACCTGTGTGAGCATTGTTAGCCTGCACCTTCTGGGTGTAGGCCTACACATTTTCAGAAGGCAAATAAGTATG
>OX457042.1:25581602-25769102 GCA_949752735.1 Lumbricus terrestris
AACACTTCCAGCCAAACGGCCTAAGAATGGGAAGTGCTGGAACCCTAAGCGAAAACCCGGTCGGCGCCTCGGAGGCAACGCGGCGGCGGCGCATACCTCCTTTGACCTGCTAGCATTGACCCTTAACCTGTCTGGCTCCCGCACAGAAACGCTGAACGGTTTATTGCCGCTCCATAAATGACCTTTGCTCTCTGTATTGCGGACGTCCGTTTAGAAAACAACGCACAATGTTTAAAAACACAGGACATAAGCAGGAAAGAGAAGAAGAAAACAACGGAGGGTGAGGAGGAGGGAGAGGAGAATGAGAAATAGGAGTGGAAGGAGGAGAAGGAGGAGCGGAAGACGAGGGAAAATAAAAAGGTAGAAGAAGGAATCGCCGGTGGTTGGAAGAGATGCTGAAAGACGCAAATGCGGAGATGATCAGCAGGTGTCTGTCTGTCTGCATCAGAAACAGACAGACAGACAGGCAGACAGACAGAGCAGAGCAGATGTTTACATAGGCTGGAAATGTGGAAATGTGGGTAACATGAGGGGAGTATAAGAGTAGAAAGAAGGAGAATGTAGGCGGGGAAAGGAGGAGGGGAAACGGATTAGACGAAAAAGAGTAGGATAAGGAGGAGGAAGAGAGGAAAAGAGAGGAAGAAAGCGAAGAGAAAAGAAAAGGAGGATAAGAAAAAAGGAGGGGGAGAATAATAATAATAATAAGAAGAGCAACAACAACAACAACAACAACAACAACAACAACAACAACAAGAGAAGAACAAGAACAATAACAAGGAAAACAAGAAGAACAAGAAGAAGGAAAAGAAGGTAAAGAAGAAGAAGAGGAAGCAGACGAAGAAAAGAAAGAAAAGACGTAGACGAACAGAGAGCAGTAGAGAGAACAGACATACATGTAGAGACCTGTGTGTGTGTTTATTCTGAAGAAATGGAGAAGGCAAAACAGAGACAGAAATGAACGAAAGGAATGTGAATCAGATATGAGGAGATTAGAAGGTCGACGCACTGTATACACGGAGATATAAGGATGAGGATACAGAGGCAGAAAGGCAACGAGTGAAAGAAAAACTGAAGATAGAAAAAAAGTTATAGAGAAAAAGACCTTAGGAATGAAGCTAGAAAAAAGAGGGGTATGTTGGGGGGGGAGAGAAAGAAAGAGAAGAGAGGGAGAGAGAGAGAGAGACAGAGAGAGACAGAGACAGAGACAGAGACAGAGACAGAGACATAGGCAGAAAGACAAAAAGACAGAGACGTAGAAAGATACAAAATGACAGACACAGACATATAGACAAATAGACAAAAAGCACAAAGACGGAGACAGAAAGGCAGATATAAGCAGACAAACGACGAGACAGATAGAGGCAGAAACAAAGAAGGTGTACAATAGAAAATGAGACAGATACAGAGATACAGAGGCAGAGACAGAGAAAGAAATGCATAAACAGAGACAGACAAGGTCGAGGGAATAGACACGTTGACAATACTGAATGTGAGGTCTAAAATGCAATGCCTTAGGATCACCTTCCTCTGCCTTCCTGCCTCCCTCCATCCTCCCCTCCCGTCCTCCTCCCTCCCTCTTTCCATCCATCCATCCATCCCCGATTCCCCGAATGTCCCAGCATCCGTCCTGCCTTCAAGTCGGGTGCTCTTAGCATGTGTGCATATGACAACGGAATGAAGAGCAGGAGGAGATGGAACCTGGGAAGACGGAAGAGGAGGAGGATAAGGAGGAGGAGAAGGGAGGAGGAGGAGAAGGAGGAGGAGGAGAAGGAAAAGGAAAAGGAGGAGGAGGAGGAAAAGGAGGAGGAGGAGGAGGAGGAGGAGGAAAAGGAGGAAGTTGAGGAGGAGGAGGAGGAAAAAGAGGAAGATGAGGAGGAAGAGGAGGAGGAGGAAGTTGAGGAGGAGGAGGCGGAATAAAAGAGTGAAAGGGAGGCTGGGCAGTTGCTCCAGTTGCCTATCACTGCTACGCCTGCATGCAATCAACAGTGCTCTCCACAAGATCCAATCAAAGAAGGACCAGATGTGTGGTAGCCAGTGCCAGTCCCAAGCCTGGATAAAGGAGGAGGGTGTCGATAAGGATCTTTGTTAAAACACAGTGACGTTGAACTGCAACTGCTATTACAACCAGATGTGCAGGCCTATTATACTCGATGCCATGTAATAAGCAATATGCACTGTAAGCAGACGCAGGCATATATAGGCCTACACACATGCACTGCGTTCAGAAAAAATTACTAGAATCACTGCAGAACCTATGGAAAAGATTTATAAGTCCTGTATCCTCAGTGACCCTGGACATGTCCTCCACGATCTTCTCCCGCCGGTACGGGTCACTGGATACTTCCTTCGACTTCCCTCTCATAATCTTTGGATATCACGCTGTGATTCGATTATTTGGTAAGCGTTTTATCACTGCAGGATACTGTATATATCTTATATTTATATATATATTATATAATTTATAGATGACTTGTTGACACTAATATTTCTGACATTTCACTCATCTTAGGATTTAATTGTCATCTTCTATATAGAGGGTGCGCCAAAAAAGTAATCCCCTACAGTTGTCAGCAAATATCTTGGCCAAACATACGAATTTTTAAATGAAACTTTACAGTATTAAAGGCAATTCATATTAATTTTACGTACAATGGCCAAATTAAAAAAAAATATTTCAAGCAGAACAAAAGTTATATCACTTTTAGTGAGGCTACCCACCGTTTTTTGACTATACATGTATGTATATTGCCAATTATTACTTCAATGATGTTGTATAATTATGTCCAATTGTGCATGCATAGGTTTGTAACACAGAACATACTTACTTACTTACCTTACTTACTATCCAGCCTTTGAAGTGCCATGTTGCAGAAGGTGGGTGTACGAAGGCTTGATCAATAAAAGACGATATATATAGGCCTATTATATATATATATATTATTGATTATGTCACAGTGGGATATTTAAATTATTCACTGCTCAGTGAACTATAAATAACCTCTGAAATTTCAACGATTATTTTTATTGATTAAATTTGATATAACAATAACAGCATTTCACTTCAACTCCCACATCCGCTGTCCAGTATTATATAATCAATGACGCTTTGTCAATTTTGTCAAAGTTGAAGGGGTGGAGGGTGGACGACACACTATAGGCCATTGCCGGAATAAGTCAACGGATTCCAAATCGACCTTGACTGCAAAGGTTGTGGAAAACGCTCTTCAGAACGATAAAACTGTATACATGTATACAGGGTGCGTCAAAAAAAGACTCCCTAAAAGTGGTATAGCTTTTGTTCTGTTTGAAATATTTTGATGGAATCTGGCTATTATGTGTAAATATGAATTGTCTATAAGCCTGTAAAATTTCATTTGGAAATTCTTACTTTTGGTCAAGATATTGGCAAAAAACCTAGGGGGGTATTTTTTGGCGCACCCTGTATATAATTAGACCGGTGTGGAAGAGAAGAAGCTTGGAGCAGACGACATTCTAAAGCGCCGCCGGCAGCGAACAAACGGTACAACCATATGTTAGGCCTATACTAAATGTGACTTCGTCATAGTGGCGTTGTAGTGCCAGTCCAACGCTTGGAGAAAGGAGGAGGGCGACGACAAAGGACCTGGAAGACACAGAATGGCGTTAAAACCACGGGAACAACAATTTGCCCTACACGTATAGCCTAGAAGAATGAGTCTTTGTTTTCTATGTAAACTAGCTGGGGTATACCTGGCGTTGCCCGGTAATTTTAAGATTCGCCCCGTTCCCATCCTCCCCTCCCTCTCCCACACTCGTATACCCTTCCTTCCACCTCCGTATACCTCTCCCTTTCCCTCCATCCCCTCCTCCCTCCCTTCCTTCTTTCCCTCCCCTCCCTTCCTTCCTCTCCTCCCTCCCTCATACCTCCCTACCTCCCTCCATCCTTCCCTAGCCCCATGCCTACCTCCTTCCCTCACTGCCTGCGTACGACACGGTAGTAAATTGCGAAATCGCGTGCTATTAGATCAGCCATCGGAGAAAAATGAGGTTAAGAAGTACTGCAAATCGATTGGCGAAAACAAATGGCGTATTAATACTGATAGACACGACGCGTTAGGATATAAATTACCGGTATCTATTCAACCACGCGCTAGAAGAATCGGCGAGGTCAAGAAATGATGACGTCAGAAATCTGTGTTCGCTGGAAAATGGCTTCGATAACAGATCTGCGGTTGAAATGCGGTTCGAAATTTAAAATGTTCGAAACTGGAAAACGGTGAGATTTTTGGATTCGCGGACCCCCATAAAACCTGGCCAGGATCGACCCCTATGAAGGATTGGAGTCGATTGTTTCAAAACTATGGCCGTGTTCATCAAACACCGAGGAGAGAGCCTTGCTAAAATATAATAGGCCTTTGTAAGCATGTAGTGACACAAAATACATACATGCATGTGCAGGGCGAACATAGGCCTATATAGCATACATTTCACAATCTGGTTTCTGCTCCGCTCCTAATATATATTCTATATTCTATATATATATATATATATATATATATAAATATAATATGCATAATTATAGGCATAATTATATGCACGAACGAGAAGAGTTTATTTAGGTCAGAGGGGAAAAGGACTGAGGTTGGGGCCAACTCAACAACATGGTTATCACTCCTTTAAGAAAGCATAATAATTATAGCCTACAAATAACAATGTAGGCCTATACCTTTAGATGCAAGACTTACTCGAGCGGCCATCGAAGTTTGCGGCTTCTCAAGGAGGTACCAGACCTTCTGACGGAGAACGGCAAACCTTCCGGTTCCGAAGTGCTCCACGGTCCGTTCCAGCAGGCTATCCGCCTCCTTGCGCATCTCCTCGATGATGTTCTCCTTGCGCTGGTGGTAGCGATGCTGGCAACACGACTCCATGTACAGCTCATCCACGCCCCAGTACTCAAGGTCCTCCCCGAACGACAGGACGCACATATCGTCGATGAGGTGCAGCTTACCCGTTCGGTAGAAGTTGAGGACCGATGCGAAGGACTGCGAGTGGCGGTCGAAGAAGAATTCGATCGTGTCGTCGACTAGTGAGTAGTCGTCGCAGATTCGGTGGATGTCGCTGGCGGACGTGCACTGCCTCAGTCGACCGAGGCGCGTGCGAGGCAGGCGGTTGAGCGTGCGCCACATCACCTCGTGTCTCACTCCGCCGACGTTCAGCGTCGCTCGCTTCGACTGCTTCAACCGCTGGACGATGTCCGGATCGAAGTCCGTCGACGGAAGTAGTCCGCCCCTGCGAGCCGTCGATTTCTGTGGCACTGCTTCCTCCGGTTCAGCCAGTAGCTGGTCGTTCTCGCCAACCGGTTGTGACGTCATAACCGTGCCTAGTGATAGCTGGGGAAAGTTGCGGAAATCTCGCGGAATTTATGTGGAGTGGCTTGTGATAATTTTATATAGTCAAGGCATTTGTGCAGCGGGTCTTAACGGTGCTTATTGTTAGACCCGCGTCTATATTCTGCGATTGTGCCATCCAAAGCACGTAAGAGAACTCGTAACAGTAATCGTAAACCCCAAATTTCTATAGTGCTACTCTACAGAGCACGAGCTTGTTCACGAGCGCCGCACTGAAACTGGGATTAGACCGGATGTTCAGAACGATCGCAGGTGAACCTTAACTCAACAGGAAATCGACTTGGACCTCCACGGACTTCGGCGATCCATCCATCCACCCATCCACCTTAATTTTCCAAAAGCGCCGGTGAAACGGAAGTAGTTTAAATCCACTCAAACACGACCGCGCGCGAACAGTTGCGAATTGGTTGGCACGTACCGCAGAGGAAGTGCGACCTCTGTCAACGCTAATTGACGTACAGCCATGACACTCCGTCCGTCCAATGATCCTATAGCAGAGCAACTGCGTTCGCGATTTATCTAACGCAACGTATACAGACCATTAGGTCCCCCCCTGCACGGCCACCGTATGCCTCCGCCGCTACGCACTTGAGCCATCAACGCCGAGCCCGACGCGGCGTTTAGCGCTCACCAGGTTGAGCGGCGCGCTGCACCGCATTTATATAGGCGCTGAGGGAATTGGCCTTGTGCGCACCGGACGGAGCTATGCACCCGATGGCTCGCGCTCGATGGCCTAAGACGGCAGCCCGGGTTGCAGATGATAAAATGGCTATCGGAGGAAAAGAAGGAAGGAATGGAGATGGAGTAGACAAAGGGAGTGTGAGGTGGAGGAAGGGAACGTGTGGAGAAGAATGGAGGAGGGCCTGGAAGGGGAGTTGATGGAAAGAGATAGGGAAATGCCAAGAGACAGATCATACAGAGGCAGGCAGGGATACCGTATAGGAATATATTAGAATGGAGAGCGGGAGAGGGAGCGGGAAAGGTAGGCGAAGACAGAAGGAAGGAGAGGATAGGGCAGGAAGAGACAGCGAGACAGGAGATTGAGAAGACACGAGCGCAAGGCTGTCGATGGAGATATCGTGGGAGATAAAGTTTTTCAGCCGATAATGCTTCAAGTGTGGAGTTGATGTGGAGCCAATTCACGAGCCTTTCAACTGTTAACACAAAATGGTAATACTGATGCCCTTCAGTTCACATCAATCATCCATCCCCATCCACCTCCTCCTCCTCCGGATCCTCGTATGTTATACGAGCATCTCTTGATCGTCATCAGGCATTGCAGCTGCTGCAGCGGCTGGTCTTCTGATGCAATTCTCGCGAGGGAGGAAGCATCTGACGCCGTTCATACAAATAAAACATAAGTAATTAAGTATACATGTGCACGCACATAGAGAATTCGCATACATGCACGCACAGGTAGTATATCAATCAATCAATCAATCAATCAATCAATCAATCAATCAATCAGTCAGAATTTATATAGCACCCCTTCAAGGTACCTACACAGAGGCGCTCCCGGCCGAGATCAAGCGAAAAACAGTCTTCAACAGTTTGTGAAATTGAATTGAAATTATATATATAATATGTATATATAATTATATACAACTTACATAATATAGATTAACGCAAATAACGTACACTCAGGCACATAGACGCAATTATATATACAATACATTACATGCCTCTATAAGGGTCAGTTGAGGGGGTCAACCTCGGCCGTGTTCCCTCATCTGAATTTCGACAAACCCATTGAGTTTCCCAAGTTGTAAATTATATGGGTCAAGGTAGTGCAATGAACTTGAAGGGTATAGAATGTTCTGCGGAAGACTAATAACCTCATCAGGAAATTCGGTCACTTTCACCACTTTGTCGTTTGTGAACATGCAGTATCCACCTGTACAAACAAACCATAAATAGGCCTATACACAGTGTACACTGTACACATTTTGGAAACACGCACACGCACGCACACGATCACGGACACATGCACGCACACATACACGTGTCTGTGTGCTCGCAATTCGTTTGACTATCGCCACTATCCGCATCAACAGTTGCTGCTGCTGCTGCTGCAGCTGCGGCTTCAGCAGCTGCTACTGACGTAACATCTCGCACTTCAGCGGCTGTCCAATGGCGGCTCAACCCGCTAGAGGTCGTTGTTGACGTCCTGATCGCCGCACACAATTGGATGCAACGATAAGGTCATCTCCATCGACCTCTAGTGGATTGAGTGTGGCAAGGCAGATTGCAATCTGACTTACCACATCGGATGCAAGTTACCCTTGCAATCTGACTTACCACATCGGGTGCAAGTTACCCGGATGGAATTATAACATCGCGTCATACTGCGTTACGTAAACACTATAATTCTTCATCGAATAAGCGCCCTATATACGTGTTTGCCTAACATGTGGTAGGCAGGAGGCCTATAATTATAGCCTCCTCATTTTAAAGGAATTGTAAAATACCTGTGTTTGTCAGAACGGTGGCATATAATATAAAAATAAATTTATAATTAATTTATGGCATTTGTGCATCAACTGCTCGAACTTTCTCAAGTCTCAACAAAGGAGGAGGGCGACACTAATCATCCTTTGCACAGCGTCGTTAAACAGAAAACATGCACGTGTCTATGTCAGGGTGAGAATTGCCGGGGGGGTTGGGGGGTTTCGACCCCCCAGTCTTTCTTAGAGCCCCATGTTAAAGTATGTTTTTTACACCCCAATTCCAAGTGGATAATGGTCCAACCCCCCCCCCCCAGTTATTTTTCCACAATTCTCACACTGGTCTATGTATTTAGTCACTGAACATGATGTTTGTTTGTATGTGCACTTGTTATAGCGCCCCTTCAAGCACTCTACTCAGAGGCGCTCCCGACTGCAGAGCGGACACTGCATCGGAATTTCACGCTGAAGCGCTGAGCAATTGCGAGCGAAGGACTTGCCCAAGGTCCCTACGCGGCGACTTGAGGTGGATTCGAACCTCGAACCTTCCGGCTTCAAGGTAACGACGCCAGCACTACTCCACCGCGCCACGAGATATGCTAGCTCAATCAATGTGCGTTATACGGTTAGAAATACATGTAGTAGCCTAATCTTCGTTACTTCGTATTATTTTTAAACGGACATGCCACAAAACGATTAGCCTGCAATAATTCATAGTATGACGGATGATCAGAAGTATATCATAGGCTCATAGCATTCGAATAATTATAACTGTCGGCACCGTGCAATTATGGCGTCTACACCACATCCTAGCCATGCAATACTCATCTTACCAACGCCATAATTATGCCAATTTAATTGGAAGGTTGAGTGGAACTCTGCATGGTAGGGTATCGGGAAGAGATCATCCCGCGTCCGTGCGCGTTTCGTGCCAGGGTATTAACCACATAATAATTTTCAGCGTTCAATCTAGGCATATTCGGGGTGGGGAGTCCCCAGGAATGACATCCCATTGCATGAGCGGTTATTATAAACCGTGATATTGCATTAGGCATATAGATCTGCTACTAAAATTTTTATGATTAAATTATCAAAGTGTAATCACTAGTATAATAAAAAAAACTATGATGCACCAATGTGTGTGTGCGTGTGCGTGAGCGCGTGTGTGTGTGTGCTTGTGCGTGAATGTGTGTGTTGAATGTTTTTGACCTTAAATTTGTTCCGTCGCTGGGAAGAGTAAGGTAGGCCTATAAGGCCTAGCTATAGCTCAGTTCAGCAGAGTCATGCACTGTTTGAGTCAGGGGGCCATATATTATTATTACAGGCATCACACGTACTCTACAGGCGAGAATCTACGGTTCTCTGACCTTTCGTGCTACATAATATGCATCATTGATGAGCACTTTAAGTCTCTTATGGTCGAGACCTGCATACGACCTGACTGATGATGATGATGACGAGCTGTTGCTCAACTTCTTCTATCGATCCGGAATTCATGAGAAGCAGGAGGCAGACGACTCTCGCGACATCTAGCCTAGACTCATTAAGAATTCGCCCAGGTCAAGCCAACGACCCCGGGTAATCGTAATCGTATCGTAATCGTAATCTCGAGACTTCTACAGCGCCCACAAAAGCCAAGTCGCGGGAACCAGCTTATTCACAGGCGCTCAATCAAAACAAAATCGATAGGCAGCGGGTCAAGTCCGGAGAGTCAGGCAGGCAGATAGATGGACGACTAAGGTGGGTGATGTTTAGAGTTGAAGTGGCGGGGGATGTGAGGAGAAGAGGAAGAATCAGGATAGGATTTTTGAAAGAGTAAGAAGACTGACCTCAGAAGTTTGTATAGGCAATGAATGCGGTGTTGAGGCTGATGACAGCTGTGGCTGTGTTGGTTGTTGCTGTTGTTGTTGTTGTTGTTGTTGTTGTTGTTGTTGTTGTTGTTGTTGTTGTTGTTGTTGTTGTTGTTGTTGTTGTTGTTGTTGTTGTTGTTGTTGTTGTTGTTGTTGTTGTTGTTGTTGTGGTATGTGCTATTGTGCTGTTGTCGTGGTGGTGGTTGTGGTTGTGACTCGTGTCACATAGACCTATAGGCTACTTATCAGAACATGCAACGGTGACGATCAGACCAATAAAATTATTATTCACTGACTTGGCCTATAGGTAGGCTATTTCCGTTTGCCCTATAGTCAGCATAATATCAAAGAATGAACTAATCTAAATTCTTCTACGATCCCTATCAGTGATAGGCCTAACCCCATAGGAATTCGGAAAGTCTAATTAATCAACGGCAGATGTAATTTGATAACAAAAACAATTTGGTTTAAGTAATTCTGTTGAGCTAAGCAACCGAATATTTTAATCAGCCCTCAAACTCCCTAGGCTACTTTTGAAGAGTTGTGCGTCAAAACTCAAAACCGACCGCGCTCTAGTCCACCATGATTTAGGTCTACTCCCTTCTGTTCCTGAGCCACAACACTCTTTGCGTCCACGTTCACACAACCCCACAACTCCACGCTCTGACTTTCTCACAAGAAAGGGATTCATTAATTACTAGAATGCTTTACACTTATTAACCTTTTTCGTTACATTTCGTGTATATTACTATGCTTTATTATTACTTCTATTGTGTCATATTGCATAATAATATTTTTTATATATTGTCAATGTCCCATTGTGCGTTTGCAAATGGAGTAAGTAAGGCTATACTTACTTACTTACTTACTAACGTTGAACTATCGACGTGATTTGTTGAACGTTCAATAGTGACTGCGCTATAAAATTATCACTTGCACATTTTTTAAATTTCCGACAACTTCCGGTCAAAGTTTAAAAAATTGCGGATTTTCAAACTTGGATGTGTTGTAAAGATAGTTATAACTTACTAGTTTGATGAAAGTTAGAAATTATGAAAACCATCGTGCCAGAATGTGAGATATCTGAAGGCGACACAGCTGAAAGTCGCACAAACAAGAATTTTAACGATGCTCACGAGAAGGCTAAAAACAAGAGTCCGATCGAGTGTGATTGCGTGGCAGCTGGTTCGCAAGGAAGCAGCGGTTCAGATACCGATCGAAACGAATTAAAAACTGATGACACAGTTCACAATCAAAATCTCGTATTTGGTAGCACAGAGTTCAACAAAAACCGAACGATAATTATCCGAAATGTACCGGTGGTCACCTACGACGTATGTCATAAATCATCTCATTATTGTTGTTGAGCTGTAGGATATGACTGTTTATATTTTAAGTGAAATCACCTTAACTGTCTAACACTTCGTTCAAAATGCCAAAGTAGTGTCAACCGCTTTTTTACTGATTCCGTGCGAATAATTCTACTATTATCTCAATCTGCAGATTTTGTGATGGTTTACCTGCAGCTGGTATGCATTTTATGACACTTTGCTACCATGGATCAGCCAAATATACAACTAAGATTGACATGGTAACAGACCGATCAGAAAAATTTACATGAAGCTTGGCCCATTTTTTTGTGCCGCATGAGACATACATGTGTATTGTATATTGTATATTGTATATAGCCCACAGAAAAATTTGATTTGATCAGTTGCACTTCCAGATATTGATCAGCAAACATTAACCTCACACGTATGACATTGTATCCCTTGAACACCTGTTTCTCGGCTTGTGTGAGAGTTGGGAAGGTGCTCTTGGTGTTGTTATTCTTCTCTTTTTTACGAACTATTTGGAAAAATCATTGACAACTGTTTAAAGGGTATGCTTTGAGACCATATTGTAATATGGAATATTGTTTGTATTAAAGTGTTTAAAGTTGTAGAGTGTTTTAGTCGAGCTTTGACATATTGTTTTTCAATTGTGCAAGGTAGCAACTGAATTTCCATTTTTAGGAGGTAAAGACTTTCATGGGAAAATTCATCGTTGCGAATATTGCAATCAGCAAAAGACTTCGACATGGTGAGGCAGTTGAATTTCTGTCTTGTTTGTTGTGTGTTATTTCTGCTGGCCATGATGTGGCTATGTCTTACTGCCTTTTACTTTAGCTTTAAGTTGCCCATCTCAGGTTAGAATTTGTTCAATAATTTTGTGTTTGGACTATGAAGTCTGTAATCTATTTTTTTACTAAGTTGAATTATTTGAAAAAATTCCCATGTATTTAGTTTTTTTGGTGATTTTCTTGTACAGTGATTAATTAGCATCCTATTGTCTTTCAAATATTTGTTTGTTTTTTGCTCGCTTGTTATAGCACCTCTGAGTATAGCACCTCTTCAAGCTCACTACTCAGAGGCGCTCTCGACTACAGCGCAGACACTGCTTCAGAGTTTCACACTGAAGCACTGAGCAATTGCGAGTGAAGGACTTGCCCAAGGTCCCTACGCGGAGACTTGAGGTGGATTTGAACCTGCAGCCTTTTGGCTGCAAGGCAACGAACATACCCACTACACCACCGCGCCCCACGTAGTTCATTTCAGAGAGATGCAGGGTTCTAGATGGATAGTCAGTCACTGAGTTTCATGGTTCGCACATCCTGTTGTTGAATGAATGTCAAGAACTTTAAGTGTAAGCAACTGTTTGCCAAATTGTTCACTTGTGGATATCTACATTGTTTTTTGATAACTTCAAGACACCAAACTACTTGTAATTTAATATGATGGCTGCTGTTCTTGACACTTGTACTTGTAACATAATAAGCACCTACATGTTTGAAATTGTTTGGAATTTGTTCGTGCAGCTCTCGTGACGCTAAAGCATGGCGATGAAGCTGAAAGCTGTATTACTCTGCTGAACCGGACGATGCTGAAAGATAAACGAGTCGAAGTTGGTCTCTACAGGAACGACAATCTGCTCGGCATCACAAATTTGCCGTTGATGATGGAGGACACAGACTTCAGAAAATTTGTGGAACCTTTTGGTCAAATCGAGAAAGGGTTTCTCATGAGAAATAACTGTGGTTAGTTGTATGGGTATATATTTTTATGAGTATTTGATGACGTTAGGTTTTCCATGTGTGTGTATGTTTGTATGTGCACTTGTTATAGCGCCCCTTCAAGCTCTTTACTCAGAGGCGCTCCCGACTGCAGAGCGGACACTGCATCGGAGTTTCACGCTGAAGCGCTGAGCAATTGCGAGTGAAGGATTTGCCCAAGGTCCCTATGCGGCGACTTAGGGTGGATTCGAACCTCAAACCTTCCGGCTTCAAGGCAACGATACCACCACTACACCACCGCACCCCATATATATATATAATAATGAATATATATTGTTTTGAACATAATAAGTAACAAATGGTACAGTTTCAATATTTTTTAACCCCTTTAGCGTCCAGCCCGAGCATGGATGGTAATTAGCACCAAGTAGGCATGGGACTTTGTACAAACGCAGGATAATGTCAGAAGGCAATATCTGTTGTGCAGAGGGAGTCACATCGCATGCTGTTGTACCGTGAGTCTTGTTATGTCATCACTGGCGACTGCTAGTCGGCCGGTATCGGCCCCCATTATAGGTCAAAATATCATGTCGCAAAGGGTGGGTTGTCTATGGAGGAATAGCATGTCCACTAGACGAAGTAGGTGGTGGTATCTGAATTTCCTAACAGCTACAGTGAGAAAATGGCAAGCGACAGTCGGGACGGACAGAAAACTGATTAAATTTTTTTCCTTATTTAATGAGGTGCTACCTGGACCCTTTATCATATACTCGTATGTGTGTACCATTTACTAATTCATCTGGGTGTAAGGTTGGCGCAATTTATAGGCAGGATCCATGGAATACTTCAACTTAGAGGCCTATTTATTGAGAAAGACCATGTTTAGTGTCATTGGCTAGTAAAATCCCTAAATTGAAACCCCTGAAAATTTTTTTACTGCCCACCCCCAGTTTTTTTGGGGGTACCATAAAAAACAATTCTTGGGTATATAATTAGTATCATCTTTCAGTGGGAGACTTTGAAAGTTGTGCGATATGGGGTAGAAGTTATGTTGGCTCCGAAATGTGGGGAACAAGCTGCGTAGGACATGCAAATCATTGCTGATTACAGCTTGCCATGGTCGGTGGTCACCTCTTGCAGTGTAGATCAATGATTTGATCTGAGCACTCGAAGTTTGATATAAAGAAATTAAGTCAATGCATTTTATTGAGGCACTTTTACATGTATGATTGCTAACCTGCAGAATGCATATATACAGTTTCTATGGAAGTATCAATTGTCTCTTTTATTCTGAGGAGTTTCTGTGGCAGTTGTTAAACTTTTCTTACTTTATCATTGCACATTTGGATACATGTAAGCTCCTTAAAGAGCATTTTAATGTGTCATGTCTTCACATTAAAATTTCTGAGTAGCTTACAAAGAGACATTTGAACTAACATGATACCGTTGCCATTATTTACGTATATACACACTTGTAGTATGATGGAGGTTTTGAAAGCATGTTATCATTTCCTTTTGTTGCCTATTTTCGTGCAGGTAAAAGTCTCGGCTATGGATTTGTCGAATTCATGCACAACAGGGAGAAGTCGGAGAGAGCGCGCCAACAAATCGACCTCAAGTTCGTCGACTCGAACGTCGTTCGATGTCAGTTCGTGAAGGATTCCATCTTGTCTTTCGATCAGCTCAACTCCAGATGTTTGATCGCTGATGGCCTGCCAAAAACATTTGCAAGCAGAAACGCTGCTCATGACTTTTTCTCGATTTGCGAAGACCCATGCTCTTGTGAGGTGTGTATTTTGCTCTGTTTACGTTATAGAAGGAATTGACTTATGGGCCCATTCATATATATTGCGTACGCAAAAACTTGCATTTTTGATCCATATTTTACGTACTCAAAACTCACATTTTCGACCACACCTTCCCCCTTGTTGCAACTCTTACATTTGGAGGAACCCATGCGTATGTACAAATAGGCTTCTCTTTTTCCAACCCCCCATCTTTACAATAGTTGATTAGCTACGGTCATCTGTAAAACATTTATTGGCTGTTTCATTTTTTAGACCTATTTGTTACATGGTTTACTGCAGTGGTTCCCAACCTTTTTGACTGTCGGGCCACTTTTTCTAAGTTGGAGGACACGAGGGCCACTGTTTCTTAGTTGAAGGACATTAGGGGCCACAAGGCTAAAATTTAATTAACTAAAGGCATATAAAATTGTTTTAATTGAATCAAAATAGAATGTTTAATGCGATTTATTTATTAACGTCCAAATAAATTAATTTGTAATAGAAAAGAATTATATATTCTATCATGTCCAAATTGTCAATTTTGACATGTATTTTTCTTAATTCATTGAGATGCTGCGGGCCATTTTTGTAGGCCAGGCGGGCCACGGGTTGGGAACCGCTGGTTTACTGTGTGGATCTGTACAATATTTAGTCCTCCTTGCCGTATGCACCCATATGCAAGTCGCCTAAATCTGGTGATCATTTCCCCTTGCTACGTACGTTATGTAAGGACAACCCCTTAAAAGGAACTTGTGGTTGTAATCAGAGATGTTTTATTCTAATCTAATGCCTTCTGTACTTGAATTCAGCACCTTGCATCAATTCTAAGATATATTTATTCTAGTCGAATAACTGTGACCTATCAAATTACGAGTATCACATGTATCACGCAAAGTGCAAGTTTGATAAATATTTGTTCTACTGCAGACTGGTGCTGTACAGGACCAATTTCTCGGCTTTGCAGTTGCGGAGTTCAGCACAGCAGCAGCGGCACAGAGGACGTTTGAGTTGTTGCATGGTAGTGGATGCGCTCATTCTTCGTCTGTGCGAGTGTCTTTTGCAATTCCTGGCGAGACAATTGCTGAAATCTTCAGCTCCATGGTTACTGTGAAGGTTAATGATATATGATTTTTAGTTAGTAGTTAAGTTTAATTAAGATTACTGCATAACTTGTAAATGTAAAGCGCAGTGCGTCTTGCAGGCGTTTAATTAAAGAAAAGATATTATTATTATTATTATATATATGGTAACATTATGGTTAAATTTGTGATGCATGCTTGATCACACCGACATATGAATGTGAGGTATGGATTGTTAGTCAGTCAGTGTTTGGGGTTCAGTTAGTTATCCAATTGCATGAATACCAAACAGAAATAGTGAGTTAAAAATACAGATTAAAGATATGTATTAAAGATACCCATATTTATGCATATTCAGGGGTGCTATATAAAATTACTGCAATTAATGATATAATATTAGCATACATGGCATATATAAATGCATGTGTGCCTACTGTAAACATATATGCATGTGCATTTATGATATATACACAATTACACATACGTACATTCATACATTGCAAAATTGATATATTTTAACAAATTGAAATCTGATGACCAAAATGAAGTATTCTTAGTTATTGCATCGTTTTGTATTGTATAAAAGCATCTTTATTGGGGTGTACCGTTCAGGGGTACACGGCGGGTTGTGTAAATCTAACCACTTCTACATCAACTCTGTTTTAAGATAAACCGCATACTAAGTCATTTTCCTTATCCTTCTTACCACTGTTTGGCTCCGCGTTTGCATGGATTCTATGGATTTTTCTGCAGATGCCTTGAGACAGGACAGTCTCTAAGTCATCAATCTGCTGACCATTTCTAGTCTTTCATTTGCGGTTCGTTTGTTGGCATTACTGAATAATTGATGCACCGCCGCACGTGGCGTGGGTCATGATTTTTGCAGAGTCGCGACTTTTCAGACTTCTTGTTTGTCCCATTATTCTACACTGGGTCACCCTCGGCTGCAGTCAGTCACTGTTAGGGCGAGGATAAAAGCGTGCTTAATCTGCAAAAGCCATTAGCAGACGGAAAACTATTCAAATTTATACACTTGCCGGCAATTGTCCTGCATCAAATTGCTCTGATGTTTTCGTGAGTGCTCGTTGTTACCTATTATCCGTCTTGATATATATGAAATATATTTATTAATATGTATTGTATTAATCTTGTGTATTGTATTAATATGTATTATTCCATTAAATATGTATTGTATTATAAAATGTACTATGTGGGCATTGCTGTCAGTACACTAGGCTTGTATGTAATGCAGTGAGTACCGATTGGAGCCTGCCTTAGCTCAGACACTCTGTGTTGTGATCCTGAGCAAGTACTTCACTCACAAGTGCTTTGTGTATGAGGTTCCGACATACTGACCTTTTGCATGTACTAAATGGAATGTTATAATGCTTATATATATGTATTATATATAATATTATATAGCTATAATATATATATATATATGCATGCGGATATAGACAAATATATTATATATGTACTAGAGTTTCCGAGTTGTATTATAAGAGAACAAATGTGTCAGATAAATAATTCCATATATATATATCAAAAACTTTAATAAATATTGCATCAAGATGCTGCAATGTTATAGAATATTTAGTGCTTGACGATAATATTGAGTAACAGTAATATTGCATTATGTAGTATTATTGCATTATTTAGTAATATTGTGTTATGTAGTAATAATGCATTATTTAGCAATGTTGTTGTTTCAGAGTCGTCTCCAACTTCCCAATCCGTTGCTTTCAAATCTCTTCAACGATCTCGGTGGTGGTGGTGATCTGATGAGCGTGGCACAACACAGCGGCCCCCCTCCAACTGACCTCTTGTCGATTGTCAACCCTTTAGTCTGGTCTCTTCTACAACACACTCCCATCGGTAATCGTCTTGACATGTCCACCACAAACATGCTGCTGTAACAGTTTTTCGTAAATGTTGTACATTGGAAACTTCTATAGAACAGTGTCTTTGGAAGAGTCATGGCATGACCCTGAAGGGGTCAAGGGATGAGTTATAAGCAATCCATCCATTTAATTTGTTTACGAAGATCTGGAAGAATTGGCCCATTGTGCACTCATGCACTTTTGTTGCGCTCCCATCTGCGTACGTTTGCTTGATGCACCCCACTCCAGAATCCTGTTTTTAACCCACACACAAAAAAATCAAGGATTGAGGCGAATAATAGAAATTGTTATTGAAATTTCACCCCTATTTATTCCTATGCGCACATACATTATCAGTACATCCCCGATATGCAGGCATGCACATTTTTGTTAATACCCCACAAGTGTATGCACTAATTGAATGGTTCCCAAGCCTTCAATGTTGAACATTATGTTGGACTCCGTATTGAGCTCCATGCATTGTATTTGTAGAACTTTTAATTACGTGGGTATTTACTCTTTCAAAGTATCAATACACTGACCATGAAATACCCTGCATCATTGATCTCACAGATATTCATTTATTCTATAGACTGACGTACCGCTCCTTTAACACATTGACCGCCACGACTATTATTACCGCTACGCCAAGCGAAAGACGCCAAATTATCAACATATGAGATTCATGAAAAAATTAATGTTTCACTTTATTTTCACACCGGTTGCACCTCACCACCACCCTAGATGCATCCCACCAAACCTCCCCATGCCCCACCTAACCCCCATTCCTCGCCACACCGCACCACCTCCCCACCCCACCTCGCCCCATACAGCCACACCCGTTGGGGTAATTTAGTTGTTCGTCCAGGCCACCTCATCACTTTGCCCCACCCAGCCCACTCTAACCCCATACCACAACCGTCCAGCCCTACCCAATCTCTACCCCAACTCTGCTCCACCCCACCCGTTCCCCACCCCTCCACCCCGTCCACCATGTAAAATGGTGAACATATGAAAATCATAAAATATAATATTTTTTTCACATGGTCCCACCGCACCACCACTCTGGCCGAATCCTACTAAGCCCCACCCTATCCCTGCTCCACCCGCCTCCACCCCACCCCGCTCCACCCCCGCCCCACCCAACCCAACCCGTCCTCCCAAGCATACATCCACACCGGACTGGAGCAAATTTTGATATTTTTCCAACCCTCCGTCTCACTCTGCTCCAACCGGCCCACTCGATTCCCATACCACAACCGTCCAATCCAGCCCCACCTCCACCCAAAGTCCGGCCCACCCCATTCCCCACACTTCCACATCTCGCAAGACGCTCAACATGTGAAATTGATGAAGAAATATATGCCACATTGGTTTCACACCGGTCTCACTATGCCACCACCATGGACGCATTACACCAAACCCCACCCCTTCCCCGCCTCGTTCCACTTTGCCCCACCCCACCCAATCCCGCATTACCCCACCCCGTCCCCAAACATCACCTCCGGCCTGGAGTAAATTTGGGTTTCTCGCCCAGCCCTCCTCCCCACTTTACCCCCACCCGACACACTCCAACCTCAAACCCAACCGTTCAACCCACCCCACCCCTACCCCAAATCCGTTCAACCCCACCCCACCATTTCTCCACCCCAATCCGCCCCACCCCACAAAATGATCAACTTACGCAAATCATGGAAATGTATGTTTCATTGTTTTCACCCTGGCCTTACCGCTCACACACCGGCCCAACCCCGGTTCCACCCATCCAATCCCCACCCCATCCACACCCCACTGTACCTCACTCGACCCCACTCCTCTGGAAAAAAGGCTAGACAGTAGACACCAAATATATCTGGTTCAAACCTGACGTCATCAGAATTATCGGGCGTGCGTCATTGTTCGCGTAATTCGCCAAAAATTCACTATGGATCGTACTACGAGTTAACTCGTAGTAGGCGTGTGCGGGAGACTTTTCTACTACGAGTTAACTCGTAGTAGGCGGCCAATGTGTTAAGAAACCTACTCACGTGCGCTCCTGCCCACTGCCCAGCCATGGTAAAAGACAAAAGACTTGAGAGATTTGGGAAACAAAGGTTGATCGGTCAGATGTAATAAATGCAGCTTTGGGGGGGTCATTCCAGATGGACGGCCCTTCAATTGTCTATGCACTAATACGATCGCTAAACTCGTCCAACAACTGACCTTGCTGAATTGTTGTCTTACCTTGTTGTGCTTGGTAGTGCAGTATTCATGGCATTGAGCTTCTAAAGAGATGGCTAAACTGGTTTTCATAAATTGTCAGTTTCAGAGAACTTTGTTCAGCTGATGCGGTTGCTAGGACAACAACAACAGCAGCAGCAGATGCTAGGACAACAACAACAACAGCAGCAGATGCTAGGACAACAACAACAACAGCAGCAGATGCTAGGACAACAACAGCAACAGATGCTGGGACAGCAAAGACAACAGCAGTCTGTCGATCCTACTGCTAATATGGGTAATACACTGACCTACTTAATAGCTGCACTGACCTAGTTAATAAGTGTTACTGGTTTACAATATTTTCAGTCGTGCAGGTTATTTGAGTAATACAGTAATGATCAACTCAATCACTGTTATTATTATTTGACTGCCCTTTTCCTGAGGATAGCCCTACCTTCGAGCAGTTATGCAGTACATTGGACGGGAGGCTCTTTTTTCAGCTGTACTGCTTGACCAAGGACATGTGTTGAGTCCAATCCTCCCACCATTGAAGCCACAGCCTTATTCCATGAGGCCAAGACTGTAAATCGAATTATAATCAGGGCGACCAACCTAACAAGGAAATCATTTACAAGGATGCTTTATCTTATTTGAATGTCATGCCATGTAAACCAAAACTGTGCAGTAGAAATAGTTGGTCATTTTTATATTGTATTTAGGATTGAGTATGTCATTTTAAAGCATTTGACTATTGATTGCTGTACATTTATTATGCCATGCTGTACACCGAAATGTGGATAGCAGTTTGTTAATTAAAGAATATTCTTATCTTATTATCGTATCTTATGTGACGTTGTGTCAATGCCTTTTGTTTTTACTAATCTATTCAAAATTCGATTCAGAATGAACGATTCAAAAGATTTTGTGATTTTGTAGGTTACGTGGGAATGATTCCGAATCCAGCCATGTCTTTGAGAAATCCGAACCTGCAGATATCTCTACTATCTGTCATGTTGGCTGCACAACTCCAACAGGTAGCTTATTTGCTGGAGGTTGTGCTCGATAATATTGTGATGGTTAGCAGGCTAGACTGCCAGTCAAGAAGGTGTGGTTCTAATTCCCGCAGAATAGAAATTTGGTTAGAGGATTCTGCATCATCTGCTCCTCTTACCAAATCAACTAGATGTTAAGCTAAGTATTTTGGCTGTACGCTGTTGGTGGGAGACTGAGACGGCAAGGGAGAGGACTTGATTGATTGATTGATTTATTGATTGATTGATAATTTCACCTGTTAATATGCACAAGTCTGCTTCCTACCCTTGTATATCAGGGCAAAGGAAATGAAGTTGATGACACTTTGCATGCATTGCTGCCTCAGGGGCTAGCTCTTCAGGGGCTCAACTGCTCTTCTGTTGCCTAGGGCACGAGAACATGCATTAATAAAATTATGCATAAATAAACTGGCAAGACGGTTGTCTGCTTGTCAGAGCTTGGATCTCGGGTCCAAGGGCTGTGAGTTTGAGTTTGCTGAGCAGACTGATGACCTTGTAGAAGCTACTTGGACACTCTTGGCTCGCATTTCAGATGCATATTCAGACATGATATATTATAATTATATTAGTATTATGCTTTTTATTAAAAGAGAGGCCACGATCTATTTACAAAGTCTCAATCGCTGGTGTTGAGTAATGCTGACTACTTAAAGGACTTGCTCAAGGGAGGCTCAGACCTGCATCCCTGCACCCCTCCGCATGTGAGGCGCGGTGGTGTAGTGGGTATGTTCATTGCCTTGCAGCTGAAGGGCTGCAAGGCGACGGTTCAAATCCACCTCAAGTCGCCGCATATGGATCTTGGGCAAGTCCTTCACTCGCAATTGCGCAGCGCTTCGGCGTGAAACTCCGATGCAGTGTCCGCACTGTAGTCCGGAGCGGTTCTGACTTAGGGAGCTTGAAGGGGCACTATCACAAGTGCACATACAAACAAACAAGCAAGGCAAAGTGACTGCCTTAACCAATGGCAGAAGGTGCATTAAAACAGCTTCACATTCTACAGAAGAAACAAATTTGGGTCCACATCCCTGACCATAAGATGTCACAATATAATAACAATGATAATATATTCCTTATTGAACAATCCGGTTGGCAGACCGCAACCAGTTATGCAATTGAATCAATTCACAAGAACGCAAATGACGGAAGACCTACATCTTGACTGCTAACAGAACAGATGCCTGTGTATAATTACACGGCGCTAATAGCAGCCTGCAAAGCACGTCCACCCTACGTGGCTTAAACTTGTGTCTGCTGATCTCCATGCCAGTGTGTTATCCAATGTGCTACCAGCCGCCCCCCACCCCAATAGTGATAATGAAGCGGATTGTACATTCACATGATTCTGTTCATATTTTTTTATTGCAGTTATATGCTTATAATTTGTGTCGGTATTTGGTGTTGTAATTCTGTTAAATGAAATTGATGATCGTACGTTTTCAGCTTCAGCCAGCACTGTTGACCAATCCGTCCATGCTTTTGCAGGTATGCACAACTGAATATTCATCTTATAAATATTGTAGCCTTTTCAGTCTATTTTCAAAAGTTTGCACAAATGCTGAAACATAACTAGGACAGAACAGATATGAAATATCTGAAATATCCATATGAAATTCAGAAAATTTTGTTTTTAGCACAGAATTTCACAATACCGCATGATAATTGATTTAAATTATCAGTATTCGTATATCAACTCTGAAGAGGAACCTTTAGAAATTATTCTATGGCACATAGAATTCTGTACTGCTGGCAGTAGCATTATATTTTTGTTGGTATTGGCAGTTCCTCTTTTCCATTGTTTGTGGCAGTGATAGTTTGTCTTTATGATGCCGTATCTTTGCGAAGCTAGTGAGCATTGCTGTGGATCCTATATTCAGGCTTTGGACTGACAACTTTTGAAAATTATTATGGCTTCTCACTTGTTACACTTTTGTGCTAATGTAGTCTTTTGTCTAGCTTGGGCAGCTTTCTTGGTAGCATAGCTAGCACTTTTGTGCTAGCATCATGGGCCATTCTTTTGTTTCTAGCATTTGCAGTGAGATGCTAAAAGGCACCATACAACGTATCTATGTAATTGTGGTCTGGAATGGGCTACCTCCATACCTGTGCCTGCTACCAAAGGTCCCCTCTGACATGTTCTATCACAATCTTACAACTGTCCTCTTTAGCCATGGTTGGGTGGGGAGCGCTCCTGAGTAGTAACGTTGGGGGTGTGCTATATATTTATAATGTAATGAATGAATGAATTAACAAGACATAACTAATCGTCAACTCTTCGTTCATTTCAGCCTAACCCGAGCATGCAGCAATCAGGCATAAATCCATCAATAGCACAGGCAAACACAATGCTACAGAACCTGATGGTCAATCAGGCGCCGGCGGCCAACCGTATCATCCAAACAATAGATCCAATGTGGAACTCGGTGCTCTGTCAAGGCGGAATGGAACCCGGTTCTTCCGTTCTTGGACAGCCCGGGGTCTACCTCGTGCCGCAGAACGAACGTCTGCCGATCCCTTCGACGGCTTCTGTGGAACCCTCTCAACATAAGCCACCTTTCTATCTCTCTGAGGATCGGACCACATTTCTAAGCAACGTCCAGGACCAGACGGAACGCCAGCCGAGGCCGATTCTCGGAACGCACCAAAGAAGCGACGCTGTTCCGCTGTCCCTACTTTCGTCTGCTCCTCCCGAGGAACCCGCCAGTCCGATAGTGGCTCAGGCGATCGAAGCGACGATTCGAGATCGGCTGCAGAACTTGGAAAGATGTCCGACGAAGACATTCGAAGGTCACAGCTCGTCTGTTGAAATGCAGAATGTGGAGGCGATCGTTGGAAACAGAGCGATTAGCACGCCAAAGAATTATCCTAAGAAACGTGAAAGACAGGGGCATGATACGGTGAGTAGAGGCGACTGAACTGCTGACGCTTTTGCGTAAGCGGCGTGAAGTTTTTACTCCAACCTTTTGTTACTCGTGAGATATTCATTGTCGTATTGCCTTTGATATTGCGTTGGTTTAGACATTTTAGGTTAATGTATTAGTCCACGGGCGCGGCAGTTCAGTGGTTAGCGGGAGAACCGTTGTTGATCACGAGGTTAAAATTCCCACTGAATGCAGAAACTTCTAGAGGTTGCCAACACTTCATACTTCTGACAGCCTCTCATGCTACGTCAGGAGACTGCTCTCCTTATCGTAGCCCAAATATGTGAGCGCAAATAATTACAATCATTTTATATGCTCAAAATGTTTGGACCATTCAACCAACCACAGGCATCAAATTCTGAACTGATTGTGCGAACCAACCAACATTTTGGCCTTACAGGGTTTCAATTAAATGATAGTTAAAATTCATAGCCCATATATATTTTTATGCACACACACAAACACATCTATGCACATACAATGTCATATATATATAATTATATATATATGTGATATATGTCAGTTTATATAAAATGTTCTTTTGTGAAAACTTGCAAATCAGTTAAATGTTGCTGGTGCATATCCTGGATTGTTAAACTGTCTAAGTTTGCTTTTGTATGTAGGTTCAGAATAGGGATAAGCAACCCTTGAGGCAACGATTTCTCGACAATGCTGTTGAACCACAAAAGGCAAATTCAGAACTACCAGCCGCGTTAGTCAGCCAGCCTGCTGTGGATCTTATGCACAATAGGGTATTTACACAATTATTCATTTCATTCACTCATTTAAGGGATTTATAAAAAATACCTTCAAGACCATCTACTCAGAGGTGCTCGACCCAATCCCGGTTGTAAAGAGAAGTCTTAAGAATAGAGTAGATCATGGGCTCCAGGCATTAGCGTAGTTCCACAGGAGCCCAATAATTGTCATTTGTTTATGTTTTATTATTGTTCATCTCTGTGGAGTATTGCTACTATTATTGCTGTACTGTTATCATTATTAATCTTCTTGGAACATCATCAATGTTTTCGGCCCAGTGATGATGAATAGGAACAGAGGAATTATTTTGTTTGCTTATAAGTTGGTTATAACCCCATGTCCTTTCAGTTTACAACCCGACATGCTAACTACAATACATTATAAAATAATTCTCAAGGCTAATTTTACAACGAAAGTATTATTCTGCATGTCTGGCATCCTCTCAGGCTAAAATTTTCCACCAGAGTGGCAGTCAAATGTATTCCATTCTCAACCCATCACACCCAGAGCAGTTGAGGAAGGAGACAAAACCTGCAGGTCTGGAATCTGGATCTGAAGCTAACCAACTGGGATTGTCGACGCTTGGAGAATCCTGGAAACAATGGGCGCTTGCATCTCGTCCAACTAGCCAGCCAGGCGGTTCTCTTGTGACAATGGAGACAGCAGCAAGCACCCATATGATCATGGTAGATATCTGCTTTTTATATATATCTGTTGCATCCGTCATCAATCTGGTCTAATTGAATAGATGAAGATTGATGGATTGATTGCTTTATTTATTGATTGATTGATTTATTTATTGATTGACTGATAATTTCACCTGTTAATATGCACAAGTCTGCTTCCTGGGGCTGTTACTGAAGCATTTTTTAATGCAATTCAAGACTGTACTTTTTTGCCGTGCTAGAGTCAGGTGTGCTTCTGGGTAATTCCCTGCAAGAGGTGCTATATAAATTCTTGAATGAATGAATGGCATGAGCAAGCAACAGTGCATGAACGGCTTTCAAGGATATTGCATTTTAAAGTCCGCTGAGCAGTAAGTGTTGAATTACTATCATGGCATGCTATATAATTGACCGTGTGACATGGTAGTTCATTTTTAAAAACTTCTTTAGTGCAGCTGTAAACTATATTGAAATATTGTTATGTTAAAAGTAAAAATTATTTTAAGTTCTTGTTTTTGAGTTATGAATTGTAGGTTATATTTGTTATTTTTATTGTTGACGTGGTTGTATTCACTATGTCGTTTGTGAAAATATATTTCGCAGCATCAGCTGAGAGTTGGATCAACGTTGTTTGAGGATGACGGGAAGTTTGGATGTGATCGTGTTTCGTTCCAGGCAAGTAAATGTACATTTTATTTAGCATCATATTTAATATGTGTTGTTGTATCAGGATACTTTCGATAAGATGGCGCATTTGACACTCACAATTTTTTAGACCATCATTGTTTGCTACAAGCTTGTCTTACAAGTAGCTACATTTAGCCGTGTTTGCATTACATTTTATTTCGTTCATAGATTTTAAAATTATTTTCTAATGTTATAAGTTTTATTTTTAATAATATTTCATATATTTATTAATTTTAAGGCATACACCTCAATTTATCTGCTTTTTCAAGACAAAGTATTGTTGAGGAATCAAATACGAACAAAATGATATAGGACAGTGGTTCTCAACCTTTTCACACTCACGGACCCCTTTTTAATTTTTGGTCCCGGTCACGGACCCCCACCAAAATTTGGCGCATTATCGTGACTGTGCGACTCTATAATATATAATAGTAGGTCTACATGTATGCTATACTATAGCATAGGCCTAGATATGCCCCTGCTCTTCTGTAGCACAGATTTTATATTACATATAAGATTATATTAAATTTATTTTTAAAAAACGTGTATTTTATTTTAATGTAAGCTTTGGGCATGCATATTCGAGCACAGCTTATCTGCTCGAGACACTGATGCATCAAGCTAACTCATGGGCGGAGTTTGGTTTCCGTTCTTGAAAGTGCTAAAGCCTTCTTGGGGGGGGGCTAAGCCCGGGAAAAGATACCATTTACATGGTAGAGAAAACGAATCTGGGTCTTCTTGAGAGGCTTAGCCCCCCCTAACCCCTGATAAACTCCGCCCATGAGTTAACTCTTACATGGATGCAACGTACATCTTCAATGTAGGCCTAATGCCATTTTTAATAGTCACTTCAATGATTTGGTTCAATTCCGATGTTGGCAAATTCCACGAACCAAAGTTTGCAAGAAACTGACTGGAAGTCATCGAAAAACTGTGAACGTTCAAATTACCGAATTAGAAGTTGAACTGATCCATCTATGATTGACCGAAAATTAAATTAACAAATTTTGGTTGATTGATCTGCATGAGCATTTCCTTATTTTTATGTGAATTTATGCAATTGATCAAATGTGTCAAAGTTATCTACCACTATCCGTTTTGCGCCAGATATCAAGTTTTTTTTGTAAAAGCAGACACTTTATTACTAAGGGTGATTAGATTTGTCTGCATCACTTGCATAGAGGAATGCAATTTATTCAAAAATGCCAGCCATGCAGGTAAGCCAAAGTTGAAATTCATGAGTTGTTAAATATTCAAATGAATTACAGGCTGTGGTCTTTTTCTAAGAAACTCTCTCAAAAACATCCCGAAATCTAGAGTCGGTTACAAACAGACCCATCTAAAACAAATGAATTTGTCATTAATCAGCGTATTATTACCGGTAGTTTCATGTCGCCATTGAAAAGGAGAAATATTGAAAAATTGACAAAGATTTGTCTGTTTCTGTGTTTTTAACTAAGAAATATGTAATTTTCAGGACTTGCTCGCGGACCCCCCGGCAGATGGCCGCGGACCCCCAGGGGTCCGCGGACCCCCGGTTGAGAACCGCTGATATAGGACATGCCAATATTCCACAGACTTTAAGTGTTTTTCATTATATGAACAAATTATGGCTATATTTATGAAAAACAACTTAGCTGCGAAAAAGTTAATGCTCAACACAGTGTGTAGGATAAGGAAAGATTTATTAAGTTTGATTGAAGAATATTGGCTCCATAGTAGGCTCTACATTGCATTCTTACGGAGCAATCTATCACACGGTTTGTTTTATTTTATATTAGAGTCATGTCTGGTGCATGATATATCTAAAAATAGGTTCGACACCCACCAGTGATTAGTAGCAATACGTTTCAGGACATTTCCTGTTACTATAGGGGAAGATGAGATGATGTGAGGGGAAAAACTGGGTAACCACCCTCAATGTTCTGAGGCTAAGACATCATACCATGACTGCATCCATCAGGGCTAGTAGCTTAAGGGCCTGCTCTTCTTTTTTAACACTGAATGACCGAGATATTCTGGTGATTATTTTTAGGCGACACCGGGGCAGAAGAGACCACACTTCCTTCAATCTCCAGAGCCAAGTCCTGAGGGTCCGTACGTTGGCCAGCACTCTCAGGGCATCGGCGGGCACTACGCAGAGTCGTACTTCAAGCACAAGAAGCTCTGAGAAGCATTCTTCACGCTCATATTCATTCATGTTCGAAGAGAAGAGAAACTCTCTACCTCCCCGTTGCACGTTTTTCTATGAATTTTATTTCTAACGTTTTACCGCGTAAATGCTTTTCTCTTGCAGCATTTCGTGGACTGCTGTGTTTTGTACGGCGCTGCAGTTTTAGATATTGTATTTTTTATAAGGCCAGTTTTGAATGTTTTAAAGGTTGTCGTATAGTGAAGCCTGATGATGCAAGACGACATTTTGGGACTTTGGGACATTTCGAACATTTTTTCAAGAAGACTGATTTAAGAAGTTCTTACTTTATATGGTGCTCTTTAATTAATGGAGGGCGTTGGCAAAGAAGCCCAAGCAATTTGCCCTTTTGGCTCAATCTTTTTTATCGTTTGTGCATGTATTTTGACATTTATATAGTACTTTTCTGAGGATTTTCTCAAGAGGCAACGTAGATTCTTAAACCAGGCATGTCTAGGTAGTATGCAGTTAAGTAACTTGTAACATGTAAATTTCATACATGGTTTATTTTAGAATTGGAAGCTCTAAAGTAATAAATTGCCATTTTCACAGTTAAACCGTCATAAGATTCAGATATGCAAGCCACTCAGATTAAGAAATTGCGAGTTCTTACCGATTCTAACCCGAATTTCCAATGTCTGTGAAGTGCATGTGATGATAACGAAATTTTGTGTGAAATTTTGTGTTCGCTTGACTTGCCCATTTTGCTTTTTCTTTTGATCTGTTTCTATCTGTAAGGATTGCACTATAAGTCATGGTCACTTATTTACCGAGTGCTGATCTAACTAATAGCGTTGGGGTAAACTGAAGCATTGTTTAGCCCGATGAAAATCCTGGCTTAGTTAGCTCTGTATTTCATGGAATCGAGTGAATGTGGATATCTGAAAGCAAGTGAAAATGTGTTTCTGATTTTTTTTACATAAGTGCCTAACATTTCTTTGACTTTTGTAGTGATTTACAGCTGGAATTGAGTGAACATTGACTAAGAGTGTTAACATATATATTCCAGGACATTAGTAGTAAATTCTTTGATATGCATATTACGTGGAAAGTTTATGGGGTAATGCAGTTGATACTCTGATGGACTTGAGCTGAGGTTGATGGTGCTTGTGTGGATTTTTTTATGGATGCAGCCTTAAATGATGAATTACTTGAGAGAATATAATTTTTCTAGCTTATCAGCTTACTTACAATCGTTTTTTTGTCAAAATGGTAACTTGTTTTGATCTCATGTTGAATTTATAATAAAATTAAAATGGTGTTGGAATTTTAATAAATGGTCCATTTATTTTATGTGAAGTCTTGAATCATTTGGGATTTTGTGAATTCTTGATAAAACTGCATTTAGCACTTTATTGCTGAGCTGTATTGGTTCCCAGTCACTTGGTTCAATCTCGTCATTAAGTGGCTGTCCATGTTATGTATAAGGAACCTAAAGAAGGGTAGGGTTCTCGACAAAATGTGGACGTACACAAAATAAATTTATAATTATGATATCCACAGGGTCTATATGTAACTGCCCGTGGGTGTTGTATTACATGCCAATTAAATTCTATACAGATCTAAACAGTAAGCCATGACACTTAGCAAATTTTAGCTAGTAAATATGATGTTTATCAAACGTAAATAGTAGCTCTGGAAACTATCAGATTTCTGAATGGTGTCTGGGTCATTGATCAGTGTGGAGGACTCTATAGTCTGTATACATGTACCAAGCAAGGAATGGGAGGGAGCAAACCCAAGTCCGTGGCCTGATCATTGGGAAACGTCACCTCCAGTCACCCCTTTAGGGTTTTCTGCTGGCCGCCATCTTACCTTCAATAGGGCATGTGCTTATATATATATATATATATATATGTATGTATGTCGTTTTGGCATCCCGAATTGTTGCAAAATTGGTCAAGTTATTAATCTAATAAAAAAGATCAAATTTTTAAATTCCGACAAACGGGATTCCATGCTCGTCAATCCCGGGATTACGGGATTGTAAAATGTTCGGGATCCCGGAATTGCATTCACTACTGGCTGTGCCACTGGTGAACTCTGCATTCAGACCTCTGCATTGACATGTGCTTCGCTATTAACTGGTATACGGCCTACCCGAAGCACATCTTTTAGCTTTCTCAAAACATGCCCACTCGCCCCCCCCCCCCCGAGTCTTTCGCACTGGGAGCGCCTCTGGTTGGTTTGCACTGTGAGAGTCGCTTAATAAATTAATTTTATTGAATATATAGATACACAGTGGCGTAGACCCCCCCATTGGCCTAAGGAGAAGGTTTTTTAAAGGTTATTTATCCACTTAAATAAGAAAACACAAAACAATATTATTGCTTGTAGTGACAATTGGTTTTCTTACTTTATTCCCTTTGTTACTTTATTCCTTTTTATTTACTGTAATACTGTTGGGTTAGTGTCAGGAAGTGCATCCGGCCAGACCCTACCCCCCCATCATAAATTCCTGGCAACGCCACTGCGGAAATGAAGCTGCTGACACTGCATAAAGCTCTTTCTCTTCTCCACCTCAGGACTATATATAGGCTACTATGCAACACAGTGTTTTGTTTGTTTGTTTATTTAATAGAATTGCAGTTTAAAGCTAATTCTTGTCTTTGAACTATGGAATGTTCCATCATTTTGATAATCCGTTGACAGAGTGACGGCTAGAGATGATTCCATCAGCAGAAAGCTTTTCGATGTTGAGACTGAATGAAGGTCGAGGTGAACAATTTCCAGGTTCGAGCCACGTGTAGGCTACAACGGTCTGATTGCTGAACGAAAAATCTACAACAGACGGAATTAGGACCCATGGTAATATTTAGTTTTACTGTGCCTACCGTGAGCTTCAAACAACGTAGCCTACGTTTATAAAGAAAATGTATTCTACACGACGGCCATAGCCCCTTAGGCTACCTGCAGATCGCTTTTCAGTGGCTCCATCGAGGCCTGTTTTTAGGGGGGTGGTAGACTCTAACAAGGCCCCGTATAGAGACCTACGTACTGCTTGCTAATTTGCTACTATACAAATCAACATGAATTACCTAGGCCGCTTATGGGCAATCGAGTCTCGATGCAATAGCCTATCTGCTTGAGCCTATGTGTATGTTAACAGGTCAAGATAAAGGGCTAGCTATTGCTCCTATGAGTTTACTGCGTTTTGAATTCATTAAGGCCTGTTTTGCAAGTTGCGCCTTTACCAGCAGAGCTGTGCTTTTATGGCATAATTTGCGAAAATGAAACAGACACAGCGCCCGTTTCAATAGTCGTCACCTTATACAGAAAGTCCAGTAGACCTACTTTGATAAGAATTGTAGGCTATAAAGGGTAATCATGGAGACGGTGAACCAGCTGAAGGAGCCGAGGTCCTGTCGACAGAGAAGAGGAAGGGGGGCATTAAGAGGCAATATCGGGAGCTGTTCTGTAGCTGAAGTCAACGTATTTTTAAGTTTTAATGACAAACTGTGCACAGTTGTTTTCATGCATGGTCTATAATTCATTGTCATCTGATACCATCGCGTGAATCACCGGTCTGGGAGGACAGCTGCATGTGTATATACTTATAATCTTATCTCATGTTAATGAATCCCTCTAGACCAAGACCAAAAATGGCCAGAAACGCCGTCTGGAGCCTTGTTGCTGTTGGATCGAGTGTACAGACAGACAGACAGACAGACAGACAGACATACAGACATACAAACAGACAGACAGACAGAAAGACACACAATTAAGCAAACAGACAAACGAAAGAGACATATATAGGGCAGACATAGGCCCACCGACAGAAATTTATTGCAAGTCCAAGACAGAGCAGACACAGGTTTCGAACTATAATTCTAGGTTTTCAAGGGAGAGCATTTAAAAAATACAAATTGAGACAATAAAGTGCGAGTAGGCCTACGAGTCGTACGACCTACGATTTCATAGGCCATTTACTATTAGTAATTTATTACGGTAGGCCTGTAATTCAGATGCTTAAAATGTATATAAGCTGACTGTAATTAAGACTAGTGTCAGTAAATCATAATATTCAACTATAATGATTTAAAAGGGCATAAATTGCAAACTTTACTAAACTTTGCCCATGCCCTTAAAACTCACCTGGCCATATGCCATCCTCGACGATCCTGACCGACTGACTGACTGACCGACTGACTGACTGACTGACTGACTGACTGATGGACAGGCAGACATACAGACATACAGACAGACATTCATACAGACAGACTGACTGACTGACGGACAGACAGACATACAGACAAACACACATACAGACATGTAGACAGACAAACAGACGAACAGACAGACAGATACACAGTACACACCGATACGAAGTCTTCAGTTGCACATGGACTTGCATCGAATGAACGACATTCCTCCACCCATGCAGCTGTTTATGCAGCTTCCAGGTCCTCGCTTCCACATCCGGGCATCGGAACGGGGAGCAGCATCACCCTCATTCTGCCCACTCAGACCCTGGACGTCGTCAGCAGCGCCACCATCATCATCTTCCCTATCGTCGTAAGACGGGGCTAACCCCCGTTGATGATGACGATTGTTGTCGTCGTCGTTGTTGGCGTCGTAGTCGGGCAGATGGTTTCTGTTGTGGTGGAGTTTGAGGTCGGTGAGAAGTAGGAGGAGGCGTCCGAGTTGAACGATGTTTCGTCTGTCACCATCGTGCGATCCGTCGGTGCTATGGTCGACTGTGAAATATCTTTCGCCTATGCACCACACAAAAACAATGCAGGCCTATCCTTTATTATTGCGACAAACAAACTTTCTCACGAGCATACACGAGCGTAATTAGACCTATACATGCATACGCAGGGCTAGAAGCCTAGAACCAAACTATAGCTCTTGCAAGGGCGGATACAGAAATTTTCGAAGGGCGGGCCAAAGTCCTACGGAACCACTCATGGGGGGCCACGTCTACTTTCCGAGCAAAATAGCTGGTCAAAAATAAAGAAATTTCTAAATGGGGGGGGCATTTGTTTGTGCATGTATGTCCACTTGTTATAGCGCCCCATCAAGCTCTCTACTCAGAGGCGCTCCCGACTACAGAGCGGACACTGCATCGGAGTTTCACGCCTAAGCGCTGAGCAATTGCGAGTGAAGGACTTGCCCAAGGTCCCTACGCGGCGACTTGAGGTGGATTCGAACCTGCAACCCTTAGGCTGCAAGGCGATGAACATACCCATTATACCACCGCGTCCCGGCATGGCCGGATTGCCCCCTCCTGGATCCACCTCTGAGCTCTTGAAAAGAGTGGTCGCAGCCACTAAGGGACGTTTCACGTGCTGGAACTAATTGGGTCTACAGTGCACACCTCAGGAACTGATTAGAATTGAACGGTTTGGGACGGTATATGACTATATATGAAGAATAAAAGTCTACAAAACCAGAAGTCGTTTTTCAGTCTCTGGTGGACCACGGAAACCTAAACCTCAGGAATAGAAAGAAGAAATTAGTCGTCGTATTTGTCTTCCTGGTCACTGTCCAAAGTTCCAAACCCCGGCAGCCGTTACAATTCCGGTAAAAAATAAACTTTCAAGTTGACCAGTGGCTTCACTGGCTTGTCCTTTGAGCATTTAGCCTAAAGTCCTACATAATAGTGCAAAATTCAGCGTGCTCGTGCGGGCCAGTTGAAATCAATCCGCGGATAGCTGGTTGGGCAATGGACAACACTGCGCATGGGCAATAACCTTTAAAACAAATCCTGGTCAAAACTTGTCATAAGTGAGAGAATGTCAAGAGAAAAGGACAGCGCACAAGCCAAATGAAAGCCTATATCGGGGGAAGGGTCCATTTGAGGGAATCGTCAAATACTAATGTAGGCCTACGTAATGTAATGCTAATCTTCGAGAATTTCTCATCGCTCACAAACGCCACATCGGTGAGACAAGCTTAAAACACCGGCGCTATATAAAATCAAGTCCGCAATTGCCAGAGCTGTCCTCTTCGTTCCGGTGCCATGTCAAAATCCGAAGAGGTCAAGCCGAGAAGACAGCATGGTAGTCGGCGATAATGGTGGTCATGCGGTGAAGCACGAATCGGGATAGAATCGGGATAAGTAGGGTCTGCACACCATACGTATAAGTATAATCCATTGAAATAGCTTTGAAACAATACGTCAAAAGTCTCTGTGTAGGTTATAGTAAATTCAACAGTTTTCTCTGACTAAACTTGACAGCCTCGTTCGTTCCACGTTGTACGCTCGGAATTAGATTGCTGTCCATTTTCCTCGAAAGATTTCCTTTCCGAACGACGAACATATAGTAGACACGAAGGTGCACAGATAAACTGATTACAACATTGATTCGATGTCGCTGCTGTTTCAACTCGATCATTGCATGACCCAGGTCGAATAAACTCATGATGAAACAGTCCTGGGATTCGTCGTTCAGACACACGCCATGTTGCTCTCGAGGTGTTGCGATGAGGCCTATAATAATAACGTTGAACGGTCACGAGTTCTGTGTCGATGATGTGATTGGTTGCGATTGAACTATGATGAGCAAAGGTCTGACAACTCACGAGGAAACTCCGCCACTGGTTGCACTCTGCCAGCGCCAGTCCAAAGCCTGGATAAAAGAGGAGGGCGTCGCTAATGGTCTTTGTTATCACACAATGACGTTAAACTGCAACCACCCTGGACATCCCCCCCCTGATTTAGCCTGGACATTGCCTTCCGGGACAAACCCCCTTTGCTTTGCAAATAACCTTTTTCTGTAGTTAATTGATGAAACGCGTTTCATCAATCCCGCTTCTGTTTAGTGAAAATTAATTTAATCGGTCCAGCTTCTAGGCCTATTTAAATAGAAATATTGCAATTGTTATCCAACTTCTATTTAAATAACAATTTTTTCATCAATCCAACTCCAATTTAGGCAAGAATATTTTCATCAATCCAGATTCCGTTTAAGCAAGAATATTTTCATCAATCCAGCTTCCATTTAAGAAAAAATGATTTGTATCAATCCGACACCTATTTATGGAGAATTTTTTCATCAATTCAACTTGTGTACGACCAACAGATATATTTTTAACGTATAGGATCACCATTCGGAGGATCGCCACTTAGTCTATACAAAATTTATGTTTTACCGTGGGGGGTTGGGTTATGTCCTACCCTGGGGTTATCCGGGGGGTTTATCCGGAGGTTGTTGTCCAGGGCAAGGTTAATGTCCGTGCCCATGAAATCACACATCATCAAAGCGCCTGTGAATAAGCTGTTTCCGGTGACTTAATTGGCTTCTGTGGGCGATGTAGAAGTTCCGAGTTTACGATTACAATTATGCTACACCCAGAGTTCCATCTAACAGTATATGCCTATTCTCAAGCCACACCGATGACTTCAAATCTCAACTAAAGTTTCAACATTGATTTGATTCATTTCTTCACCGGTATTATCACTGTTTAGATGTTAGTTGTGATACAGTGTACCACACACACTGTGCAGACTAATGTTACCCTGCTTGCAATAAGAAACGATAGGCCTAGGCCTGTATCAGCTCAACCTAATTTTGCAATCTTACAAAAAGCTACGCACTTGACTGTCTGTCTCTTGCCAGATCGCTTAAAGACAGAGTAAAACTGCTTGCTGAACAAAAGTTAATGTAGCCTAGCAGTAGCCTACTGCATGTATTTGCATTGCAGGCCTACAAGTTGTATTGTAATGCATCTATTAATTGCGTAGATTTCTAAGCGCCTTTAGCACGCCAGTCCGAGGCACTCGCATTGAGAAAGACCTAGAGAAAAGAAAGTGGTTTTGAGACACCGGAAAGATGTAGACCTCCCTGGAGTTCCAGTTAATAGCGAAGAACGTGTCAATGGACAGGAATGAAGAAGGCCGGTGTCACGAAATAGAGTATCCCCCGTGTTAATTGTATCCCCCAAATTAAAAAAAGTAGAAAAAACCGCTTTCGGGTGTATTTTATTTTGCAAATTAATTTTCATCTGCTCTGTTTTGAACAATGACACTAACAGGTATGTTTATTCCTACAAGATAATTTGTTTTGCCCTGTTTTTAGAGCACTTAAAACATTTAAAACACTTAAGAACATTCAGAGTCACTAAATAAATTCGAGTTGCCTTTATCTGAGCATTGTTTAGGACACTTAAAACAATTAGAGTCACTTTACGGTCTCCCTAAATGCACACTTCTTCCTCTAACTAGAATACTTCACCAAGCTGCAAGACTGTGTCTTGGACTCTCTTACCGAGACCACATCAGTGACATCACACCAGCTCTTCGCTCTCTACACTGGCTTCCTGTAAGTGATCGCATTCGCTTCAAGCTGGCACTCCTCATGTACAAAGCATGCACTGATCACCTGCCATCCTACTTATCTTTTATGATCACACCTTGTAACTCTGTTAAAGGTCGCTCTTCTCTTCGATCAGCATCTGCTCGAAAGTATGTTGTTCCTGGTACACATCTTGTTTTTGCCCGACGTTCTTTCACATTAGCTGGTCCCTTCATCTGAAACTCTCTGCCTCCTTATGTTCGTGACTCCCCTAGCGAGACTGTCTTTCGCTCTAAACTGAAAACTTTCCTCTTTGAATCTACCTATAGATAGTTATTAATTGTCTGCCGAACTTCAATGTGCACTTCTGAGTTTTGTAAGGAGTGCATTATCAAATTTTAGTTGTATTGTATTTAAATTTTGATTACAGCATACATTGTTTTATTATGCGCATTTTTCAAAAAAGGGAATAGAATGGTTTACCCCCCCTCCCCCGGATAGTATAGACCGGTTAATTCCATCCTGGGGGATAGATTAATTCATCCCACCGGATAGCTTTCAGGGGGGATACTCCGTTTCGTGTCGCCGGTGTCACGAAATAGAGCATCCCCCGTATTAATTGTATCCTCCAAATCAAAAAATCGAAAAAACTGCTTCCGCGTTCTTTGCAAATTAATTTTCGTCTGCTTAGTTTTGAACATTGACACTAACAGGTAGGCCTATGTTTATTCCTGCTAGATAATTGTTTTACCCTGTTTTTAGAGCACTTAAAACATTTAAAACACTTGAGAACACTCAGAGTCACTAAATAAATTCCAGGTTCATTTATCTGAGCATTGCTTAGGACACTTAAAACAATTAGAGTCACTTTAAATTTTGATTACAGCATAAAAAATTTATTATACGCATTTTTCAAAAAAGGGGATAGAATGGTTTATCCCCCCGGATAGTATAGACCGGTTAATTGCATCCGGGGGATGGATTAATTCATCCCTCCGGATAGCTTTCAGGGGGGATACTCCGTTTCGTGTCACCGGCTGATTCCAAAGTGCAGGATCAATGAAGGCAAAAGCTCGAGCCTTGACCATGGCAGTTCTTTCTTGCTGGTGGGACAAAGGCATTGTGCCGGTCACGCTAGCGAAGTGGACGAGGAAAGGACGCCGAAGTCGGCAGGCGGTTGAGGTCAAGAATATACTTGGGTTCTAGGCCAGAGAAAGACCGGTAAATAACAAAGTAATAAAATTCGAGCAGTAGGCTAAATGTGAGGCTATGAATGTCATTAGACGAGCAAAAGTAGATGTGGTTCGAGAAAGGAAATCAGACAATAGTTTTTGCCGTTGCGCTTAGAATGGACTGAAGAGCAGAGACTCACATGTGGAAAATCAATAGATCTAACCAGTGCCTAAAGTGTGGAAAAAGAAGTGCCTGGACGCGCCCCTTACCTCTCCAAAAGAAGTGCCTGGACGCGCCCCTTACCTCTCCAAAAGAAGTGCCTGCACGCCCCTTACCTCTCCAAAATAAGTGCCTGGAGGCTGGACGCCCCTTACCTTTCCAGTCTGTGCTCGCCAATAAGTGGCTGGACGGCGTTCAGATTTTAAAACAAGTGTATGGACGCCGTCCATGACCGTCCAGGCACACTTTAAGCCCTGGATCTCACAATATGAAGAGAAAGGTACGAGGTGTAATCGCTATCAATCAATCAATCAATCAATCAATCAATCAATCAATCAATCAATCAGCCAATCAACCAATCAACCAATCAAATTCGTTTATTTATACTAATTAAGCTGAATTAACTTAAACAGGAAGCAAGCATTGTTCGAAATATTCCGAAGAAAGTCACAGAACCGAGAGCAAATAGGTCAATGCTTATAAGGAATAAAAAAAATAAAATATATTATGATAGCTACCGTGATCTTTGATCGGTAATGCGAAGTAACGTGGCCTCGATCGCTCAGCTCAAAGATTATGTCGGAGAGAGGGTGACGTCCATTGGCACTGCATCCACTCTCAAGGCTCCTTCCATGATCACAGGGGTGGGATTTTTTACATTCTGACTACCGCGTGTATAGCAACCAACAATAGATAGGAGTTAACCCATTTTACTTACAGTGTACGTAGGCCTGTTAAATGGGTACAACTCAGAGAAGACACAAGAAGCCCATCCGGGCATTCAGCAACATAATTATACGTAGGCCTTCAACAGGAGCGTGAAGGACGATTTGCACAGTTGGTGTTGCGGATGTTTTCGAGTTGATTCGGCATAAACCTGGTCATTCAATATGGAAGAATATCGTAATCGTAATCTCGAGACTTCTACAGCGCCCACAAAAGCCAAGTCGCGACTCGCGGGAACCAGCTTATTCACAGGTGCCTAATAAAAAAAATTGATAGGCAACGGGTCAAGTCCGAAGAGTCAGGCAGGCAGATAATTATATGGACGGCTAAGGTGGGTGATGTTTAGAGTTGAAATGACGAGGGAAGTGAGGAGAAGAGGAGGAATCAGGATAGGATTTGTGAAAGAGAATAGTAGCCTAAAAGCACTCAGATCACCAGCAGTGAAGCGGATCTCCATAGGCTACAGCGTTGGGAGTTTTTCCGTGTAAGCTGATTGACTCTATGCCATATAGTGTCGATGTGTTTTTTCTCCGGTTGATTCCAGCCAGGTCATTGCGATTGACTTTAGCAATTGTCCCTCGAATTCGTTCAGCCTATAGGTCTCTTCTGTCTTCTGTTGCGTTCGATCGCACCAATCTGTTTCTGCGGCGGAGAAGATGTTGATTTTCCGCTGTGATAAATGGCAGGTCGCGGCTGATACTGTGACCGCGCGAAGTAGATGATATTGATCCAGCCAAGTAAGCATAAGTTTGTAAAATACATCTCACGCCTTTTGGGATGAATTTTGACAGTTCTCACTTAGCTCCCGACATTGCTTAGGTATAGCCTAGTTAGAGCCAGTAGAAATTCCTCGCCAAAATTTAAAAATGACGGTAGGATTTTTAAAAAATGGAATGAGGATGACTGCAAATGCACGGCATGAAATCAATAATTTAATTTTCCAACATCCGATCACGCAATAACGCTTAGGTCTATGCAAAATGACAAAAAAGACGCTGTTGACCTCATGCCAAAAAAATGTCAGTATAAACATCCTACATGAAACTACGTTTGTATTTACCAAAAGAAAAATAAAAGCATATCAGTTCCGAACGTCCTGTTGCATTGATTTAATACAATCATGTAGCCTACAATATGCCCCATAACACGGCAATTCACCGCAGTTAAGGAAACTTGCGGCTCTTTCACGGCAAACGCCGAAAAGCACGTCTTACGTGACGCTGTGAATTTAACCTGGACCTCCCGTGATGGAGTCCTGTCCGCTCTGCATTTATAAAAAGCTAGGCATCTGCTTCTTTGTTTTGCTGGCGGACTGCAGTCATAACAACCACAGTTCTTACAGAGCTGTTCGTCAAAAAGCTAACCAACTGGTCGACGGTGAGCAGTTGGGCCTATTTCAACTGCATGTGTTACTTCCATCGCTTCTCTGTGCCAGCCAGCTAGTCGGTTTCTTCAGTTTCGGACATCCCAGGGCTTTTTTAACGTGCAGTTGTACACAAAATGTGCAGTTCTAAATGGATTTGTGCAATTGTAGAAGCACTTCTGCACAGCTAAAACTAGCAAAAAATGGTAATTGTTCTCCGATTGGAAGTAATTTAATTACCATGGAGGATGGGAAGGAAAAGAAGGGGTTGTGCAGTTCTAAAAATTCCTTAAAAACAGCCCTGGGACATCCTAGTGTGTACGTATAGACCTACTCATGAATGTGTGCATATAATAATTGTGTATATGCATGTACGGCATTGTACGTACGTGTGTATGCATGTAGGCTGTGTGCAACGCACATGCATTTGATTTGATAGAGCGCCGGTGAATAAGCTGGTCTCCCTGACGTGGCTTTTGTGAGCGCTGAGACATTCTCGAAGATTTACATTGCATTACATGTAGGCCTATCAAGGGTTAAAAGTGACTCAGAAGGCATGTGGTCTGTGCTAGAACCAGGGCTGTAATCAAGGGTATACGCGGGTTTACTCCCCTCCGGGAAAAACGGCATCGTACAGCCTACTCACCTCTGAAAAACAGGGTACACCGTACACGCGGGTATACAGCGTACAGTCACTGTAGTCACCCCAGGCAAAGTACGGTATTTAGGTGTATTTTCACTGAAATTCGCAGCGAATGACTAAAAAAGGTCCTCAGTTTTTTCGGACGGGAAATTTGTTGACATATTCAGAAGATTTGGGCTGGTTGACTAAAAGAAGGTCGTCAGAAATTTCGGACCAAAAAGTAGTATTTTTCTCCCGGTCAATCCATGGAGTCTTCACTTTGAAGATTAGACCCGCATGAATTTAAAACGCATTTATTTAAAATAGCATCATTAAGAAAGAAATTAAATCATCCGCAAAGTTTCTCCAGGTCGTCTCTGGCTATGATGATCAACTGCAGCAGATATGCACCATAGACATCTTACATTATATGATGTCTATGATTTGCACCCCCGGTTTTCTATAATACGAAACTAAACAGGGACCCAAGGGCAGAATCCTTGACAGGGACCATATTAAGCCTCCGCAAAACAAAGAGTCTGGATATAGTACAAGAGGATTAATCATCCGCACTGGTTTGACGTCATCGATTGACGTTGCAAGCCTACGTTATAAGTCTTGAGAAATAACGAAGAGACTCTGCGACAAGCGCCTGATGTGATGTGACTGCGTGTACATGTACGTCCATGGTATACGCTTAACAGGTCTGACATTTTTCCGATAACATCGTTTGATGTCTTACGTTTAGCTAAAGCATCGCGTAGGGCTGAACCTCCAGACCCCGCCCCCCCATTTGTGTGTGAGAGAATCCAATAGCCTGCGGGAACACATTGTCCTTCCACTGACCTCGCAGAAATGTCAACTGTCATTAATTGCACTTGCCATAACCACTGCAAAGATATACTGTGGCTGGCAAGGTCTACGTCAGCGGCGCCCGCAGGCGTACGCACTTACGCAAGTGCGTACAGCGCTGAAAGGCTAAAAAATGGTATGTTTTTGTGTTTTTGGGCAATTCGAGGTTGATGACTAAAAAAAGTTCATCAGTTTTTTCGGCGACCCTGACGAAAATTTTTCCTTGTTTCCTCCAAGACCCTAAATTAAATTTTGCCCCCATCTAAAATTTCTGTATCCGCCCGTGGCTGTGCGTACAAGAAAAAATCCTGGGGGCGCCGCTGGTCTACGTAAATGCACTCCCTGCAAGGCTTGTAACACTATTGCTTCTGTCTCATGCTGTAATACTTGTTACAAATTTCTACAGCACCAATTAAAGACATCACTTTCTAGAAGTGCTAATATCACGTGGCCATGCAATTCCTATTTAGTTTAATCGCCCAATGACAGGACTAGTGAAATATCAACCTTTTAGCTAGTAAGCGAATGTATGTTAGTAGCACAAACAGCTAAGCGAATCAAAATATGCTGTAAGTTCCTGTCTTGTCTTTACTTCAAAGTGTAAAATTTTCATTTGATTCTTATTTCGTCAGTTGAAGCACAAGCAATACTTTTGAATTCAACCCAAATAGGCCAATGTTTATAATTATACACACACAGGCCTACTGCATATACAGTGCATAGACCTACATATTTGTGTCTACATTATGCATAAAGGTCTCGTGCGTTCTCGTTTCTACCCCTTAGCTAACTTCTCGCCCCAAATACTTTTAATCAAAAGCTCAGGAGCAATTTGCGCTCTGACGTAGTGACCATAATAATCGAGACCAATGTGTGTTTAGTCCTACAGTGCACTAAAAACCATCCCTTAGAGGCTGCACGCAAATGCACACCGTGCATTCGATACGTCGCTATTCTATAAGACCACTGTTGCCATAGTAATCGCGTCCATCATAGCACAGTGCTCTTCCCGCGCGTTCATCCACTGGATTCTGGCTTGACACCAAAGCTGATCCAGCAACCTTGCTCTTACAACTTGATTTATATAGCGCCAGGTTATAATTTGGTCTGTCTGAGAGCGTTCATTTGAAGCTGAAGAATTCTGCCGGTTTGCCTGTGAATTTACTATTACAAGTGCAGACAGCTATATTAAAAGGCACAAGAATTGAATTCTTGGTAGATAATTTTTATGGTCCCAATGCAGATAGACTACTGCTAATCAATAGATAGCAGGTAAGTAAGTATTTAAGTAAGTATTTTCTTTATTACTCCACTTGCAAACCATTGGCGCCCGCACATAGGGGCAAGAGGGGCACTTGCCCCCTGGAAAATTGACACTTATATTTTTAATTACTATGTTTGGGTTTTTAACAAATTTCCTCGCATCAAAGTTCTTATGATACGACTGATGCATACAATGAGAGTCAGAAATCTACATTGAGAAATACATACAGAAATAGACATCTATAGGCTACTCTTAATTTTCTGCCTTGCGTTTTCAAGCTCTTGTTAAAGCTGTAACAATGACCATTGGTTTTTAACCATCCTGCGGGCGCCCATGCATATAGCAGGCCTATTGATTATAGCATATTATATTCTTGAATGGAATCTCGTGGTAATGCAGCCTTTCACAACTGCATAAAAATTGATCAACAATAAAAATTGCGCTAATGCAAAAATTTGATATTTGTCTACAGCACATTGAAATTACGACAAGGAGATCTGCTTATTCACCAGCATTGTGCTATATAAAAATAAATTCTGCTAGCCAGGATGCATTTTGTCCATTTTGCATACAAGTCAGTTAAATTTGAAGCTTAGAATATATTATATTTTATGCTTGGGCAGGTGCTTGATTCAGGCCCCGCTAAGCTGGAGTGCTACAATGGGCTCTGGACTTCTAGCACTCGGTGCTTCACATCAGATGGAGACCTATTATTTTCAGGATCGATAATTTTGATATATCCGTGTGTTTCACATCATGTCTTCACAGTGCATCGCCGTATCTGTAGGCCTATAATATGGCAATTGGTATTTTATCTACAAATAGACCTATAATATGGCAATTGGTATTTTATCTACAAATAGACCTATAAGTTAAATGACTGACGAATAACCTATGTCGTGCGTTCTTTCTATGTGCTTTGTTTCTTTTGCTACCAGCTTTTCCAAATTTCAGAGATTCATAGACCTATTAACCTACTTATAAAATTGCGTCAATAAAACATTCTTACCCTACATTAATTTTCTTCAGATATGAAAAATAAACACTGATTTAGATGGTCTTGTGAATAACTGCACAATTTCTTTCTTTTGATGGAAACGTCGAATCTTTTTTCTGGAAACTCTCAGTTATTTATTATAGCGCCACAATAAAGGATTCGGCTTGAGATAAATGGCGTCTAACCATTTCTGTTTACTGTCAAATGCACAGCACACAGTATTGCACGAAGATTTACACAGTGCAAGTTTAATAATTATATATATATTTACGGTGAACGGGGAAAAAGAGCCTCTCCTATAATTTATGTAATAATTTTTACATTTTAATAAAGCAATGAGAGACTTCAGTTTAAAAGACATGGATCAGATAACTATCATTTGATAGCTATAATGTTTGCTCAAAATGTCCTCTTTCCGCCTAATTATATACATATTTACGGCGAACGGGGAAAAAGAGCCTCTCCTATTGATGCAATAATTTATGTAATAATTTGTACATTTTAATAAAGCATGGAGAAACTTCAGTTTAATAGACATGGATCAGATAACTATCATTTGATAGCTATAATGTTTGCTCAAAATGTCCTCTTTCCGCCTCAACAGTCAACACACGGCTACACACGCACAAAGACGCGCTCACCAGTCACCATGCACTGACTAATTGCTGAATCGATTACGGCTTGATCAAATACGTCCGTCCCATGCTTGTATCATACCCGGACGCAGTTGTCCGACATCGCGAGCCTTTGTCTTGTAAACCTTTTATTGCATCACAGACTAGATGGATCACAGATCACAGTCCACCAGGGCTGTACTCAGAACTTTTGAGGTGAGTACATGCTGCCGTCGAAAAAAATCGACTTTTTTGAGCAAAAAATTATGACGACCTTTTTTTAAGTCATCGAAGTTTTCGGCCGTGATTTTTTCACGGAAAACCTTTAAAACAGCGTAAAGCGCTCTACGTTCATGATTTTTTTGCCTTCGTAATTCTCGATTTTTGCCTGCGTGTGCGCACTTGGTCTTACTGAGGCGGGTATACGCTGTATATCCGCGTGTACCCTCGATTTTTGAGGTGAGTAGGCCTATACGCTGTAATTTTTCCCGGTGGTGAGTATACGACGTATACCCGCGTATATCCTTGAGTACAGCCCTGCCACTGTGTGGGCTCCTGTACGGCCGAACATGTTGAAAATGTCTTAACCCCGCCCTGCATGATTTCTACCAAAACTCACCACCAAAGCGTGAATCGAAGATTCGGGATGAATGAAAAGACGCATAATAGACGAACGAATGTGAACTTGACATACATGCACATGTACATGTAGATGGCGGAATAATCCCAATGCAGCAATGTACAATTGTCCATTCATTCACGAGGATTGGGTAACCTCGTTATACAGCGCCATTATAATAGTCTACATGCATATTTAAACTAATATCGCCCGAAGGTTTCTCGTCACTCGGGACTAATGTTTGAAAGCGTTGATTCCGTGGGTTCCTTGATCGTCGAGAGTCCAGTTCTTTGTAGAGGGTTACTGCAGAGCTTTGGAGAACCGTGTATAGCATTATAGGCTATTCAGTGGAGTTATTGAGTCTGGCAGATTGGAACAAACGAGCGTTGGTAGTCCATAATACATCGGAGAGATTTAAATTCCACATTCAGCAATGGGGTCGATTGGATGGGAGTAAGTGTCAGAAGTCTCTGGTGGTTGGGGGACGCTTTTGAGAAGAAAACGGCAAATCTGATTGTCGGACTTATACGCAAAGGCATGGCGGGGTCAGTGCCACGCGTTGGCCATATCGTCGCCTTTGGTGGATAAAGTGAACAGGATTAATTTCATTACAGCGGGTCGCCCTCTCTCTGTGCAAACATACTCACATAAATACATACATACATAGTACGTATACACACTCATATTTTTATGGATATAAGTCAATATATTCAATTGTGTACATACTGTGAACATATTACTCGAATATATTACAATCATAGTTTACCAATAGCCTATTTCCATTATAATTTGATGATAGGCCTATAGAAAATAAAAAAAATCTTTTAGCATATACGTAGGCTATATTCCATTTCACACATGCAAGCTTTACACACGTAAATAGTAAAAACCTACATGACATCGTACACTCAATTGCCTTTAAATATAGCCTATGCAAAAATATATTATAGGCCTATATTACGTGCAAATATACCAATACTTTCAATATTTTTAAAGTATAAGTATAGCGTGTATATATATATATATATATATATATATATATATAGGCAGGTGAAGTTCTGATAATAAAAATTGATTTGATATACATGGGTTGAGAGTTTCATTCATATATATACATATATAGTTCTAACAGACCGTGAGGAGGTCGCGGCCGTTTGTGATGAAAGCAGTGAAAGGGTACTTCGAGACCAACAAATCTCATACCCAACCTCCCCTTGGTAGGCTATCTTTAGTTTAGACGACCCCTCTGACACAACTCATCGCTCGTCAATAAACGTTTGCCCTACTCTTAGCTATAAAGTAGCGAGATCACGATGACGAGTAGGAGAAATATGCATATAATAATATTTCGTAAATGAGAAGTAAACCGTCGACGTAATACATTCCGAACAATATATAGTGGGGAGAAAGGTTTCCCTTAGGCCTATCTGCAATTCATTCATTCAGTCACTCATTCACTGGGAAACTTATATAGCGCTCCTTCAATGAAACTGCTCAAATTACGGCGATCCCGTTCCAGCGCACCCGAAAAAGAAAAGTTTTTAAGTTTGGTGAGGAATGATTACGGAAGAGTGCCAGAGTGCAGGATATATAGGCTGTAGGCGCATGCAGTTCTTAAGGAAAAGAAGGCCTTTCCATACCACTGTCATCTTAACGCACTACCCACAAGTATCTAGTCTGCACCTACATACTCGCAATTTAAAAAGCATTGGAGAGACCATCTTAATCTAAGAGAACGTGATTGAGTGCATCTAGCTTGTTTGCATTTTTTTCTGTTTTTTCTGTCTTTCAGATGTGTGCATATTGTTCTACTAAAGTGTTGAGTCATTGTCATCTTCTGTCTCTTTAGCATAACCGATATGTTCTGAATTTATGCAACCAACATTATGTTTCGCGAGAGGGTTGGCCCTCCCTAGCGGGGCAATTGCCCCTTCTGGGTCTTCCCCATCTCTGGTTGATACAATGAAGTGTTTTCTGCATATTTTACAAACATGTAATATTAATATGTTTGTCAGACAGTGTGATTACGTTGTCTAGTTAAGTTACACTGTGTAAAGGTTGTGTGTGATATGCTCCAAGGAATAAAATGATTGTCATTGTAAAAAAACAAGAAGTTTAGAGTAGAGTAGATCTATTATAACTTCAAAAGAGTCTCTCGGAATGTAGGAATATTAAACATTTGCTGTGAGGGATAGCAAAATAATAGAAGTATAGGATATAGATTATAGAGCAAGAGTACACTTGAAGACTTGCATCGAGTCAGAATACTATACAAGATTTGACTAGAACCTTTACAAAATATACTTTTATACAGGACCTATCGCTGTTAAAATTAAATCTGACGAGTCCAGGGTAGACATGTAGAAGAAGCACATCACAAAAAGAATTATCCTGTCGATTTCAGAATCGGTTCTATAGCTATAATATTATAATAGTCTCGAGTAGAATGTTTCAATTTTACAAATGTTCGACTCGCATACTTGATGGCATGATTTGCTGTAGATGTCAGAGTCAAGATTAAGTTTTGATGGATGCTCCATTGTTCCTTATCCCATCGCTGCCTGCTTTGACGGTTCGCACATCTAAACACACACACGCCCACAGGCACCTACACATACATCTGAACCTACACCTACACACACCTACACAAACACACAGAAACACCCACACAAACACACACACAAAGACACACATATGTATATATTTATATGCTTGTGTGCGTGAGTGTGTGGGTATCAGCCTGCCAAGACTGCAATTTGCTCACTTAACGCAGTGGTTTTGCCAGCGCTGTGGGCATCTTCCAGATTGCCCTTATTTTAAAGGTGCATGCGGCCTCTATGCATAATGACGTTAGGTGCCGCTAATATTGCTGTGAGAGCAGATACATATATATATATATATATATATATATATATATATAAAGACCTATATTGCATGATCCATATTTAGATATATATATATATAAACATATACATAATCACTCCCCAATCGTTAACACTTGTTTGGATTCAATGCGCACCTTTGTCCCTCTATAATAGGAAGGGTATACCATAGAATTAAAGCTGTGTATTGCATTGACCTTCATTGTATTGTGATGCGAACATGTTTGCCTGAAGGGGCTTCAACGTTTTGGGGTATATACACATGTGCCACAATAATTTGGTCACGTTCTAAAGCTAACGATGCTCCTCTTCCTAACGATCAGTGGAAACAACTGATGCACGAATAACGTCAGTGCATGAGCAGTTTCACCCACGCCTCGTTTAATGTAGGCCTATATATATATGTATGTATGTATGTATGTATGTATGTATGTATGTATGTATGTATGTATGTACGTACGTACGTACGTACGTACGTACGTACGTACGTACGTACGTATGTATGTATGTATGTATGTATGTATGTATGTATGTATGTATGTATGTATGTATGTATGTGTGCATGCGTTTATTACAAACATATGCATATGGCATGTATAGTGTATTCATTCAACTGTTCATGATATAATTCAGGTCCATAAAATTATCTTTTTGGAAATAACAGTCGCTAGGTCGCTGTTTCAGCATAGCCCTCTGTCAGACACTTTAATATAATTAACCCGAAAATCGTAGCAGTGCCTGCCTGTGTGTAGGTCTGCAGGCCGCAATAATTTGCGTTTAGTCATTGTAGTTCAAGTCATTGTTGTTCATGTCTCAGAGCGTCACAATTACCTAAGTATTTCGAGTTTATTTTCAGAGATCGCATGGTTTGGCTACTTTCTTTGTTCGAATGAAAATGTAACAATCCGTAGTCTAATAATGACTTATAGTCCTAGACATTGCATATTAATCATTAGTCATCTTGAGCACAGCTAGCTTGTTCAATTGTGTCACGCACTTTAAAAAACACAAACACTTACACTCAATACACGCGGAAATAACCAATTTTCTCGTTGTCATATTCCAAGTGTTCGTGAGTCTTCTCCAAAGACTCCAAAATACTATACTTACGAAACTTATTTGCTTTATTATGTGCTAGTACCACAGATTATAAAGTAAATAATAACATGGTACAATCATATAAAATCAGTAAAATCATCGCACATTATAACAGCAGCTAAAGCTATAATCATTTTGTCAAAGATTTCTGAGAGATGTCATTTCTGGTGAGAGAGTTTCCCTCCCTGGAGATGCCTGGATTAAACAACTGTGAGTGAAGCACATCTGTTAAAATATTTGACAAGTGTCGTCTTCTGTCGATGGAAATAGCATCGACGAACTGACGTCATCTTTCACAAAGCAAAACATCGATTCGGATTATAGAAGAATTAGTTTTACTGACGGCATCTGATTCAGCTGTGATGTGCATTGTAGAATATTGTACAAGGTCCAGTTCTTTTGGGGTCATTGACAACAGAGTTCTTTTTATACTATTTTAGGATTATATTCACAGATAAATTTTTTGAACTGTATGGTTACCCGGCAAAAGAAATCAACCAGTTAATCAATCAACCAATCAATCAATAATCGATCAATCAATGATCAATCAATCAGTTAATTATTTGACTAATGAATCAATAAATCAGTAAATTAATCAATCGAACAACAATTAAATAAATTGATCAATCCATCCATCCATCCAACCAGCTGTTAGTCACAGTAACTAGCTGTCTATTTGTCCATATCCATCCCTATATTCATGCATTCGTGCAACCATCTCACCATCCATCCATCCGTCCATCCGTCCTTCTTTCTATCAGCCAATCGTTCCGTCCGACAGGGCTGTTTTTAAGGAATTTTTAGAACTGCACAACCCCTTCTTTTCTTTCCAATCCTCAATGGAAAATTACTTCCAATCGGAGGACAATGACCTTTTTTGCTAGTTTTAACTGTACAGAAGTGCTTCTACAACTGCACAAATTCATTTAAAACTGCACATTTTGTGTACAACTGCACGTTAAAAAAGCCCTGCCATCCGATACATGTATGGCATATCGTATCGCGAATACGCTGGTGACCTGCGCTTTGTTAAGCTTGCTTCATTAATGTGGAGATGTGTTGTGTAATTATCTAATTGTGTAATTAATTGTGTGCCTACAATAATTATTCTGGTTGAATTGGTAAATGCAAGATGTCTATGGGACAACTCGACCTGACCCAAGGCGCATGCGCACACGACATATCGATTTCGCTTATATCCGCAAAACATAGGGCCTACAACGTTTGAAAATCGTCGCGATACCGTTATATATATATATTATATAATTATATTCACACATAATTATATATAGCCTAGGCTACATACGAATTCTTAAGAACGCGTATCCCGGTAGCATATCTGTTGACTGCTGATATTTATTGAGCTGCAGAGAAAAAACAAAAAGGAGGAAAGTTAGGCATGCAAGGCATGTACGGAAGGGAGCACGCGCGGTTACAGAGCGCAACAAAAAGATTTAGTATCATCGTCGTCAGATCTTTAGGGGTTGCAAAGCAGATGGAGGAGGAGGCATTTGGGATGAGGATGCAACTTCTCCGATTGTTCGTCAGATGTGGCGATTTCTAATCCTGAGAATTAGACAGATGGATTGTAGATCGAGACGATCAACGGAAATAATGCTTTTCGTTCATCACTGAACGCCAGGTGGCTGCGTCGGCGCCGCAAAGGACGCGACGCGCATGCTCAGGAATATCTCAACGGAAAAATTAAACATCAAACGATCTTTTGCACAGGTCCATATAATTATATACATGTAGATACATATGTAGGCTACCGTATAATATTATTAATTAATAACAATGTACCTCATATACCATAATTATTGTGCAATAATGTTATGCAAGGGTTACTGTATTATACTCGGCCTGTGAATAAGCTGGTTCCCGCGACTTCGCTTTTGTGGGCGCTGTAGAAGTCTCGAGATTACGATTAGTATAGATATTACTGTTGTTTATGCTGCTTACACATTTACATCTCTGTATATTTACCTTGTGCGAATGCATGCAGTTAGTAATAGCCTACTTGAAATTTCATGACACATAAAATGCAGTGGCCCAGATTGCTTCTGAGAATGTTCCTCTTTGCAATTCTTTTTCAATACGATCTGCTGTGACCGTAAAGATTCGATCAGATTATTGACCATGCAGAACTTAGATTTTATTAGGGCTTCAAGTATATTAAGTATATTATATAATATATTATATGTAAAATATATTATATATTATATAATACAATAAGCATACAATTATATAGCATATAACATATATATGTTGTGAGTAGCATGATTATTTTGTTAGGCCAGTCAATGGCATGAGATCTACAATAGACACAGAGTGTGCCAGTTGTGCCAACCTGTTAGCCTCAAGTGACATTCTATCGTAGCACTTTGGAGGATTTCGAGCCCATAGTTAAGTCCCTTTGGTAGCCTACGTCTTTTTGTGTGCGTGGCGTGTGCCTGGGCATTTCGTAATTTCAAATTATTGGCTCCATGCATGTGAATTACAGTGCATGCCTTGGAATCGCAGGAATCAGATCGCCTTATCTTTTATGCAAATACCAGAATCGTGGATTAGACGATTCTTCGATCTGAGTCAACGAAAGTCGCCGCTGCACGTGGGAGGTTATGGCGATCGAACCACGACAGAGGACGAGGGGTTGTCTTATGGGAAAGAGAGATGCACAATCCAAGGAGGAAGACGAATAAGGAGCAGGAGGAACAGGAGGAGAAGGAGAAGAAGGAGGAGGAGGAGAAGAAGAAGAAGAAGAAGAAGAAGAGGAAGAAGAAGAAGAAAAAGAAAGAGAAGACGACGATGAAAAAAGAAGAAGAAGAACAAGAAGAAGTAAAAGAAAAAGAACATGAAGAATAAGAAGAAGAAAAAAGAAGAAGTAAAAGAAGAAGTAGAAAACAGGAAGAAGAATTAGAAGAAGAAGAAGAAGAAGAAGAAGAAGAAGAAGAAGAAGAAGAAGAAGAAGAAGAAGAAGACGAAGGAGAAGGAGAAGGAGAAGAAGAAGAAGAAGAAGAAGAAGAGGAAAAGAAGAAAAAGAAGAAGAAAAGAAGAATAATGAGAAGACGAAGAATGAGAAGAAGAGGAAGAAGAAGAGGAAGAAGAGGAAGAAGAGGAAGAAGAAGAATTGGAAGAGGAAGAGGAAGAAGAAGAAGAAGAAGAAGAAGAAGAAGAAGAGGAAGAGAAGAAAAAGAAGAAGAAAAGAAGAATAATGAGAAGACGAAGAATGAGAAGAAGAAGAAGAAGAAGAAGAAGACGAAGGAGAAGAAGAAGAAGAAGAAGAGGAAAAGAAGAAAAAGAAGAAGAAAAGAAGAATAATGAGAAGACGAAGAATGAGAAGAAGAGGAAGAAGAAGAGGAAGAAGAGGAAGAAGAAGAGGAAAAGAAGAAAAAGAAGAAGAAAAGAAGAATAACGAGAAGACGAAGAATGAGAAGAATTGGAAGAGGAAGAGGAAGAAGAAGAAGAAGAAGAAGAAGAAGAAGAAGAAGAAGCAGAAGAAGACGAAGACGAAGAAGAAGAGGAAGCAACAGATGAAGAAAAAAGGAGAAAAAGAAATAAGAAGAGGATGAAGAAAAAAGAAGAAGAACAAGAAAAAGAATAAGTAAAAGAAAAAGAAGTAAAAGAAGAAGTAGAAGAACAGGAAGAAGAAGAAGAAGAAGAAGAAGAAGAAGAAGAAGAAGCAGAAAAGGGGAAACGGAGAAGAGGAAGAGGAAGAGTCTAAGGAGCAGGATGAAGAGGAGGAGGAGAAGGAGTCATGCTGGCAATTTGTTCAAACTTGGGACGCTTGAATTGGATTCGAATCGGACGGCAGCAAGCTTATTCGATTAATTGCATCATCCGAAAAGTGATTAATAAACATGGAATTATAATGGAATCCGCGGCATTCTTGAAACGCGATAAGCCTATAGATGCTCAAGTAAAAGGTGACGTCTTTGATGTCTGAACACCGCTTTAAGTGTCCGCATATACGAATGCAGAAGTAGAACACAGGGCATCTTGCCAATGAACCAATCTGCATGGCTCCCCGTTCGTCAAGGGTGCCCAAGCAGTGGCGGCGCCAGGATTTCAGTTTTTATGGGGGGGCTGAGTTATCGCGGAGGAAATTTTCCATTTTCATCCGCCAAAATTTCGAAATCATCTCATGCATGTGTTTCAGTTTTATGGGGAGGGGCGAATCATGGAAATATTTCATTTTTACATGTGAAAAACCGAATGGCCTTTTTTTAGGGGGCTTAACCCTCCTAGCCCCGCCTGGCGCCGCTAGTGTGCCCGAGTGTATTTTTGCAGAAATTGCAACAGAGCGGTCACGGCTAAGTTTTTAGCAGAAACTTGAGAATAGCAATGTAGGAAGTTAATGCGATTGCTATTTTTCATAGGGGGTCTTTAGATGCAAATTTCTCATCATCACTTTGCGTAAAGCCTACATTGGCATCATCAGTGCTCAGGGTGAGAATTGCCGGGGGGGTTGGGGGTTTCGACCCCCCCAGTCTTTCTTAGAGCCCCATGTTAAAGTATGTTTTTTACACCCCAATTCCAAGTGGATAATGGTCCAGCCCCCCCAGTTATTTTTCCACAATTCTCACACTGTCAGTGCTTTAGCACGAAGTAATTTGTTAAAAACTAAAAGTAGTAGACAAAAAGGAGCCAATTTTTTTCAGGGGAAACGCCTCTTGTACGAGCGTCCAAGCCATCTGTTCGTCGATCTGTTCGTCTATAATCTGTCTCTTTCTGTCTCTGTCTCTGTCTCTCTCTCTGTCTCTGTCTCTCTGTCTCTCTGTCTGTCTCTCTCTTTCTCTCTCTCTGTTCGTCTGTGTATTACACCAATCCAAATTCTTGGCTTCCTATCTCTATTCAATGCTATGAAATAATGCAATATTAACCGTGGTCGTCTTGAACACTTTTCAAGCATCTTTATAGAGGTCGATTGCCTAAATTGCCAATCCATTAGCGGAACTCAGATAGTTATTTGATGGCGACGTCAAAGCTATTAAAGTCTTAGATAGTCGCTGATTTCAGCGGCTAAACGAAGGTGACACTGGATACGAACGAGCATCGCCGATAAAAGCGCGTCGCGGTTCGAGCGGAAACTTAGCTTAATCGTTATCAAGAACACGCCATTGCCTGCATGCCTTCCGTGGCAATTGCCGCATCTTGCCTTGTGTTACATGCATGGGCGCCCGCACACTATAGGGACAAGAGGGGCACTTGCCCCGCACCCTGGAAAATTAACACCTAGGCTTAGTTTTTTATTGCTACTTTTTGCTACTTTTTGGGCACAAAATGACTAGTGTAGCCTACACAGCGTGAAGTTAAGCAATTATTTACATGTAGAAACAACCTCTATGCCATGTCTTTAATTCACTGCTTTGCATTTCTCGAGCTGTTGCGGCAAATTTAGCCGTGACTTGCTGCCCCTCCTGCAAAAATTTCTTCGGGCGCCCATGGTCGCATGTATTTGCATTGCCTTCGTTTGCATCTGACATTGCACACACCGGCTTGCCTTTCCTCAAGTCTTTGCTTTGTGTTATTTGCATTGCCTTCGTCTCCAGTTGGCCTTGCCACAGCGGTTTGCCTTTCTTCAAGTCTTTGTCATGTCATACCTTTGACTTACCCTGACCAGTAACATTTATATTGATTTTGATTTCCTTTACCAGGGATCCTTCCTTTGAGTAACCGGTGCCTTGTCTTGCCATCCCATGCCCTGCCCAACCATGCTTTACCTCTTTCTGACTTCTCTTTTCCTTAACTTTATACGCGCGGTTCCTTTCCTTAATTTGAGGAGCCTTATTTCTCATGCCTTATTGCTCCTACTTACTTACGTTTCCGCATCTTCACTGTATACCCTGCCTTTATTTTAAAGTGATCTATGTACTCTAGTTCACCGTTATTGAATACAGTTTCTAACTAAAATTTCGTGTAGTTTGATAAAAAAAAATTAACAAGACCTCGCACCTAAAGGATAAAAATCAAGTTTCAATTGAGCATTAGGCCATTTGAGTCATGATCTGCTTTATTTAATTCAAATTTCGGATAATATAATATTAAAATGAATGATAATTACTTTAAACATAGAATCTTTATCCAGCAGGAAAACACCAGCCTAATGATAGACTTATTCCTGATGAAAGGAGATTTCCATAGATCCATATTATTTAATCGGGTTTGGTCTTACTCGGATCGCGGTCGTACTTTTGCTGAGTGCGGAATCTCTGTAAATGAGGGTCAGTATAATGATTGATTACAATCACAATCGTAATCGGCAATTCTAAATTTTTAAAAGACCACTATGTACGCAAATAAGTAAGAAGGCCTAAGTTTACCAATTTACTAATCACAGTTTGAAGTGCAGCCATCTAATGCACTCATGTCAACAAATCTCATTAATTTCTTTTCTTCTCTGCATCGACGATTTGCCAATGTCTCCTCAAAGATGGTATCATTCTATTTGCTAACGTTACCAGAGGCCTTTAACTCGGATGGTTTCGTTCGGGCAGGCCGTTCATTCAAGTCATGAACGTTGTGTTGCCCATTGCAACGGCCGTCTTATCCAGTAGAGCCTACAAACTTTGTAGGGGCCTACGAAAGCCAAGAGTTAGTTGCCGAAAAAATAAATGTTTTCGTTGCCCCGAAAATAAGAAATGACATACAAAGTTAATAACCTTGAAGTTTGTATAGCTGAACTTTCCGCTCTTTTCACTAGCACAATCGTGTGATATTATGATGTCCTTAAAAATCATTTCCCGCAAAGTTCTCATGAATATTATGATTAAAATATGAGCACCCGTGATTAACATGACGTCATGCAAGAAGGTGAATTAGCTTAGCTCTAAAGCGAAGTCAGCCGTTGGGTTTACAAGTGCGAGAGTGCCCAAGGCCTGTGACGATTGACGACCTCGAAGCTGCCCTGTTTTCCATTAGGCACTAAAGTTGCAAATAGACTTAGGCCTACGCTAAATTTAGAAGGGAAAAGCTAATTTTACAATATTTAAATTCCACAGGAAAATAAATCCCAGTGACAGTCTATGTTTTTTCATTAGACTCTTCTCGCCACTCAATTTGAGTCGACGACATTTCTAGGTGTACTGTACATTGTAGATTAGTAATCAAATAGCAGACAAAATTACCAAGAATATTGGTATTATTTCCTGTTTCGCTCGTGTATCTGCCAAAGGCAATTTAAAAGAATGTATCTTATGTCCTTGTGTGCCCTATCTCGCTTGCTGCAACCTGAATTTTAAATTAGGCCTCGACGTACACATCTAGGCTGCGTAAACTAGTTATCCAAGGCTGTTCGTATCAGGGCCGGACTTGAACAAAGTGAGGCCCTAAGCAATTTCAATTATGAGGCCCCAATTAAGGATAAAAACAGACAAAATGCATATTGCTAAATCTAGGCCTAAGTACATGTATATTCATAATGCATATTGCGCCAGTGATCCATGTTTGATCAACTACTGCTAGTCTTTATAACGAGTCGAAATTTTGTAATTGATACACTCGTTTTATTCCATTTTTTTATGGTATACATACTAAAAATCACAATGAAGTTTTACATCAACTTTTTCTGCATTTCTGCATCGCATAATCTGCGATAATGTCATCAAACGGACTTTTGCGTAGTTGTTTGCATTCAATGAAAAGCAAGCTCAATGAGCAGATCGAGTTTATTCTCATGCATCGTGGAGCGAAGTTCGCTTTTTTTATGCGCTTGAGCTGCGAGAACAATCGCTCGCCAGTGCAATTTGTTAGGCCTACCATTAAACTAAGAAACATACGAAGCACCACTTCAAGGTTAGGAAAAGCGCTTTTGATGCCGTCCCTGACAATGATGTGATACAATTATTGATGACTGTATTTCCTTATATTCACCATTTCTCCAGTTGGATTGGAAGTTATTTTTCATCAATATCACTTCTGTTTAATTAGAAATTATTATTAATTTTACGAATCCAACTTCGATTTCAGCGATATTGTTTTAAATAATCCCATTTCTATTTCAGTAAAAATTATTTTTATGAATCCGACTGCTATAATATATGTTTGAAGAATTATTTTTCGTCAATCCGACTTGTATCTGATAAACACTGAAACGGTGAAAACCGTGAAACCCATGCAATGGTGAATAACTAAATACGCTAAAATGCACTTTTACCATCGATCAAACATGCAAAAAACGTGTTCTTCCTCATATCACTTTCCGCATTAAACAATGATGTATCGGCTGTCGCAGGTTCTTATACCAGACGAAATATAAATATCGATGAGACGCAAGCGTTCAACTTAATTATTAAAGAACTGAGACTAAGAGCAAGTGAGTTCGATCCTACGCATTAGCCGCATCAATTCCTACTAAAAAAGTGAGATAAAATGATTGATTATTATCAATCGTGAACTAAAAAAAAATCAGTGGCTTATAATTTATAAGTTATAATTTAAAAGCCACTGAGTTTTTTCTTTAGTTCACTTTTGGAGGCCCCCAGACTCCGGAGGCCCTAAGCACGGGCTTAGTTGGCTTACAGGTAAATCCGGCCCTGGTTCGTATACAATGTCGGGTATAGGCCTTTTCGTATGAAAAACTATGAATTGTAACATTCTGGCCCATCCTTTAGCGAGTTGAATCACTTGAGAAAAGACCAGACAAGAGAATTCCGAATTTTCGAGTTCGTCTTTCGACTTGAACATGGTCTCCTCTCTTCGGTAGGTTATTTCGAGTGTAGGCCTACTCAGTGTAGGCCCCATGCCATCTCCAGTAAATCTACGACACCCACTCGCAGTTCACTAGGAATTCATCAGTACATCGCCTTGATAGTCGAAACCAATTTAAACATTCGACTTTTGCAGAGCAGGTGTTATGAACACAATACCAATGCAATGGAAATACGTTACTCCAGTAAGTCTAATCTGCAGGTTTAAAAAAACGAGACTACACCGGTTCTGGTTTTTCTTTTCAGATGAACTAAGACAGCTAACGCAACTTGACAGTGCATAATTATGATGTAAGAAATATTGCATTGGCCAGAATAAGTTTCAACGGTCTTGAAGTGGCATCAATAGAACGAACCGTTTCGACATCTCAATAATAATTATAGGTTAGGTCACTTCGACTCTTACGGTCTGGTTGTCGGATCGAGAATAGAGAGTGACAGTGTTCTAGGTGGTATTTAAAACGTTGGATTGTTGATGGATTAAGAAAATTTGACCGGAATCTTAGAGTAAAAATTCAGGAATATGAGTGGAAAGAAGAGTTGGTGTCACGTCCTAAGCATATGCATTTATAACAGCAGTATGACTCACTCACTCAGCGTCGAACACAATGGTGAGTAAAAAAAATATATATATATATACATATTCGTTTTATTGACAAAATAACCGATCGACATAACGCGACAGTTAACAAGCACAAAGGAGCAGCGGATAAAGCCTAGTAAATGTTTTTATACAGCATCCGTGTTATGAAGTTTTTATTGTTTTTATTGGATAGTTCGAATGGATGTAGCCTAGGGCGTAGATTGTATTTTCCAGGGAGTCTATCGGAGAACAATTTGCGAAGAACATGATTGTCGTCTATAATAATAGCTGCAAAGAGTGCAGCATCAGCAGACTCAGCCATAATGGCTGCTTTGGGGGAGTCGGATGGAAGGAATCCAGCTCGTCTGACACGGGGACAGAATGGTTTATCCCCACGGATAGAATAGACCGCCTAATTCCATCCGGGGGAATGTATCCCCGCGGATAGCTTTCAGGAGGGATAGGATATCACGTGACACCGTTTTTTCTTGCTCAAGGTCCCTACACTGTAATCCGACTTCGGCCTTTGCAAAAATCGTTTTCATCGTCCCAGCTTCTACTGGAGCAACAATTATTTTATCATTCCAACTTCTAATTAAGCAATAATTATATGTCATCAAGGCAAGTACAATTTAATCGAAAATCAGTCCCATTTCTATGAAAGGTAAAATAATTCTCTTCGTCCAACTTCTATTTAACCAAGAAGTTTTTCATCAATCCAGCTTCCGCTTTTAGATGCATTTTTTCCGTCAAACCGACTTCCATTTAGGTAGAAGAGGATCCCATCCATCCAGCTTCTATTGCAGCAAAGACTTATTTTCATTCAACTTCCATTCACAGGAGTAGTTATTTCCATGAACCCAACTTCCACTTACGCCAGGGATTAGTTTGATCAATCCAACTTCCATTTAGGCAAACATTTATTTTCAGCAATAAACTCCGGCTCCAAAACGTCCGGCGCCGAAACTGCGGCGTCAAAACGTCCAGCTTCAGAATTACCAATATTTCCCACCTAACACGCATAATTATCAATGGCAACTTTGATAGATTGCAATACCGTTTGGCAGTGGATGAAAACTCCAACTAATCGCTTGTTTCGATTGCGCCTTCTATAGCTTGCAATTGCGATGTATTATAGCTGCAGCTGTTACTGGGACAAAAAGTTTCTGGTTTCTAGTGTGCTCGTTATTTAAATTTTTTTTAACATTTATTTATGTAATTCGAGAGCGAGAAGAACTCCCCAATAAATGTGTCCAAAGCATGGACGGAGACTTAGAGGGGACAGATGGACGGAACCCCCCAAAGTTTGTGGGGAGACCCTCCCTCCCACCACAAACGCATATGCTCATATCCCCTCAAACATTTAAGACATATTCATAAACGGCATCGCAAATTTCTACAGTGTTGGTAAATTCCGGTAAAATAGAAGCAAAGACTAAAAAGCCCGTCAGAGAATTTGGTCGATGAAAATGTTGTCGGTTACTATGCCGTCCGCTTGGAATCCAATTCCTTCTGAAATTCGTGGCAGGATTCTTGTAGGAAATTCACCTGCATCTTTTCGCTGCTTGAAGACATTTCTCTTTTCATGTGGCTGTCACGCTGAGAGCAGGGTTTAAAGTGGGTGGGAACGCGTGGGAACGCGTGGAAACGGCGTTCCCACTGCTCTCAAAATTCTTGGCTTGCGTTCCCACTGCTCATCATGATGGAACTCCAAAACAAATGCATTTTAATACAATTCTTCATCAGCGTTCCCACTGCTCACATTTAGCGTTCCAACTGCTCACCCAAACCACTTTAACCACTGACTGAGAGCACTTCTGGGTAGCTCTGCCATGGGAGAAGCGCTTTACAAATGCTCTATTAGATTAGATTGAATTGCATTTTGGATAAAAAAATTCCTGCCTTGTCTCCAACTGTTCTGGAACCGGGCATTGTTCTTGTAACAGACGATTTGTGTTCCGTCCCCATCTGCTTCTTGTCGCGCTTAATAACTGATCGAACTGAGATCATCAAGTACACGACTCAACGTCATCAATACACGTCATTATTTAAGGTCCTGCTTGAGCTTTTGATCAAGGGATTTGTCCTGGATAATCTCCCTCTTTCTGTAGAAATTATCTTCCTCTTCCGTAGCTTATTCCGGAAATATGAGAACGTCCACGGGTTGGTTATTCCGTGCATAGACTGTTTTCTACTCCATCAGTCTCCAAACCCACTCGCTTCCCTTTCACCCCAGTTGATGATATACCCTGCGGATAACTGAAGACATAATTCTAATTTAAAATTTAATTTAATTTAATTTAATTTAAAATATGCATCCATAGACTTGGCATCCTTCTTAATGTTCCAAGCACATTATTGTGCTTTATTGCATTGTCAATCCATCTGTTACTCGTCAGCTTGATGTTTTCTTGCTCGTACAAATTTCGATACTACACCTGCCAACCCACCTATCTACCTATACTTGGTAACCTACTAAAATGTATCTTTAAAATTGAGTCAAATAGCTCCCTCATCACTCACTCACAGACAATGACAATTATGACATACTAAGCATCTTAGTATGACTCACGGTATGGGTGTGGCAGTGCATGGTGCCTTGGGGACGGAAGGTTGCTGGTTCGAATCGACCTCAAGCCGTCGCGTATAGGAACCCTGAGACCTGAGCAAATCCTTTGCTCGCAATTGCTCATGCTCTTCGGTGTGAAACTCCGATTCAGTGTTCGCGCTTTAGTCAGGAGCGCCTCTGAGCAGGAGTCTTAAATGAGCGCTATAACAAGTGCTCACACATACATACACATACACACACGTATATATATATATCAATTTGATTTGTTAACGCCGGACATTAACCAACAGGTTTAAACAGTTAGTAGGCCTAATTTTAAAAAGTAAAACTATTTACCAGCTGTCGGTTCCGCATGAGCGGTTCGAATAACGGTCGCCATGACGACAAAGACCAGCGTCCAGACCAACCGCGACGTTTGCTGCTGACTCGAAGGATGCCGCCACCGACGACAGCGGTGCAGCGGACCGCAACCGGTCATTCCATTCTCCGAACCGTGACGAACCGCTTCCATATTTTTTCCGCGGTACTGCTGTGGAAAAACGCCGGCTTCTCCCGACGCAGGAAAACTATAGGAGTGGCGGAAAGACGACTTGACTAGGAGGAGGAAGAGGACCCCTTTCACTTGTAGACTGTAGTAGCCCAGCAACGTTCTGCCTCTCCGCCTGTGACTTGTCAAAAGGAAGCTGATGCTGAAGCTGATGCTTTCTCATTTGGCGCCTTTATAGCCAGTGCGTGGGTGACCGTGGCTGAAGAGTAGGCGCCTGCGGTCCACCCGCCAACGCATGGGAGACAAGGCGTCTGTGTATGGGCATCGTTGTCGTCTGTGCAGCGCAGTGCGATTGGGAGGGGAAACTAAACTAGGGGAGCTGTTTGTTCTGTAACTCCACGTCTTGGATTCGATTCCCGTCGATGTACGTCATTGGAAAACGTTGGAAGGGTGCATAAGGCGGAAGATCACACAGGGTCCATTATTGGGCGCTGACTATGACGTGTGTGTGTGTGTGCGTGGAGGTGCTGTTTATAGAGGCGTCTAAGCTAACTTAATCTGGGATAAATCATGCTAGTCGTCTAATGTGATCTCACATAGTTAAGTCTAATCGTGTTCTACCCGATCTATAACAGTCCGTAGTTTAGTCCCGTCTTAGACTATCTCAAAAGGTGTCTCAAGTAACCTAATCTAATCATGTCTCATATAATCTAAACCGTCTAATAGTATCCAATCTTATAATAATCTAATCTAATGGACTATTATCTAATCTTGTCTAATCTCATGCTATGCCTATCCAATCTTATCCAGTCTTATTGACTTCTCCAGACTTCAATGCACGACAGTCAACTTCTGGACCCAGACCAAGACTGTGGATTACGAGATTGAGACGCAAGGAGGTCTGAGTCCGTTCGAGACAGCTCAAGAATCAAGACTGGGGTCAAGCAGTTGTTATTCCTCATGGCAGGTAACAGGGGTCGGAATAAGCAATAAAAGCAACTCATGAATTAATTATTAGTTCCACTTGCAGTTTGCCTGTAACTATAATCTATTAGTATATAATAGATTATGATAAAATAATTATTATTATTGGCTTTCAATTTACCACACGACAATTTTACAGCGCAGTTAAATCAGAACAGTTTGCGTGAGTACTACGAACACAGCTTACCAGAAGAAGAAGACTTTCGTTTTACATTCTTTGCTGTAGGCCTATAGTTGATGGGTTGGCCAAAAAGTAGTTCGAAGAGGTCGTGGTCCGTTGCCAGAAGATACGAGGTGGCAGAGTGGCTGTTGTGATGCATGGGTGGCGTTTAGGTCGAGAACGGAAGGTGCAAGCTCAGGTGAGTCGGAGCAGGGCCGGATTTGAACAGAGTGAGGCCCTAAGCAATTTCAATTATGAGGCCCCAATTAAGGATAAAAACAAACAAAATGCATAGGCTATTGCTAAATCTAAGTAGGCCTATATTCATAATGCATATTGCGCCAGTGATCCATGTTTGATCAACTACTGCTAGTCTTTATAACGAGTCGAAATTTTGTAATTGATACACTCGTTTTATTCCAGTTTTTTTTATGGTATACATACTAAAAATCACAATTTTATGAATCCACCTTCGATTTCAGCGAGATTGTTTTAAATAATCCTATTTCTATTTCAGGAAAAATTATTTTTATGAATCCGACTGCTATGATGCAAGAATTATTTTTCGTCAATCCGACTTGTATCTGATGAACACTGAAACGGTGAAAACCGTGAAACCCATGCAACGGTGAATAACTAAATACGCTAAAATGCACTTTTACCATCGATCAAACATTCAAAAAACGTGTTCTTCCTCATATCACTTTCCGCATTAAACAAAAATGTATCGGTTGTCGCAGATTCTTACCAGACGAAATATAAATATCGATGAGACGCAAGCGCTCAACTTAATTATTATTATTAAATATATAGGCTATATATTCGTTTTAATTGAGAAAAGACAATCTGACAATAACGCAGAAATGTTAACCTGAGTGATAATGAATAATTAAAGTTCAAAGTTCAACTAGTTAATCTTAAATAAAGCTAGTAAATATTTTTATATAATGATCGTGAAATAAATTGAGAGTTGTCCTTTAGTGGGATATAGATGTGTGCTATAGATCTTAATTGGTGAGAGGAGGGGGTCGGAGAGGAGGTAGGAGTTGGTGACGAACATGTTTGGGGTTGTGTATAATGGAGAAGAGGAGAACTGAAAAAACAGAACTGAAAAAAAACCTGAAAAAGAACTGAGACTAAGAGCAAGTGTGTTCGATCTTACGCATTAGCCACATCAATTCCTACTAAAAAAGTTAGCTAAAATGATTGATTACTATCAATCGTGAACTAAGGAAAAACATCAGTGGCTTATAATTTATAAGTTATAATTTAAAAGCCACTGAGTTTTTTCTTTAGTTCACTTTTGGAGGCCCCCAGACTCCGGAGGCCCTAAGCACGGGCTTAGTTGGCTTACAGGTAAATCCGGCCCTGAGTCGGAGTAATGGTTCATAAAGAGGTGAAACTTTAGTTTCGAATGGAAAGCCCGAGGTGTGATGGATAGTGAAACCTGGGAGTGTACGTGATGGTGGGAATCGAAATGGAGGAAGAAGCAGGCCCGATTCGTCCGGCTATAGGGCCGTTAATTTTTAGGGGCCGCCAATTTTGGGGGTCTCTAATTTTGCGCAATAAACATAAAGGAAATAAATTTCGGAAATTCATAAATGACACAACGTTGGCTCATTCTAAGATTCACATTCGCTGGAAGTATTATTATTATTATTATTATTATTATTATTATTATTATTATTATTATTATTATTATTATTATTATTATTATTATTATTATTATTATGAAAAAACCATCATTTATTTTCAAAACCAACAGAGCAACATCAACTGGCTGGAACTGATTAACGGTGAGCACTAGGCTAGACACTAGCAAAATGTGCTAATTGTATTCCCACAGATGCATGCAAAGCCTAATACATAATGCAATTATTGTTGGTATGGCTGGTCGTCCTCGACTCCGGTTGGTTGTGTGAAAGTGCCCCTGAATGCTATGGCGTTGAATCTTTGAGTGCATATCGATAGCCGTTGGAATAAGTGCACAGTCTCACGAGGGTCACCAGAAGCGGCGGTCATACGGCGCCCCAGCTCAGACAGGAATTCGCGACCTGACCGATTGATGGGGCCCAGCGATTCGATGGCGATGGGGACGAAGTCGTGGGTGGCCGGGAGTGTTGAATATTTGGCGCACTTCCGGTTTGCGGCGTGTTCGGCTGCCCCACCGGGCATTGCAGCCGAAATGTTGAGGTAGGAGGCAGCACAGGTGTGGATGGATGTTGCATCCCATGCGACATACTTGCCCCTCGCCCAGGGAACCAGTGTTGCTCCGTCCGGTCTCTTGCCATCCGTGCGGATCAGGCCCGGTGGCTCCTTCGTGCTTGGAATGTCCGATTTTACCAGTGCTCTCCATATGATGTCATTCATGGCGAAGTGGTGTGCCGCTCTTCCCGCAGATCGTCTGCAGACAAACCCGTGGTTGCCTCCGGGATCGGCGGGCTCGCCACACTGGCATTGATGAGGTGCACAAAGATTGAGTCCTAACCGAAGACCCACCGCGACTCGCACGGCCTCGTTGCTGAGGCCCAAACCGCACGAGACCACGGGAACCGTCGAGAGCCAGTCTCCCGCGTGGGGTGATGCCACAGCGCCCAGCCTTGCCCGGCTTAGAGGGTCGGTGTCGGCGGACCACACTGCAACCTTGTCAGCGTCAGTCAGAGGCCTGTCCCAGGCCTTCTGGCTGGTAAGGGTTGGCTCTTCTCCTCTCGGACGCGTTGTTTCGCGGGCCTCCAGGATTTCCGCCGCGTAAGCGTCGCTCCACGTATCCACGTTGAGCACGGCGTGCACGAGCGACTTGGTTGATGCAGCTGAGGCTAAATAAGCCGATGAAGCCAGCATCGAAACGCGTCTGAACCCGAGTCCGCCGTCTCTGATCGGAAGAGTGGCCTGGATCCACTGCAGATCGCTGAGCTCGATGTTAATGATCTTTTCCAGTCCAATCCGCATTTGTTCGTCCATCTTCACCAGTAAGGGATGATTCCAGCACGGTGCCACTCTCAAGAGATATGTCATTTTGGCCGCTCCAAAGCACGACCGCAGCAGCATCAGTGCCGCCTGAGCCTGGAGACATGCCAGGTCGCTCAAGGCCCGTTCGAGCGAATTGCTGTGCTCGAGGAGCGCTTCGTCCAGGGCCTCCCCTTTGAACAGTGGGGCGCCGAGGAGGACCAATGAATCGCGGTCCATCCTTCGGAAATCATCAAATTCCTCACCCGCTAGTTCGACCTCCGAGTAGTATTCGCACTTGTTTCTATTCAAACAGATGCCGAGCGAGGTTTCCAGCTCCTTCATAACGGACAGGTCATGTCGCATATCTTCCAGCCCTCCGCCCAGCGAGAGGTCGTCCAGGAAACCGAGTCTGAAACCGGACCGCAGCGATTGTAGGGTCGACTGCAGCGGCAGACAAAACAGCAGCGGGCCCAAAGGGTCACCCTGTTGCGGCCCCATCTGTGACCGTACCTCAAAGGGCCCAAACTGTAGAAGGGATTGCGCCGAGTACGCCTGATGGATGAATGCGTAGAGTTCCGGAATAGTGTCGTGGACTGTCTTTAACATGACGTCTCTCCGCAGGGTGTTAAAAGCGTTTGCAAAGTCGAGTTTTACAAAGACGTGATCCCGAGGCATATCCGAAACGTAGCTTCTGGCGGCGCGAGCCGCCGCCTCGGCGCCTCCCGGGGCTGCTATGCCCACCTGGAATGGGGCGAAGAATGATCCCAGCCGAGTCAAAGCGTACTTGTTGGCGCACTTTGCTGCCAGTCTTCTCCAGACGTATCCGATCGCTATTGGCCGGAGCCCTCCTGACTTTTTGGACAGGGCGATGAGAGTGCCACCGAACAGTATCTCCCGTACCTCCTGCGGGCATTCGCCCCTCAGCATCACATTGATGAAACATGTGAGTGCCTGGAGGAGAGTTTCTGATGATTCGCGGTTGTTGAGCAGATCAAGCAGGTGCTGGGGACGCATTCCATCCGGCCCCCCGGAAGACCCCACCGGAAAAGATCTCACCGCGTCCGCAACTTCTTTCTCCGTCACTTGGAATGGAGCCGCTTGCGCCGCGTCTGGCAAATCAGCCAGGTTATCCGCCCAGTTGTCCAACGGATGCCTTTCCTGCATGGCTGCGAAGGACTCTGGCGACGCCTTGACCGGGTTATCTTGACTGCAGAGGATGCGGGTGGCGGCTCGAATATTGCCCTCCTCGAGTTTTGCACCAACCGCAGCCAGGCGTAGATCCTTGGCGCTCTTGTATCTTCGATCGGGGCCATCTTCCCGCTCGCCCTCGTCCCTTGTCAGCAGGACATCGTGGTTGGCGATCCGTTTCTTGATGATATTGGCCGTGTTTCGTCTGCGGCCCGCACGCGCTGGCTGTGTCAGGATGTTTGAAGCAAACCAGATCAGTTTGCGCCACTCCTCGATGCCATCAGGGTGGTTGTTTATGGACTGCAGGATGTCGGAGAGGGCCCTGGAGCATGCGAACCGGGCTCCTTTCGGGATATGCTTTAATACTTTGCCGTTGTTTTGTCTCGGGTGCTGAACCAGACCATCACCCGCGACCCGGGCGTCAAACATTGACTCCAAATCTGCTGAGGCAACAGAGCGAAGACTCCGCGGGTCCACCGTCCCTAGCCCCCCATCGCCGACGACCGATACAGAGCCACCTTCGACCTGACCTCTTTGCGACTGCGCCGAGGTCAGCGGCGGCTGCCGTGACCCCGGGCACGGGCTGTTCCGTGGGCCGTGAACGTGTACAGTGCCATCGCGCAGGTGTAGCTGTCTGACCGCCAGGCAATGATTGCACACACCGCTGGCCTTGCTTGATGTGTGCACTTCACCAACGCTGGTCTGTGATTGGCTGGACCATCTCGGCATGGCTCTAACCCGTTTTATACTGATTTATCCTTAACAAAGAAGGTCACAGCCGCAACTGCGCGGCAACTCTTCACTGGCTGTTGTTTGTAGTCCGCGTTAGTTACATCGGTAAGAGAGCTGGCGACCGCGCGTCTGTTATTATTATTATTATTATTATTATTATTATTATTATTATTATTATTATTATTATTATTATTATTATTGTTATTATTATTATTATTATGTTGTTGTTGTTGTTGTTGTTGTTGTTGTTGTTGTTGTTGTTGTTGTTGTTGTAATAAAATAAAGCTTCTGTTCTTTTAAGGCATAGATTCACCGTTAGCTTTTACTTATATTATTATGGGTAGGCGTGTCGACAAAATGTGGCTTTTCCAATAGGGCCGCCAATGTCATGAACCAGACCGGGCCTGTGAAGGAGAAAGAACAAGATTATGTCTGTACGAATCGCGGGGCGCGGTGGTGTAGTGGGTGTGTTTGTTGCCTTGCAGCCTAAGGGCTGCAGGTTCGAATCCACCTCAAGTCACCTCGTAGGGACCTTGAGCAAGTATTTCACTCGCAATTGCTTAGTGCTTCGGCGTGAAACTCCGATGCAGTGTCCGCTCTGTGGTCGGGAGCGTCTCTGAGTAGGTAGCTTGAATTAAGGGGCGCTATAACAAGTGCACATACAAACAAACAAACAAACAAAATGATATCATATTATAAAGACAGAAAAAGATTAGTACAGTCATAGATCGTACATGCAACTGGTTGAGCTCATGATGTGAAGCCCGAAGCGGACAAGCCCCGCTATCTATGTATAGGGTATACCAAATTGCTATCGCAGGTGTATGTTTGACAGTTGATTAACATTTGTAACATCACAGTGACCTTAACGTGATACACACTCTCTGGTCTTCACTTGACCGTCGGGTCTTGGGCATTAACTCAGAACGATCTTACAGCTTTGATGCGGTAGGCCCTAATTATTATTGACGTCCATCGCCTTGCGCTATACAGAGTAGTCATTAAATAATAAATTCCACTTCTGCTTAAAGTGGCCAAACGCAACTTGGCAATTCTCAACATATATAATATACAGTTCAATGTGTGTGAGCAGAATTATCTTTCTCATTCGTCACTCCACGCCGGTTCGCTCTACTACAGCAACGCCTAATGTCTGCCATTTTGCAATAAGGAGAAGACACGTTATGAGACGATTGGGCATCGGTTATTCACAGCGATTCTCATATCCGTCTTGCAGAAAATGAGGCGAGGTGAGATGAGGTCATTGTGGTGAGGTGAGATGAAGCTGAGATGTGCTCAGTCAGGAATAGGGTAGGCCTGTATACGTGTAGGATATCATAGCGTAGAGTAAGGTCACGTCTCATAGAGTTCAGAGTGATAATTCGTTTACAAGCTATTGAAAATTTGGAAAATGAGATGAGGCAGGCTAATGCGAGGCAGAGGGTTTCTTTTAAGGAATTTTAAGCACTGCGTATTGCACAGCCCTGTCCCTAAGTCTCTCTCTCTCTTCCTACCCTGCATGTCAGATTATTATCAATCGGATGCCATGGCACATCATTGGATCATTTTACCACATTTTAACTGCGTAAAAAAGCTTTTACAGTTGCACAAATTGATTTAGAAATAGAACTGTCCATTCTGAGTATCTATAGGCCTACAACTGCACATTAAAAGACCCTTTAACGCAGTGTGGTGTCAGGCTTGTCAATATAAGGGCAGACAAAGTGACGTCAAGTTGGTTTAGGTCATGAAAAGATGAGGCTTGGAGTGAGATGAAATGAGGTACGGGAATGTTGAGTTGCATCGAGGTTGGTCAAGAAAGGTAATTTTTTTCTTTCTTTATTTCTCGCATTTGCTAAAGCGTCTCTTCAAACTCTCTACTCAGTGGAGCTTCCGATTACAGCACGGGCACGGCATCGGAGTTTCACGCACGAGCAATTGCAAGCGAAGGACTTGCTCATTGACAAGGTCCCTACGTGGCGGCTTGAGATGGATTCGAACCTGGAACCCTCCGGCTCCAAGGCACCGAGCCCACCACTACACCACCGCACTCCGCGACTTATAAATGTATAAGAATTAGTAAGATAATGTTTGATTAGTGACGAAGCAGTTTAAGTTCGCATCGAAGTGCGCGTAAATCGACATCAAGCTCGCCAGAGTTGTAAAACGATTGACTCTTTTGGCCAACCAAAGTACCAAACCTCAGGTGGTGAGCAAACCTTCCGTATACTTATATATGGGCAGGTGTACATCACGGAACTGGGACCGTTACAGTCAGACCGAAATCCTAAATCCAATGCGCTGGGAAATATGCAGACAATGCACACATAACTGAATACAAATCAATAATTGTATGCAGGCGGAAGTTCATGGACTGCGTTGCCATGACCACCGAGGCAATAAGAGCGACTGAAGTTATGTGGATTAAACGATAGCAACCAATTTCGGAGAGAGAGAAACTATATAGAGTAGTCTATTTGCGATTAGGCTAATTCAGAAAATCTGCTGGTTTAGCTCATCTAACTAAAGCTACCATGACTGCCAGAGGGATAAGTGTCAAATGTTTCTACAGAAGTAGGCCTATGCTGCTGAATATCGTTGGCTAATGACGAGGCTCACTTCTACAACTGCCATTACAACTGATAACCATAATAGTAGCAATAGCAGTGGTTTTAGTGGGAGCAGTGGTGATGGTGGTGATAGCAGTAGTATAGCATAGTATATAGTAGTAGTTGTAGTAGTGGCTGTATTGTGGTAGTAGTGGTGGTAGTAATAGTATAGTAGTAGTAGTAGTAGGCTAGTAGTAGTAGTAGTAGTAGTAGTAGTAGTAGTAGTAGTAGTAGTAGTAGTAGTAGTAGTAGTGGTAGTGGTAGTGGTAGTGGTAGTGGTAGTGGTAGTGGTAGTGGTAGTGGTAGTGGTAGTGGTAGTGGTATAGTGGTAGTGGTAGTGGTAGTGGTAGTGGTAGTGGTAGTGGTAGTGGTAGTGGTAGTTGTAGTAGTAGTAGTAGTAGTAGTAGTAGTAGTAGTAGTAGTAGTAGTAGTAGTAGTAGTAGTAGTAGTAGTAGTAGTAGTAGTAGTAGTAGTAGTAGTAGTAGTAGTAGTAGTAGTAGTAGTAGTAGTAGTAGTAGTAGTAGTAGTAGTAGTAGTAGTAGTAGTAGTAGTAGTAGTAGTAGTAGTAGTAGTAGTAGTAGTAGTAGTAGTAGTAGTAGTAGTAGCAGCAGAATAGTAGGGATAGTAGTAGGGATAGTAGTAGGAGGAACAACAGTAGCAGCAGCAGCAGCAGTAGTTGTAGCATTATCAGCAATAGCATAGTAGTACTAAAAAAGGGCCCGAGCGCCTATACCTTTGTAACATGAAGTGCAAGTGAACGATCGTCACGCCCTCTTCGTTCTGATGACCACCGTGATCCACTTGTGCCAGGATTCTGGTGATGAATTCACTTGTATCCTTTCGCTGCTTGAAGATCCTTCTTTTCATGGGTCTGTCACGCTAAGAGCGCCTCTGAATAACTCTGCTGTGAGCAGCGCATTACAATATTAGATTCAGTGCTTACAGTGTGAAAAAATAAGTGCCTGGACGCCCCTTACCTTTCCAAAAGAAGTGCCTGGACGCCCCTTACCTTTCCAAAAGAAGTACCTGGACGCCCCTTACCTTTCCAAAAGAAGTGCCTGGACGCCCCTTACCTTTCCAAAAGAAGTACCTGGACGCCCCTTACCTTTCCAAAAGAAGTGCCTTGACGCCCCTTACCTTTCCAAAAGAAATGCCTGGACGCCCCTTACCTTTCCAGGCTTTAGTGGCCAATACGTGGCGGGAGGGCGTTCAGATTTACCAATAAGTGCATGTATGCCGTTGTCACGAAATAGAGTATCCCCCGTATTAATTGTATCCCCCCAAATTAAAAAAGTCGAAAAAACCGCTTCCGCGTGTATTTTTTTGCAAATTGATTTTCATCTGCTTTGTTTTGAACAATGACACTAACAGGTAGGCCTATGTTTATCCATACTAGATTATTTGTTTTGCCCTGTTTTTAGAGCACTAAAAACATTTAAAACACTTAAGAACACTCAGAGTCACTAAATAAATTCGAGTTGCCTTTATCTGAGCATTGCTTAGGACACTTAAAACATTTTTCCAAAAAGGGGATAGAATGGTTTATCCCCCGGATAGTCTAGACCGGTTAATTCCATCCGGGGGATAGATTAATTCATCCCTCCGGATAGCTTTCCGGGGATACTCCGTTTCGTGTCACCGTCCATGACCGTCTACACCACACTTTAAGCCCTGATTAGATTAGATTATTTTAGATTGGATCAGATTAAATCAATCGGCTAATCAATTCGAAATGACAAATCGCAGTATGGTTAGATGACTTAGATATACTTTAAAGAAACAGTAGGCATGAGATAATATTGGAAAATAGTCGATTTTAAAATTAGATTGCAACCCATTATTATGCGCCTTTCTGTCCAATACTGCAGCTCGTTCTAACCATCGCCACCTAGGGAGCGGAAAGGCGAGTCAGCCTTGTGGGGCTAGTAGCGGGTATCGAACCTGCGTTCTTCTGTAGTAGCAGTAGTTGCAATTTAACGTCACTGTGTGGTAACAAAGACCATTAGCGACGCCCTCCTCCTTTATCCAGGCTTGGGACTGGCACTGGCAGAGTGCAACCAGTGGCGGAGTTTATAACGACTCGATGTATTGCTATGCAGATATTTCTGCATAATACAGATATTTCTGCATATGCAGGTAGGCCTATTGCTGCATAGCAATACAGCAATATAATCATCACAATCCCAATAAGGTCACTATCATGCGGCCATTATTCTCCTGTTTGCAAAACTCTTTCAACAATAATCTTGCCTAGACTCACCACGGTCAAAACTCAAAACTCTAAAACCAACAATTTTTCGGATTAGCAAATCCAGCGTATTGACCTTCAATAGAGCGCTTATGGAACCTAGCGAACGACGCCGCTACTTAATTAAGAGTCTACACCTGGTGAATGAGGCTGCAACTAGAAAACTGCTTCCACCTCGCGAATGGACGCGAAAGGAAGCTGCTGAATATTTCATACCACCACACTTATTTTTTGACGCGACTCAATCAATCAATCAATAATATAGGACCTACACTACAGTATTCTACACATTCAATTGGTGTTCTTTCATAGAAAACGGGGGGAGGGGGATATAAAATCACTTATAGCCTACTTGAAATTAGGCTATAGGCCTATATGCAAAGTGGGTTTATGACTACAGATTGAGGTACTTAATAAATGACGAATAAGGAATAAATAGCGAATAAATAAAGAATAGAGACAGGAAAACTGATTTCCCACAAATCCACAAATCGCGGCAGACTGCAGGCCATACTGGACCGTTTGATCCGAATGAACTACCTTCCTGAGGACAATCCTACATTCGAAGCCCTGTGTAGAACGGCGGATGGGAGGCTCTTCGCTGCCCTCCTACTTAATCCAGGACATGTATTAAACCCTCTCCTCCCACCATTGAGGCTCCAGCCTTATTCCATGAGGCCAAGACTACACGACCGAATCATTCCTAGGGCGGACAACTTAACCAGGAAATCTTTTGTGACGAGGATGCTTTATCCCAGCGGTTCCCAACCCGTGGCCGGCGGGCCAAAAGAGGCCCACCAGGCCTAAGAAAATAGCCCGCATCTCTCAAAGAATTAACAAATATATATATATATATATATATATATATATATATATATATATATATTTAAAATGACAATTTGGACAGGATAGAGCACATAATTACTTTCTATTACTAATTATTCAAATTAATGTTGGCGTCTATTCTATTTTGAATCTATTGCAACAATTCTATAGGCCTATACATTTAGCTAGGTAAAGTTTAGCCTTGTGGCCCCCTAATGTCCTTCAATTAAGAAAAAGTGGCCCTCGTGTCCTCCAACTTAGAAAAAGTGGCCCTAAAGGCAAAAAAGGTTGGGAACCACTGCTTTATCCTATTTAAATGTAAAACCACATAAACCAAAGTGCAGAATAAATATTATTGTTGGCCATTAAAAGAACTTTTTTAAATTTAAAATTTATATTGGATTTGGACTTAGCATTTTATGCTATTCTAAAACACTTTGACATTGATTGGATATAGAAATTATGTAGGCCTACGTTTGTTTATTATACTTTGTATGTACACCAAAATGCGGATAGCAATTGGTATATTAAAGAATATTCTTATCTTATCTTTATTGCAGCTCCCTCATTTTCCCTCACCACGGTCCCTCGTCGCCTCAACCCTATAGGCCTATGCACTACAACATCATCCGCCGCATGGGCGCTATAGAAATAACGAGGTTACGATCAGGAAGAAATGAGGATTGACTCATTCTACCTATATACGTAGTCCTATTTAGCATACTTGTCCTCATAGAACAACGCAACTTGATTACAATCAGTGTAGTGAACGGTTGATCACAATTAACAAGTTAAGCCTATTATTATAATTATAATTTATAGTAGTCGTATTTAACTGTGGGCAATCATGCCAGACGTTCATCGCGGCATATAGCCTAATGCTCGGTTTACCAACGCCAACTGCCGACTGGAGTAAACCCTATAGTGGGCTTTGATCTCGTATCCGTGCACTCTTCATGCCTCTCCCAAAGAACAGACAGACAGACAGATAGACAGGCAAACAGACATACAGACAGGTACAGATTATATCATTTATGTGCATCTGTTTGTATGTATATATATAAGTATGAAGGGCTCGGCCTATTTATGTAGCCTATATATATGTGTATTGTATAATATAGGACTACACTGTGCCTGGATGAAAAGTAGAACACAAAAGTGCCATAACTCGGTCAAAACTTTTGAGATTTGTCTGAAAATTTAAGCACATCAACAGTGACCATATTTACACGAGCCACTAAAGCCGATTAGAAAATAATATTTGTCAGTTTTTCAAATTAATTTTATGAGCGTTTGGGATGCAGCATCGAAAACTGGAACTTTCCAACATGCAAAAGCTAAAAGGAAGTAAAATTCAGCTATATATATAATGGTGTTCAAAATGTCGTTTTGTTCACGAACACACGACTGTAGACGTAGTAGTGTAGTATAGCTGTCCCGGGAGACACTCAGCTTCATAGGCTACCCGCAGCTGTGGCCGCCTATCAGACGAGACCTCGATCGTTATGACACTTTCTTGTGTTTTACTTTTCATCCGGACACAGTGTAGGCCTATAATTGAAGGTGTAGTCTAATAATGAATTATTATTATAAGCCTATATAGGCCTAATGACGAACGTCAGAAACTTTGACCGTTGACCTAGACAAGAGGCAATGATGACGTAATGATTGCGTCATCGTTTGTTGTGTCCATTTCTTGATTTCGTTAGCGGCGACATAGATTGAGTATTCGCATATTACGAATATTAAGATTTTCAAATATTCACGAATATTAATGAATATTAAAACTGCCAACGAATATTATATTCGTAAAATATTATGTTCTTTCAGAAAATTCTTTATTCTTAATTTTTATTTTGCTATTTGTGAAAATGTTTAACTTTAACTGAATGAATTGTACAAAATTGAATTAGCCTACGCATAAGCCTATACGAGTAAGTTACACTAACTTTAATAGATTTATTGTTAAAAACTTTCAGGTCTATGCTGGCTGGGTCTGGCCAATGTGGCCATGAAGCATTCATAGGTCTATCACATTCGATACTTAATGTTAGTCACTTTGTCTGACTTCTGACTATCCTCCTCCACTGAAAAGAGACAGAGTCACCCAAGGCAGTTGGCAAGCAGCAGAAATAGTAAGCTAAATTAGAAATAAACTTTAACTGCCTATAATAGTAACTGCAAATTGATAAAGTAGTTTTATATCAGTGTAGCAGGATAAGCAAATATAAATGTAAATGCAGAAAATAATAGTGCCAGATTACAAGCAAAAATCTATAATTATCCCGATCTCAGCATAGGCCTATTAAGCGCATTGCATATCTTAATTCAGCCTTACCCTGAATGCGAGTGAATGTCAAGGAGAGATATAGAAACTTAAACTGCTTTATCAGGTAACATTGCGATTTCGATGGTTCACTTTAATCTGTTAGCGAATATTTACGAATATTTACGAATATTAAAAAATCTTAATATTCACGAATATTTACGAATATTAAACCCAAAAGTCACGAATACTCAATCTATGAGCGGCGACGCAGCTCTGATTATATTCATTAATTAATTAAATAAATAAATTTTTAATCTGCGTATAGGGTCACATCGAAATGTGAATCGGATTTCCAAGTGACAGGCATGCACATTGCACAAAGGAAATTTTCCTAACTTTTCCAGTATCTGCCCGTATTTCATCGATGCTCATTCGATTTCAACTCCGCCAACTCTTCACTCCATCGCATTTCGTCGAAAGGTGGTAGGTCGCCATATAGGTTACAACCGTTACATGGTCTTAATAATAATAGCCTATGTAGAGATTTACGTGCCATGGTGTGTTCGTAAGCAATCGATTAAAAACCGTAGGGCGAAACTGCAGTATCGGGGACCGTGTGGGTTGGCTAGGGTCAGGTTATGCGTCGTGCGCGAGGGTCGGTTAGGATCAGGTTAAGCGTCGTGAGGGTCGGTTAGGGTTAGTGTTAGGGTTAGTGTCGTCATTAGATGCTATGTACTATACTATATATACTAAGATATTGTGTATGCTTCGGACCCCGATACTGCAGTTTCGCCAACCGTAGCAACGATTCAGATCAAAGCACTTGGAGCAGGGAAAAAGTCAGTCAAGATGGGCCTGTGTAAAAAGTTCAGTTTTCAGATGCTTCTTGAAAGTTGTCAGCGATGTGGAGTTTCTGATGTCAGTGGGAAGATTGTTCCATGTACACGGTGTGTCCAATAATTCAGTCCCGCGGTCATATCCGTCATATATCACGAATTGAAATCATTCTTCGTTTTGCCAGTTTGAAATTAAACAATGCGATTATGATAATTATAGTTATTTTTCAAAATCTTACCACCATTTATTTTTCTACAATTCTCAAAATTGTATACTGGATTAAACCAGAACAGGTGTGATTAGATTAGATTGGACGAAAGCCATTAGCCAGTGTTTAATTGCTCCCTTGCCGGGGCGGGTCCCAAGAGTCCGCAGCTTACAAATTTGGGTTTCAACAAAGAAGACCTCCCAATTTTCCGGGGAAGGCTGAAATATTACGTATATAATATTTCTGGGGGTTTACCTATATATGTAGCAACCGCTCTAGATATTTTTCCATGTGAATGTCATTCCGGCATGGTAGTGAGGATGGGGGGGGGGGAATTTCCCTCTCCAGAGATGCCTAGGTTATGAAGAACGTGGAAGGCATATATCATAGATCCTTCACCATCAACATCAATAAAGCAAACCGGAGTTATTCAGGTCCTTGGGGACCCCAAGACCGTTCGGGCGGTCGAGTTGTACTGCAGCCCGGGCATCCCTCAATCAGCGTGCCGCACGGTGCCTCTGATGCATCCCCAGGGTACCTGGATGGATGGAGAACTCGAACGATGCAGCGGCCGGCTGGAGATGTCCCAAGAGTCCGCCAGATCCGAGTCCCAGGTGGACGATGGAGAGGGGAGGAGGCAGGACTTGGCTCGACCGGATCAGTCTCCGTGGACGCAGAAGCAAAGTCGCGCCAAGCCATTTGTCATGATCAAAACGTATGCGTGTATATGCATATGCATGTACATGCGCATACGTATAGGTAGGTATATATGCATATATTTATAGAGATATATAGAGAGAGACAGATAGACAGAGAGTCAGAGATACAGACAGGCAGAGAGACAGAGACAGCCACAGACAGACAGAGAGAGAGAGAAAGAGAGAGAGGCCTGTTTTCGTGAAAATATAACCTATATTGCGTATATGCATGGAAGCATCTGAATCCCACATAGACATTCAAAAGTAACGTAATTATAATATATATATATATATATATATATATATATATATATATATATATTATACATATAAGTTATTCCTGTACATGTGTAACTGTTATTTGCATGTAGACCTGCATATGTATTATATATATTCATATACATAAATTCATACTTGTATATATATATATATACACAGACTATATGTCATGAAAGCTGCAACGTTCTTTAAATTGTATTTTAAATGCGTTGCATGTGGCAACTTATATATATATATATATATATATATATGGCAACTTATATATATACATATGCATATATATAGCGTTTCTATACTGTATGGAAGAAGACCTTAATATAATCACGTTCGTGTGTGTCGGCATAACAGAAAATAACGAGGAGAATTATACAAGTAGGCCTAAGCAAGCGCTGTCGATTTTTTACTGAATGGGAATGTTACGTAATATGCATGTAAGCAACACCTCTCAATTTTTATTGGGGGCCGGGGCCGGATTAAGGCATGTTCAACATGATCGGCCGAACAGGGGCTGTCAGGAACCTCCACACTTTAGGGGGCCCACACACGTGGGCAGTGGCGGATCCAGAACGTTTCGAAGGGGGCCAACATTTTTGATGGAACAGGGGGGAAAATTTTCCGAGAAAAAAGTTGATGACTTTTTTTTTAGTCATCGACCAATTTTCCGGGAAAAAGATACCAACTTATCCGCCAAAAAAGTTGATGACCTTTTTTTTAAGCCATCGTTTTTAGTCATCCATTAATTTTTCAGGAAAAGAAGATGCCATTTCCGAACGGGGGGCCACGTCCCGTACGATTTTCTAATAGGGAGGCCAGAGATGTCCTGTTTTTCTCTCCCACTACATGTGTTTAATGGCTTCTTGAAACCAAATGGGGGGGCCACGTTCCATGCAATTTTTAAATGGGGGGGGGCCATGGATCCGCCCCTGCACGTGGGAAAGAATTTGTTTAGGGAAAATTGGTATATTTTGTGGAAATTTCGACCAAGCGTCTAATAAAAGGTCATCAGCTTTTTTCGGCCGAAGATTGCAAAAAAAATCCAAGCAGAGCCCCACATTTTTTAATCCGGCTCTGTTGGGGGGGGGGAATTACATTTCTGGGGGATTTTCCCCAGTGGCTTCTAGATTAAACACTGTTCGCTTACGTGTCTTTGCACCTTCAATGGACTCTATGTGGCATGATTGGAGACTCAAGACTTTCACAAGTAGCTGACTTTGTGATCACATTCGCGGGGAGCGGGTGTGTGGGTAAGTTCGTTGCCTTGCAGTCGGAGTGTTGCAAGTTCAAATCCACCTCAAACCGCTTCGTAGGAACCTTGGGCAAGTCTTTACATGCGATTGCTCAGGTTTCGATCGACGTGAAACACCGATTCAGTGTCCTCGCTGTAGTCGGGAGCACTTCTGAGTAGCTACCTTGAAGGGGCGCTATAACAAGTGCGCAACTGCGCACAAGTACGCATTTGACAAAGATTTTCACTGTTTGATAATTCATATGAGATATTTTTCAGAATGTAATCGATTCGTTTAAATTTAAATTTAGAGATAAACCATGCTACTATTTTATATTTCTTTAATCCATAGGCGTACGGGACATTTCGGCAGTGGGGGGGGCAAACAAATTTGTTTGCCCGAAAAAATCTGACGACCTTTTTTTTTAGTCATCCGCCCAAAATTCTTAGGATTTTCCCGTCCGAAAAATCTGACGACTTTTTTTGTTAGTCACCCGCCCACAAAATTCTTAGGATTTTCCCGTCCGAAAAATCTGACGACCTTTTTTATTATTTTTCTACTCATCCGCCCAAAATTCTTCGGATTTTCCCGTCCGAAAAATCTGACGACTTTTTTACCCCTACGCGCCCGAAAAAATTCTCCCGCACCTGTTTTGCCCGAAAAAAAATTCCGAAATTTTTTGGCCCGTCTATGCCTCTTTTGCCCGAAAACACACATTTGCCCAAAATTTGGGGGGGGGGGCATTTGCCCCTCTGGACCCCCGTCTCGTACGCCTATGCTTTGATCAATGTCGCGTGCAGTCTATATGAAGTTACTATACTATTTTCACCGCTCTTATTACATGCAGCCATTGACTTTCATTTTACTGTTGCTATTAATAGTATGCCGTAGTTTGGGGTCTATAGCCTATACACTATTTATGCATTTCGGAAAGCAAGAATCAAATAAATAAGCAAGAATCGTTACAAGGTGACAGAAGGGGTCATATCAATCGGCTGCCCTGTCACCCGAACGCATTTTCCATTGACATATATACACATAATGTATTCTTATGTATACTCAATCGCATACTATTACATAGCCACACACATTTATCACAACTCGCATAATCTCATGGGCACACACATATATATATATATATATATATATATATATATATATATATTAATTTGATATAATTTGATGCCATACAGATTATATATATATATATATACACATGATGTTAGGAAACTGCAGAAGGATGCTTAACCGTTGCAGAATTGCCATCAGCAGCATATCCATGAATATCTTTATCTAACATGTATAATTGTATATATAGACATATACATACATATACAACATGTATATCTATATCGGTTGAGTTGCACAGTATATCGTTCGACAAAGATGTCGGTCAATTCGTCAGGGAATTCCTCGCTTCCGGTAAAGGGCGCCGCTCGCAGATCTAACCGGAAGTGGTCGATAGTAGGCTACATGCTCAGACGCGTGGGATCAAGCGAGATCACGTGGCTGCATGCGACAGCGAAGAGGGATCAGAGCGGGGGCCACAAACGTATACACGACGTGAATCATGACAGGGCGTATATATAATCTAAACCTATAAAATCAAGTTGTTACATTTTAATGAACCAATTTTCTTCTTATCCACCTGACCGATTTTTCTCAATATTTACAAAAATACTTTTTAGCATCACCGGGGAACACTATCGGGCTTCGCGATCCAAAAATCTTACCGTTTCCCGAGATTGAAACATTTCATTTTCCATCCAATCCTAACGCTGTGTTTAAGACGCCATTTTATTTGCTTTCAACCATATTTTCAACAGACATTGAAACCATCGATGATATAATTATTGATGATTGAAACCAGTACATTAATGACGTCACCGCCGATTTTAAAATTATAGCGCTTTGTGCCGTTAATTAATATCTATACCGTATATGTATCACTAGCCTATTTAAGACGCAATAGTTTTCGCCGATCGGTTTTTAACGAACCAATAGATTTTTAACCTCATTTTTTCCGACGAGGGCAGGTCTTTTGACACGCGGTTTCGCAAAAATGCTGACTATAATAGCGCAAACATGGATGAGTGTGAGCTGGGTTGGACCGAAAACCTAAATGTCACGGGCAACGTTGGGCACTCAAAGTGGTTGGACCAGGTGGGGCCGATGGAAGAAGGCGAGGTGGGAATGGCGACCAGAGTGGGATCGGGTTGGGGCCGATGTAAGACGAGGTGAGAAGGGCGGCGTGGGAGCGGGGTCAGGGGTGGCTGGGAACTAAAAATCGAAATTTCCCGGGCAACGCCGGGTAGATCAGCTAGTTATATATATATACGACCTTATATATATAGAAGAGAAGGTGCGGAGATATGGATTATATATATATATATATTATATAAATAAACCATGCAAATATATTTGCACATATAAACTTCTGTCTAAGTGTATGTAAGTGTGTAGGCTATTGCATGTATGTACTAACGTACTAACATTTCGACTTTCATGACTGAGCACCTTCACTGGCTTCCTTTGACTGCCCGGATTCAATATAAAATTCTTTTTCTTACCTATAAGATGTTTTTGGGTCAAGCGCCTCGCTACCTTTGTGATCTTATTAGGAAGCCTTTCTCTGCTACCGTTGGACGTCCTCTCCGCTCTTTAGACCGTCACGATCTTCTTGTACCACGATCTCGGACTGCCACAGCCCAACATCGCGCCTTTGCCTCCGTCTGCCCTTTACTGTGGAATGGCGTTCCTCCTATTATTCGTTCCCAGATTTTATCTGGAGGCTTTACTTTTTCTGCCCGTTGTCTTAAGACTTTTCTTTTTCCAGGAGTTCTTCGCACTGGGAGCGCCTCTGATTAGGTTGTACTGTGAGAGGCGCTTTATAAATCCCAAAATAGAATAGAATAGAATAGAATAGAATAGAAACGTGCATATGCACAATTACACATGCATGTGAACATTTTCTATAGCAGCTTTAAAGAATACTTCAAAAAGCACGATGTGTACCCATCATGGTTTGTAGGCTATATAATAGTCTGATAAATATCAGAGGTTTGATACATGGAATATTAGAAATGAGCATGGGGAGCCTCAGGGAGGATGAGATAATAGCAAGGAAGAGGGGGCAAATGAAATATAGTAGCAGGGGCAGGGGAGGATGAGATAATAGCAGGGGCAAGGGGATGATAGCAGAGGCAAGGGGAGGATGAGATAATATAGCAGGGTAAAGGAGCAGGATGAGATGACATCAGTAGAGAGGAATGGAAATGTTCTCGGGCATCCCATGAGTATTATCATGATGGCCATGGATCATAATCCACCTTCGACGCTTCGGCACGAGCGTTCCATCATCTTTTGGCCTCGTCGCAGTCAGTGATAAATAAGAACTAGAAGTAAAATTAATCTAACATCTAAAATATCACTGGTCGCAGTATACGAAAACCCCAATAGAAGACCATTTCGCTCTCTCGTGGGTTGTTTATTTTCTTAGGTTGGGGGTCGTCTCTGCATGGCGATTGGCGAGTTTCTCTTGATTGGCGACCATGGCTGAATTGCGGGTTGTGCTTCATGATTGCCCTACGGCACTATTATACGGAGGTCAACAGTTTGTAGATCAGATTAAATTGAATATGATTCTGTTAGAGGGATGAAGGTTCATTATATACTTTTAGTATTGTTAGAGTAACTCAGTATGGCATTGTCGAGAGCAACTTAGAAAAGGATGGGAGGATGCCATACAACAAGACCTAAAGCTGCTCAGACTGAAGAAGGAAGGCGCTGGAGACAGAGAAAAGTGGAAGAGAGTACGGTATATAAGGCTAGAGTAACATTAACGTTAGCGTGCACGTTCTAGTATTAGCACGGATGGAGGCACGAAAATGCGTCTTATAGTCGGGTGCGTATTATATAATTAATTTTTTATCAAATCTCCAAAAGTAGCGGGTTATATTCGGGTGCGTGTTATACCTGTGTGCGGGTTATATTCGCGAAAATACGGTAGTCTATGAAGTAGCGATACAAGCACATTCGTCGTTAACTGGAGCCAGACGACGGGTGACGTGTTCTAATTAATATTCATGGCGCGTTTAGTCGATGAGTCATTGTGGGCGGGGCTAACGTCCTCGACTTAACGCTTCCATATTCACTGATATCGTGTATATTAATGAGGTATATAAATATTAATAAGATGACGTCACCAGTCGATTAGCGCCATCTAGCGACGAATATATTCACATCACTACTGCTAATACAACTGGTGTGAGCCTCTTCTGGGATGATAACTGTGTCGGGACCTTCAGAAAGTCCGGTAAGTCGCAAAGATGCTTAGTGAGCGCCTTCGTTTGACGCTTCAAAAATACATTTGGACTGGTCCACTTAGTGGATACAGGAATCATAACGATGAAAATGAAATTTGTAGCATTATAACACATTGGAATCGTAATAACTTTCTATATTCTACAAAGAAAAGCAAATCGATTGCATGCTGTCGTGTTGCCACTACTATAGTTACGTATATAACATCAAAATCTGAGCAAATGTCTTACATACATGTATAACAAGTAACGCTATACTCAAAATTGCGCATAGTACAAAAGGAACAAAGCTAACATTAACACCGAAGCCATATTTGTGACTCAATACTAAAAAGTATGCACATTAAAGGAGGTAATTATGGTTACCATTTACACCGAAGTCTCCAAATTAACTCTATTCAACATTACGCAAATTACAAAAAAGAACTAAAGTAACCATTAACACCGAAGTCAACTTTGTGACTCTTCTAAAAATTATTATGCACAATAGAATAGGTAAATAAGTTAATCATTTACATCGAAGTCTTAAAATTAATTCTATTCAACATTACGCACATAACAAAAATGAACTAAAGTAGCCATTAACACCGAGGCCATCTTTGTATAAAGTAAACTCTACCCAAAATTATGCACATTAAGAGAGGTATACGCTAAATAAGGTAATCGTTTACACAGGTCTTCGAATAAACTCTGGGTCTATTCAATATTAGGCTAAGCACACTACAAAAGGAACTAAAGCAACCATTAGCACCGAAACCTCCTTTGGCCTTTGTGGCTCTAAACTCGTATTGCTTACATTAAAAGGAATAAATGCGGTATTCGTTTAAGCCCGATGACTCCAAATTAAATCTATTAAAATTAAGCACACTACAGCGCGAACTAAAGTAGCCACTTACACTAAAGTTATCTTCCTGACTCTACCCAAAATTACGCACATAAAACGAGGTAAGTAACATAATCACTTATTATACCAAGGTTTCCAAACTCATTCAATTCAAAATTACGCACACTTCAAAAGGAACTAAAGCAACCATTTACACCAAAGCCATCCTCATGACTTTACTCACAAATACGCGAATTAAAAGAGGTAAAATCGTTTGCATTGCAGTGTCCTTACTTGTTCAAAATTATACGCACGTTATAAGCTACGAAAGATAGCTAAAGCAATCACACATATACACCAGAGTCTCGATCCTTTATGTAAATACGTATCAAAGAGAGTTTTGCGTCTTAACATTATGTAGTTCCTTTATTTTCCTTTCAACTGCGATGTTTAGCAATCCTTTACATAGTGAGACTCCATCGTATATTATAAACAATGCTAACATGTACACAGATAAACAACTTATTTCAACAACTACATCATAACTAAACATTCTCATATAGCAATCGGAACCTGGCAATATATTATGCAAAGCGTGATATGTTAAGGTGCGATTTTGCAATAATTAGCTAAGCTCGTGGCGACATAATTATGAAACATTTAATTATAGCAACGAAGCGTCGAGCAAACTGTGAATAGAAAGACAATCGATATCATTTTTTATTAGATATAATTGTTATAAAAGAACTTTATGAAGAAGATTAAAGACTTAAAATCGAAAGTACATGTAGGTATATTGAGCGGATTTCTTGTAGCGAGTTTATGCTCGTCTCAGTCAACCAAGTCTTCTCTCGTCTGCTAATCTCGGAACTCATTTGCTCTCTCTCTCTCTCTCTCTCTCTCTCTCTCTCTCTCTCTCTCTCTCTCTCTCTCTCTCTCTCTCTCTCTCTCTCTCTCTCTCTCTCTCTCTCTCTCTCTCTCTCTCTCTCTCTCTCTCTCTCTCTCTCTCTCTCTCTCTCTCTCTCTCTCTCTCTCTCTCTCTCTCTCTCTCTCTCTCTCTCTCTCTCCCCCCTGTGTGCCTCTGCTCTCTCAGTCATTGTCTGTCTCAGTCACTATCTGTTTAACTCCGTCACTGGTTGCACTCTGCCAGTGCCAGTCCCAGGCCTGGATAGAGGAGGAGGGCGTCGCTAATGGTCTTTGTTACCGCACAGTGACGTTAAACTGCAAATACCACCACCACTATATCTGTCTCTGCTCTCCTTGTCTCGTTGTCTGCTTCTCTTTGTGCCTCTCAGTTTCTTTTTGTCTGTCTCTGTCTGTGTCTCTGTGTCTCTGTGTGTGTCTCTGTCTGTCTCTCTCAGTCTCAGTCTCTCTCTCCCTCTCTTCTGCAACTCTTCTACTAATATGGATGAAAACCGAACTTTCATGTTCTTACGATGTGGTCTTAAACTGATATAGCGCCGGTGTTAAGCTGGAGCTTTTCATTGACGTTAAGCAGAAAAATTTGATATCGGCGAAAACTGGAAAGCTAAAGTCACAAGCCGTGTGATACCCTGACCCAGTGGTTCCCAACCTTTTGTGACTCTAGGGCCACTTTTCTAAGTTAGAGGACACGAGGGCCACTTTTCCTTTGTTGAAGGATATTAGGGGTGGGGGCACAAAGGTAAAATTTAATTAATTTAAAGCATATAAAATTGTTATAATTGAATCAAAATAGAATATTTGAAATGGTAAATTTTTCATATATATTTTTATTCTTTGAGAGACGAGGGCCATATTTTTAGGCCTGGCCGCGGGTCACGGGTTGGTAACCACTGCCCTGACCCATCTCATGAAATCCTACATCTGATTAAGCCTTGATATGGATGCCAAAATGATTGCATTGGGGTCTGATATGGTTCCCTGTTAGTGGATAAAACTTGTTATTGTTCGTTGCAGTCTATATGGAGTAAGCCTTGACTAGCTCCTTGTAAGTTGACTGAACCTTGATATGGTTGTTGTAAATGGATTTAGCATCAATGTGGTTCTCATTGCAAATGGATTTGACGTTGATGTGATTCCCATTGTAAATGGATTTAGCCTTTATGCGGTTCCAATTGTAAATGGATTTAGCCTCGATTGGTCGGTTTTCATTGTAAATGGATTTAGCCTCGGCATGGTTCTCATTGTAAATAGATTTGACGTTGATTGATTGATTGAGTGACTGACTGACTAAATGATTGATTGCTTGATGTCAGCTCCCTGTAAGTAAAGTTGGCCTCAACTTTATTCTCTGTAGGCCTATTAGGATTTTAGTCTCGATATGGTTCTCTCCAATTGAATCTGCCCCGATATAATGGTTCCCTGTATATAAGTGGATTTAATTAACGTCGACATGGTTCCCTGTAGAAGCGGATTAATCGTTGATATGATTTGCCATTTATATAGCGCAAGCATGCACTAAGCTTTGATATGGTTCCACGTGATTCCGTTGTCGGTCGGTGGCGAGATACAGTGAAGCGGAAGAAGAAAGTTGAGGTACCATCGTCTGCCGAAGACAGCCGCGACGTTCTCCCCGACGCTGGCCAGGTTTCCGATCTTGATGCCGTTCTCCTCTTCGAAGGATGTCACCCCACGTCGGATGATCCGTGTCTGTTCGACGAGGAACCCGAAAGCCGTGATGAGGAACCAGACGAGCGAGTAGAGAACGACGACTCGAAACAGTAGACCGACCGATATGTAGCCGAGAAGGACGCGAATTGCGGTCACGGGAAGTAGGAGGTCCCAAGCGGAGTTGGCGATGAGGTATTCGAGCAGGATGTAGGCTGCGCAGTGGATGATGCTGTAGCCGATGGCGAGCGACGCGTAGAAGGTGAAGACGACGAAATGGCGCTGGTTGCGAAGTCCGATGCAGCAGCCCGTGAAGAAGCAGTGATGGTCGCGCTTGAGAACGCACACGTTGCAGAGGTGGCAGTGGTGGGCACGCGGCGGTCGCTGGGTCTGGCAGACCACGCAGGGCTTCCACGACCAGTAGGGGTAGACGACTCGGTCCGCTGGACTGCACGCACCGGGGACACGCTCGTCGAGACAGCACGGGTTTTCCGGATGCAGGGCAATGATGTACATCGTCTCGCGGTTCCATCGCTTGCAAGGGTTGCCGTCGACGGCTCGCACGCTGGCGGCCGGGAGGGAGTAGGAGGGGCCGCCGCCGCCGCGGGGGTCGCCGCCGCTGCCCCCTTTCGATCGCAGGTGGCTGAGATCGATCTCGAAGCCGCTGTCGGTGATCTCAGCTGCATGTGCCGACATGTATTTGGAGTGGGAGGCAGGGTCGAAGGGCGACTGTGCCAACCGGATGCAGATCCAGTTGAGCAGGATCTCGACGAAGAGGAAGTGGCAGAGGGTCTGGTGGAGGGTGAGCACGTGGTCCTGGTAGAGGACCGGAAGTACCTGGACCATGCCGAAGTAGAGGGCGCTGAGCATCGTCAACCAGAACCAGATGATGGCTGCTTTCGTGAGGAGGCCAGAGCAGACGTTGACCTTGTTGCCCAGCTGACCTTGAACCATTGGCATATCCATCGAGCCTGACCCTCCTTCTACCTCTGAAATCTGAAATTACAGTCACCATCGTCATTGCAATACTACTGCTACTGCTACTGCTACTGACACTGACAATGACAATGATAATGACACAGACACTGACAATGACAACAATGACAATGACAATGACGATGACAATGAAATTACAATGACAATGGCAATGACAATGACACTGACACTGACACTGACAATGAAATGACAATGACAATGACACTGACACTGACAATGACAATGACAATGACAATGAAATGACAATGACAATGACAATGACAGTGACAGTAACAGTAACACTAATAATAATAATAATAATAATAATAATAATAATAATAATAATAATAATAATAATAATAATAATAAAAAAAAAAATAATAATAATAATAAAAATAAAAATAATAATGATAATGATAATAGCAATAGTCGCAATAAATATATAAAAAGCGAACACACATAGCAATCAAAACGATAATTGTAGAATCAGTAACAATAACAATAAAGCATTTATTGCAGATGCAATTATTGTAATCAGCAACTTCTATAGCGCCAGTGTCTAACGAGCAATGCATCAACCGATGGCGATCTAAAGCAAAACCGAAATCAGGTCAATATCCAGAAAATCGCCGTCTGACCCTCTCAACGACAGTGTACGGTCAATGTACCCATTATGGGCGTTGACTATAGGTGGCGAAGGTTGAACAGAACTATAGAACTATATCGTGTGGGACGGTGGTGTAGTGGGTATGCTCGTTGCCTTACAGCCGTATGGTTGCAGGCCCAAATCCATCTTTAGCCGCCTCGTATGAACCTTGGGCAAGTACTTTACTCGCAATTGCTCAGCGCTTCGGCGTGAAACTCCAATGCAGTGTCCGCTCTGTAGTCGGGAGCGCCTCTGAGTAGAGTGCTGGAAGGGGCGCTATAACAAGTGCACATACAAACAAACATACATATAGAAGCTTTGACTCGGTGTCCGCGCTATAGTTGGGGAGCGCTTCTGAGTAAAATCTTGAAGGGGCAATATAACAAGTGCACGTATACATATATAATTTTTTTTAAAAATTCTGCCTTGGTGAGCCCCCTTCTCTCCGTCGGCGCCCTATCTTCCCACAATGCACTGTTCTCAAAGCTGCTTAAAAAATTCTGTATAATTATTATTATGTTGTGTGATCGCTGATGCGTCGCCTCTTCGGCTCATCATTTATATATAAACACTTTATAATGTTCTAATCATCAAACAAAAGGAGCACACACGTATATATAATTATATATATATATATATATTAGGGTGTCCCAACAAATATTTTTCTAGAAACTTGAAATGCAGTCCCCCTAAAAAGTTTCCATATGGTCCCATAATAACACCTGTAAAGTTTTATGACACTAAAAAAATATTTAGGGGTGGCTCAAGCCGCCCAAATTTAACCCATATTGGCATAATTTGCGCCTGATGTGTCCAACTTCTAAATGCCTTTATGTCCCAATCGTTGATCCTATTATAACAAATTTACTACCCTTGGAAAGCTCGTGAATGGTAGAATTAACAGGTATTTAACTTTATTGGATACAATGGATATTTTGGGCATAGTCTTATGCTCAAAAAATGCAAAATCGAGAAAAATTTGAGATTTTTGAACTTTGGACACAATATCAGTGCACACACAACTAATCATTGGGAGTAGTCATTACAAACTCTTGATAATGTAACAAGTCGTGGTTTTAGCTCCTCCATACCTTCATCTGCTTCATAGTAAGAAATTCTGAGGGGGCTGTGAGGTTCAACCCCTATTTGTCCTAGGACCACACAGTAAAGTTTTAATTGCACACCCCATGCAGCTACACAACAAATCAACGTCTGGACCGTTATTTTTTTACTATTCTCATACTGATCTGCTGATTCTACATCACTGCACTCAAATTGTTCTTCAGTTCTACGTTCTACATTTACACATGTCAACAAGATTGTCACAATTGTGGTTAGAAAACATGTGCCTGTGTTTTTCGACAACCTGTACGAGAAATTGTCTCCGATCTACGTTCTTCGTTATCGTTGAGCTGAAATTCTGTATCAAAGCTGCGTCATGTTTGTTCAGCACAGTCATTTACACAGACCAACGTTATGAAAAATCACACGTGGTCTTATACGATTGGCTATCTCGCCACTCTTTCACCGAAAGATCGAGAAAACTATATTTGAACGCAGCATGGTTTGGGAAAAACTTTTAGGAAGAGATAACCCCGTTATTCCACATTAATGAGAACTCACTGAAAGAACAGAGAGAATTGCTATCTCTTATATCTTAGGTGCTGGTATACCAAGAATGATGTTGCATCATTTTCAGACTTGTCATCTAGAGCAGCATTGCCAGAATTATAAAGCTATGGATTAATTCAAAGAGAGCAGTGACTCTACATGAGAACACCGCCTGACTGTAGATGTCAATCACAAATCTGAGACTTGTTTGGGTTGGATGCCCTGTAATTCACGGTCGTCAACTGTATATGTGATTCGTTTCCATCATAAAGCAATTAGATCTATATTGCCTTACCCATCCAACTTGCTCTGTGATGGCAACAGGCTTGCGAAATGCTACCGAATTGTTCAATCCAACCATGAATACCAAGAGTTTTGAAAATTCTTGATAGTCATATTTCGAGTATGGCCACGCTAAAGCTGTTCAGTAATGAATTCTTATGATTTGTTAGATGCAGACTGCAGTAGCATTGGTCGAGGGTTTGGTTGATGGTGAACCAGATTGGAGCATTCATCTTTAAATGGCTTGCAGAGCTTAATTACAGACCATTGATGGACAAATTTTTACCAAGGACACAAAGAATGCACCAGGCAACTGGACTTAAAAGATTTCTGTGATGTTAACAAGATGTTACGACTGATGGCTGATGTAGAAGGGTGCAAGGCATTGCAAACTCTATTTAATATGCAGTTATTGAAAGCCGTTGTCTCAAAGCATTTGCCAATAATTAGGCCTAATGCATCACACTTTCACGACTTCAAAAGGTTCAAACTGCAACCGTTGATTCCTGTCCTGGTCCAGAGGTCAACTTTAGCACACCAACATGTTTGTAGGCTACTTCCACCAACTAGAGAAAAATCAGACTGACAATCTGTTAACCTTATTCATTTCTACTCCACTGATGATTGCCATGTGGAGGTAGCGACCTGCAATCCTAGTGCACGACATTTACATCATTCGTTTGCTCGAGAGCTTAACTGTCGTCCTTATGCTTGAAAAACCTCATTCGCAAATACAATAAGGTTGCATATTTGTAGATTTTAGTATTTCAGAGCAATATAAGGTTATTAAGCAATACATAAGCACGCTAGTGGGATCAAAGTGTGGACCTCCGAAAATTTCAAACTCATAGGCCTATATGTCGCACGTATAATTTGTGACAACTTACACATATTATATGTGAGCTTTGAGCGGCCTCTAAATATTTTCAAAATGTCCAGAAATTTGGCAGGTACTATCATAGGACCATAAGGAAACTTTTTGGAGGGACTGCATTTCAAGTTTCAAGAAAAATATTTTTCCTGTGCAATCGTGGGACACCCTAATATATATATATATATATATATATATATATATATATAGGCAGCGACAATAATATATATATACCGCATCTTCCGGCGACTTCTGAGGCAGGTGAATGAGGTGATAACAGGCGCGAGCAGTCTCCTAAGAAAATCGAAGAAAACCGACCAGAGATCAAATGTCAGACACTTCATTTTTTGGCTTCAGTCGGCTGCGTACAGTAGACTACGGCTACGCCATTGCTCATTTTTTCAATCACACACACACTACAGTATTACAAACTGTTGCATGCTTGCATGCATACTTGTATTATGTGTGCAAGTAGCTTTATAATATGCATCTGTGGCATTGTGTATGCATGTATGTATGTATGTATGTATGTATGTATGTATGTATGTATGTATGTATGTATGTATGTATGTATGTATGTATGTATGTATGTATGTACGTATGTACGTATGTACGTATGTACGTATGTACGTATGTACGTATGTACGTATGTACGTATGTACGTATGTACGTATGTACGTATGTGTGTATGTGTGTATGTGTGTATGTGTGTATGTGTGTATGTGTGTATGTATGTATGTATGTATGTATGTATGTATGTATGTATGTATGTATGTATGTATGTATGTATGTATGTATGTATGTATGTATGTATGTATGTATGTATGTATGTAAGTTCTGCTCAGCGGTTCATATACGTTTGATGGTTTCAGTCCGATTGCTGGCAGAGAACCACCATCAGTGATTACAACTGTTAATCATACAGATTGTGTGAATAGGATCCAATTTTCATATTTATTGGTATAGATTTACAAGATGATCTGGCGCCCCTCATTCGCTGCCGCCCGATAAGATTGCTAACTGATGGCTGCATCTATATAATTATGCTTCAAATAAGGAAACCTCCGTTATTCAGACACTCATGAAGTATACTGTTGACCTAATTTGTATTTTATCACGAAAACTCTTAAACACCTTCTTTCTGCTTATAAACTGCCCTTTAAAAACCTTGAGTTATACTCTCCCTTCTGATAATACTTGCTTTCGGGCTAATCATTGCACCGAGTGACCGAGACAGTTTAACTCTCATAGATATCCCACACCTGTTCAGCTATTGATAAACCTCAGCTCTCTCTCCTCGTTCTTTTCGATGTTATAATGTTGCGACAGTTTTTTTTACATGCATTGTACATCATGAAACCTGCTCCAACGCCGTCTTTACTCGTCATAATAATTATGGTCTCAAGAAAACTCCTCTATACTTTGCAATGTTTTCGAGATTTCTTACCTGAACGGTTTCATGCTCATTAAACTCAAGAAACTTGATTATATGATTTTTGCTAAAAAAATTATCCATGCTGATCATGACTTTTTCTACTATTATATAGGGTGGGTGATGGGTAAGTGGGACAGGCCACTAAAGTGGGACAGCTAAGCTAGTAAGGCTTACATGCTTATTATGTCCAATACATCCAAAATCTAAAAATACATAATCCATGGCAATATACCCGACGTCATTAATATGTGCGTACACATGTTTTATTGGAAGTGTTTAATGGCCTGTGGTAGTGCGTGTAACATTCGATTTTCGAAAGTTAGCGAATTTGCGGTATTCATAATTTTGATAACATTCCATGGCAATATACCCGACGTCATTAATATGTGCGTACACATGTTTTATTGGAAGTGTTTAATGGCCTGTGGTAGTGCGTGTAACATTCGATTTTCGAAAGTTAGCGAATTTGCGGTATTCATAATTTTGATAACATTAACTTGCTAAGGCCCTTGTCGACACTAACGATAAATAATTCTATTGAATGCAATTTATGTTGAAATATACTGACGAAATGAACTACTAGCAACGGTTTTAATCACCAGATGTCAACATGCATTTACAAAACCTGCTGGTGTATAGGTGTCCCACTTTAGCGACAGCTGTGTTGTCAAAGTGGGACAGCGATCTGCTGCTAAAGTGGGACAGCCTACTGCAGCTGAACTATGCATACGTGTTGATAGGCCTGCTGAATATAAGCCTATATAAATCCTAGATTACGATTACGTTGATTGTTTTAGATGGGAAGAGTGCTTGATAAAATGTCAGCATGCATTTACAAAGCCTGCTGGTGCATAGGTGTCCCACTTTAGCGACAATGTGTTGTCAAAGTGGGACAGCGATTTGCTGATAAAATTTTAGATGATGATGATTGTTTGTATGCTCTCTGTGCGCAACAACTTAACTTCTAGCCTTAAGTTATCATTGACTATCTTTTTTGTATGTTAATTAGGCCTATAGGCCCTTAAGTTTTGATGCTCATAGAGCCTATCAGTGTTGGACCACTTTAGTAGCAATAGTGGACCACTTTACCGTTTTCCGAAGAAAATATAAATTGTCGTGCCTTCCTAAGCAACATCAAGTTATGGACCACTTTAATGACTATTTTGTCCCACTTTAGTAGCTCCTGGAATCAGACACAGTCTAAACTGTCTGTGTATGCAATTAGTTGGGTCTGTTTTAATATATCGACACCTCGACTGCACGTCATTCTCTTAAGTGTCCCACTTACCCATCACTCACCCTAGTGTACGTGTTTTAAGTGCCAGCATGCAGAAATAGTTCTTGCATTTTCTCCATTCATGCACGTGAACATTAACTTTACATTCATGCACTCACTTTATGAAGGTTTATCTATATATCATGCACCCTTACTGGTAACTACTCAGGATCGCTTTCGACACAACCCCGACTGAATAGGACGGTTTTAGGGCCGTGAAAAACGATCTGAGCAAAACCTAAGGCATAGGGCAAGTGGGATCCTATTCCATACCATGGGTCCTATGACAGAGAAAGCACGGCGATGCTTAGAAGAGCAGTTTGCGCTCTCGGGAATGACGAGCTCATCATGACTGGAAAAACACCCATGTGTAAACCAGGGTATACAGCGACAGAGCTACTGCAAAATATGCAGGAGCAGCACATATAACGGGAGGCACCACCACACCTTGTAAGGCAGAGACCGTGTCCTACATAATATCAGTGGCGGCGCTAAGGGGGGAGGCTAGGGGGCTCTAGGCCCCCTATAAAAGGCTAAGCCACCCCTAAAAAGGTCATCCGGGGTTTTTACATGCGAAACTGAAATATTTCTATACGATTTTCAACTGGATGACTAAAAAAAAGGTCGTCAGAAATTTTGGCGATGAAGATGGAAAATTTCCATGAGATTTGGGCCGGGTGACTTAAAAAAAGTCAATTTGGCGGACGAGATTGGAAAATTTCCTCCGCTCCGGGGACTCAGCCCCTCAAAAAAACTGAAATCCTGGCGCCGCCACTGCATAATATTATATCAGATGAGTCGGTTGAAACATGTATGTGCATTGTGCACTGGTGAAAAACGGAACAGTCATCGGTTTTTAATATTAATTATTATTTTAAAGGAATCCCAAAACGACATGAGATCATTGCGCATTAATACATAATATTAGTATTTAACATGATTCGGGTCCAAATGATTATTGTCACAGCGATCCCAAAACGTCATTATAAAGCGAATTTTGTGTTTATTTTATAAGCTTGCGTGTACACTCTCCCAACAGATCGTGAATAAACTTACCACAAAGCATTCTACCCTACCAATTTCATGGCCTGGCTTCTACGAGCGCCTGTGGAAGGTTTACCCTTACTTGACGATGAAGAGACTTAATCCTGGCAACTACAGGTTACTTCGTGGGCTTAATTACCTAATCAGAGCGGGTGCCATTTGAGCCCAGTCATATACTGACCAGTCAATCTAGGAGAGTGGGAGGATCGTCCGATTGGGGAAAGGCCGACTGTGAGGGGAAGGAGATGATTGAAGCCAGACATCCTCGGACTACGATAAGAATCAGTTAGGCGCAAAGAGCTGAAAGCAGTGGCGGGAATACCCTGTGTATACTTTGACCGCCAATTGCGACCGGCTGGCCTGGGTCACCTGCTGGACAAGAGTCCGCCCATGCATCTGTCTCTGCCTGTCTGGCCTTGTGACTGTGTGACCATCTAACTGTCTGAGTGTCTGTCTATCGATCCGTCCATCCGTCCGTCCGTCCGTGCATCCATCTATCTGTGTGTCTAGTAGTGTCTACCTGTCTGACTCTCTTACTGTCTGTCTGGCCGCGTGACTAAGTATAGGTTTGTCTGTCTGCCTATCAGTCCGTCCCTTTATGTAACTGACTCTCTGTTTGTTTGCCTGTTTAACTATCTGTCAATCAGTCCGTCCGTGCGTCCGCCCGCCCGTTGGTCCGTCCGCCTGTTGCAACGAAGTGACCTGTGTATTTAGTGTACTTCATTAAAAAATACGCCGAAATTATTTACAATTTATTTACTATCATTGTATCTATATGACACGTTCATATAACAATGGCGGACCCACGGGTCTGTGATAGCCTACAGGCATGCCTGCCACTAGCCTAAATGGTTCACGCCAAGGCTCTTTGAATTGTGTGGATTGATCTTGGGTTCACGCTGTCTATTACTCCCTTCTTTGAAGTTCTTTCTCATCCACAGCACCTTCCTCATAGGATGCATTCTTAGCTTAGCCTTTAGCCCATGACACCGGCCGAGGCCAAGACTCTGTCGTTTGTCGGTCAGAGGTCATTGTACCAGTACAAATTATACACACGGAGACCTCTATGTTTGAAAGTAAATAAGTAAGTGTGCGTATATGTACAATCCGTATGTTTATATCTAGCATGCGTTTAAGTTATTGACATCCATCCATCCATCCATCTATCCACCCACTTGCCGCCCGCCCGCCCGTCGTTCCGTCCGTCCGTCCATCCGTCCATCCATTAATCCGTCCTTCCGTCCGTTCGTCCATCCATTAATCCGTCCGTCCTTCCATCCATCCATTCATTCATATATTCATTCATTCATTTATTCATTCACTCACTCATTCATTCATTCATTCATTCATTCATTCATTCATCTACCCACCCACAATCCAATCCAATCCAATCCATCCATCCATCCACCAACTCACCCATCCAGCCACCAATCCGTCCGTCCTTTTGCTCAATCATTTCTTCATTCATCTACCCACCCACCATTTTCCTATAAGTCCAATAAAGTATTTTCTTACTAAGTCTTATTTTTCACTTAGTCCAGCAGTCTGATGACGACGTAGGCTAATTTATTTCGATGCATGACCAAAAAAGCAGAAATTGGTTCAAAACAGAACCAAAGGTTTAAATGATGATGATGATGATGATGATGATGATGATGATGATGATGATGATGATGATGATGATGATGATGATGATGATGATGATGATTATGATGATGATGAGTTTTCTGCCGGATTGTCACTGGCTTTAAAGCCACCTTTTAGCATGAGATGAGTGAGGTGGTTTCCCATTGCCTTCTTCAAAGACAATTCTGGGCGAGCAACCTGCATGTCCGACGTCGCTACGCGGTGGCTTGGGGTAGATTCAAACCTGCAAACCTCCTGTCACAAGGCACAGAACAAACCGCTACACCACCGCTGCCATGGGTCCAAATAGAATACTGAAGTATTTATATGTAGGCCTATATAATTATGTTTACCACGTTTAGTATAACGTTCAATTGACTATCTTACTGATAAGTAGCCTTAGTATCTCTTTCGCCCCTGATTCTATGGCGGACCACCATGGAATACTCTAATGGACAACACTTTTGACTCAACGCAGCGCTTGTGAATAAGCTGGTGCCACACGCTTGGCTTTCGAGTAGCGCTGTAGAAATTTTGAGATTATACGATCGTTGTCAATTGCTTACATACTTACTTAGATGCGTGACCTGATTACGCGCGTTGGATAAATGGAAAATTAAACTTAATATATATGTAGGGCAGTAAATATATTTTACAACGAAGCATATTTAGAACATGCAAGTACGACAACCATTATCTCCGATTAATTAAATAATTGTCTAATTCTACGAATTTTACAGTTTACTGAGGGACTTTTTTTAATGTCATTGGGGTAACAGCGCGCACGAATACATCGCAATGCAGAGGCTGCAAGAAGAAGGGCCGTTTACCAGCCGCCATGTTTTTCAACCACGAGGTGTATGTAAGAAGACTGAAATTTGACTGTAAGTTTGCTCCTTGGGAGTATGGTATGTTGTACATCGCATTGAACTGCCTTGACGGATCACCATAACGGTAAGTTAGCATGGGGGCCAGGTAGAGTGGTGGTTAACACGCTGGCCAAGAGTGCGAGAGATAGTGAGTTCGAGCCCCCGTTGGGCGGATTTGCTTTGTAGGCTGCCATTGGCGCCGTGTAATTACAAAACTGTCTGTTCAGTTGGTAGTTAAGTTTAATTAAGATTACTGCATAACCTGTAAATGTAAAGCGCAGTGCGTCTTGCAGGCATTTAATTAAAGAAAATATATTATTATTTATTATTATTATTGTTATTTATGTGCTTCATTGTTTGTATGTGCACTTGTTATAGCGCCCCTTCAAGCTCTCACTACTCAGAGGCGCTCCCGAATGCAGAGCGGACACTGCATCGGAGTTTCACGCCGAAGCGCTGAGCAATTGTGAGTGAAGGACTTGCCCAAGGTCCTTACGCGGCGATGTGGACTCGAACCTCGAACCTTCCGGCTTCAAGGCAACGACGCCACCACTACACCACTGCGCCCCATTGTGTTGAGACCTGAAACCAGAATTCCGAACCTGATGTCGACCGGATCTGCGAAATCGATTTTCTAAATGTCACACACGCAGCCTAATGATTTGGGCGAAAATATAGTATCGGGGACCGAATGACGACACTGAACCTAAGCCTAACTGACCCTCACGACACCTGACCTGACTCTAACCGACCCTCACGACGCCTAATCCTAACCTCTAGGTAGATGTCTAGAACGACTCGATAGCAAGTAAACGATATGGTGGTCACAGATAGAGGCAGAATAGAGCGGCCTCACCTACTGCGATCGATAACCCAATGTTTCCGAGAAAGTAAGTAATTCGGAATAATAATATTGGTAATCCCGAAGACTGTGTGCCTGTCCATGTACACAGTATGGCCGCCAAAGAAATCGCTAAAATAGAGCGCTGTGGCCTTAGCCTCAAATTTTATATTGACACTTATTTACTGCATATTTTCCCTCATTTATAACTTTATTAACCTGACCCTTTTACTTAGATCTTGCGTTTATTACTTACTGAGCGCATTGTATCATGCAAATCGGCTGATAGGTCGCAGCGCTGTATTTTAGCTAAGTGGCTGACAACCATATTGTTTTGTATGCAGGCACGCAGTCTTCGGGATTACCATATTTTCTTTATTGAACAATCCGCGGTTGACAGACCGCCAATTTCTTGGTGGTGGCAAAAGTAATTAAATAATCGTTGACAATTCATGCTGCGTTTTAGAGGCAGCAATAAGGTAAGTTAGAGAATAATAATGACAATTAAGTACACAAGCCACGTATACGGCGCCAAAAGTGCCATCCATAAGCAGAAAATAATCTCTTATGGGCCATCTATAATTATATTACGTGCGAAGAGAAATCGTAATTTGTGTTCTCTATTACGGCACCAAATAAATTATTATCTCGGAAACATTGAGCTATCGATCTAGGTCAGAGGGCTGGCGGAAATATTGGGCTATTGATCGCCGTAGGAGAGACCGCTCTAGCCTCTATCATTGACGGCCATATTGTTTAGTGCTACCAAGCCATTCTAGACCTCTACCCGAACCGACCATCATGATGCCTAACCTGAGCCCTAACCGACCCTCAAAATGCCTAACTGACACGTCGGTCCCTGATACTATAGTTACGCCATGATTTGTAATCCTGCGTTATCAACAACTCCTAACAGTTCTATATTTTATTCATTAATTGATTATGGAGGTTTATCCATCGTCCCTGCTTAATTACTACTTGGGAACGCTCCCGACCCAATCTTGACTGAAAAGTTCTGTTTTTATGTCATGCATTTAAAATAATGGTAAACATGTTGAGATCAACCCGAATCCTCAAAAAAGATTTGGCAACCATATTGCTTTGTATACAGTCTTTGGGATTACCCGACTTATATTTAACAAGAAATCTTGACGTCTACTTGACTTATATTCGACCAACGCTGAAACATATGCAGTGGCAAATTGGTTTTTACGACAACAAAATACAGGTTTACGAAATTACTCTTGGTAGCTTTCGGGAGTTAAGCTGTTTTCTATAAAACTGTTTTTTCGAGAAATCGCGCTTGTGTTTTTTCGTCATTTTTGGGGATTTCGGTTTACCTTTTTATTGAGCCACCAGCAAACACATTGCGGAGACCCTGATATGAACAACCAAAAAATCATATGCAATTTAAAAAACAGACAATTTCAGAGCCTAGAGAGAGTAAGGATGAGGTTTGGAATGAAAAGAGTAACATTAAAGTCATTTGAATGACATTAATTAGTGCTATTAAATCTTACCAGGTAAAGTAAGTGGTTTGCTGATAACGGTATATAAATGCATTGTTAGGCTATAGCTCTGACAAAGATAGATGTGGTGAGACCAGTCAAACATTTTATGCTGTGCTCACTGAAGTCATGAATTTTGTTTTGATTCAGATACTTTTGAATGACTGGCATTGAGTTCTCTCCGGCAGTGACAATTTCGTGCATACTTCAAGTTGAAGCAAAGGTGAAATTCCAATTTGATTATATTCCTGTAAATTTGTGCTTGTTTTAAACCCGTCATAAAGCTTGCAAAATATTATGCGCTTCTTTAGAAGCTTATAGTAAAGTATAAATTGTCAGAGAGTAAAAAATCTGGTCAGAATGGATACCATTCTTTGTCATTTCATCTATATCTATAAGAAAGGATGTGGCTATGTATGTGACTTTGTCCAGAATGCATTTCCACAGTTTTTGAGCTTTTCACTCCCAACCTTCACTACTGTGTCTGTCTCGGCATCCGACATGCATTGGAGGGGTTCACGAATCTCTGCCACCATGGGGCCAGGGTGGGGCGGCAAACCCCCATTTTCCCTGTTGGACATTGCCCTCGCACGCTTATGACTGCACTTTTTTTCGGTCCCATACGCAATTACGCATAAATGCAGCCGCAGCGCTTGGCAACGTTTTAGACGTGTTTAAGAACAGCGCTTTTGCCAGTTCGTCTTTCGGTCCCATTCGCATAAAAGCAGCGGTTTACACCATTTTAGAGGTATTTAAGGTCAGCTCTTTTGCCAGTACAGATTTCACGGAGGTGGAGGGGTGGGATCTGGGGTGGCGTTGGGGTCGAGGGGTGGGGTGAAGGGATGGTGGAGTGGGGTGAAGGTGTGGGGGTGGGATGGGGTGTGTAAATTTTCCTGAAACCCAAATTTCTCAGGTTGCGTACCGGTAGAGGTCGGAGTGTGGTGGGGTGTTGTGTGGTGGGGTTGTGGCCGGAGCGGGTCGAATCCTAAATTTACCGGGCAACGCCGGGTACCCCAGCTAGTCTACAGATAGATTTTGAAAATGGAACTAATACTTAGAGATCACAAGCATCTACTTTTGACAGGTCACGATTTGCAATTTTGACTTTGGAATAAGAGCAGTCTTATGTTTAGGCTATACGTGAGGCAGCCATGGGTATGAAGTGTTAGTTACTTCATTTTCTTAGCCTCTACATACAACGGTGGCTGTCATGTCCTCTCCCTTACCATCTCATTTTCCCGCTAATTGTCCATGTTGAGTATACTTATAACTGAGTTGACTAGCGGTGTAGGTGGAGCAGGAATCTCTGAATAAAATTTTACCCGACGTGGATTTGAACGACTTGAGACACACAATTTTTCAGCTGACAGCCTGATGTGCAGAGAATGTTGTTTACTTTTAACTGCAGTTACATGATGCCTGTACAGCGCACCAGGAGTAGAATTAGCAATATCTTATATATATTTTCGTAAGTCTGTGTGTTTGTGGTCTTGCTTGTTAGCAATACACGGCCCCAGTTTTGAAGCAATAGATCCCAATCCTTCGCAGGGGGTTCAGGTCGACCCGACACTCATTGGGGGTCGGCGAATCTCTGCCACCTCTAGGGCGACTCTTCATTGATGTTATTTCTTTTAAGAGCGCCGCTCTTTTGTCGGGGCCCTATTGTCGGCGCCCTTTTGACGGGGTGCCCACTTGATCAACTGCATAAATGTTGTGTGGATGCTGGAAATAACACCTGAATGCTGTCAAAAACTTGCCGAATCGATGCTGCAGCTCATTCAAACTATCAAAACCTCCGTGTTATTTTTTTTATTGTAGTGACATTAAATGACTAACAGACAGTGAAAGCAATTGAAATAATTTTTGAGTTATCATTGTGTCTGTGTCAATCTGTGATTTATTCAAGTTACAAAGGTAATTGGCCAAAATCTATACTTTTGCAAAAAAAGATTTCTGAAAAAATATTCAATTCTAAGTATTAATTTTGTTCCCAGTGGTGTGTGATGACATTATACATTGAATAGGCACTACATAATCTGTATTTTCAAAAGTTGCTTGTTTTTCAGTGAATTCATTCTTTAAAATATGCCGGTCACAAACTTTTGGCCATTAGGAGTTTCTATTAGACCGGTGTGTTTTGTAGAACCCATTAACTGATGGTGCACTAAACATCTGCTGTAAAATGGTCTCAGTTGAGAATCCCTAAAGGGAAAATTTAGAGCAAAATATTCAATGAACTGAGCTCTGCAAATATTGTGTTGCTTATAGGAAATGTAATGGATGTATTCTTGTAATTTTTTAGGTTTCATCTTTGAAAAAGAGTCCCACTGGCGTATAGTGAGGCAAGTAGAACATTAATTATCATTCTTTGCTTTTTTAACTAACCCATAAATAACACATGCATTGTGCATACATATACAAAGACTGATGCATCAACTGTCAAATCAACTTAATTTGCAGCCATGATTGACATGACAGACTCAGATTTACTTGGAATTTGGCATACTTGTTGAATCACATAAGAATGTTAAACCCACATAAGAATGTTAAACCCAAGAGAACATTTTTTGATCAATTACATCACTCTGAAATACGGGTTGTCAATCTTCCAGCAGAGCTAGAAATGTGTTCTTGGTGTCATTATTCAGCTCTTACGATGACATGTTTGGGTAGATTAATGACAACTGTTTAAAACTTTAACATAGAGACCATATTTGACAATTTGACACTTTACATTAACTGTCCTTGCTGTGTTTCTTAAATCCGAAGATCACACTTCTAGACTACAGAGTCTTGTACAAGACTGAAGAAATCGGAATGGGATTCTATAATTATTCAGTCTATAATTATGCAAAAAAAATTAAGTTGAACATTGGACGATTCCAATTTCAGAAGAATGGACATTGATATTCACAGAATTATAGAAAAAAATTCTAGCAGAGCAACCATTAGAGATCCCATTCTGATTTCTTCAGAGGCTGTTCGAGGTCGAGGTTAAAGTGCTAAATACTTGTCAAATATGGGCTCTATATTACACTTTTAAATAGTCATAAATAATCTACTCAGTAGAGCTGAATAATGACACCAAGAATGCTTCTAGCTCTCACACGAGCTGAGAAGTCTAAAGGAATGAGGCCAAGCGGGTTGGGTTAAATATGACCCATATCTTAGAAAGTAAATGACTCCCAACAATTGTTTGCAGATTACAACAAATTTTCATGAAAGTTTTGCCTCTGACATGAAATTTCCAATTTCCTACAGATTTTAGGCTTCTGGACATGAATATGACAATGACATCAAAGAATTGGCTCCAGTTTCTCTGAAATCATCAAGAGTTTCTATAAATAGAACAATGCATACATATGACATTTGTACCTGTAAATGTTCGCTTCTACATCCCACTGTCTCTTGTATAACTGCTCAGGATTATGTCTGCTGAGCATGCAAGTAGTCCTATGTATGTAAGAGCACTTGCTGCACCGCCTCTTCAAGACTCTAATCCGAAACGCTCCAGACTACAGTATGGTATTGGCATTGCCAGGGCTAACTGAGACTCATGTATTTTCAAATCGTGTTTATTCATTATTTATTCATTAATTTGTTCTAGAAATTTATTCATCGTGCTTTGTGCTCTTTGGCTATGAAGAAGCTCATGGTTCCTTTCACTCTTTGGTCACATAGCATTGAGCCTTCTCAGTTGTTAGCACCTCCACTTAAAATGGGTTCGCGCTGCACTTACTACCTCAGAATAATTTGACTGCTTTCTACCAGTTGCTCAAGTCCTTTTCTTTGGCCGTCTCTGAACTAAGTGTAGATCTGAGTAGACTAAGCACATCGGTCAAATGCATGGGTCCATGATTTTGTAATTCTCGTCTTGTAGCCATTGAAAAATATAGATAAAAATACCATATTTGAAACAATTTAGAACTGCATTAAAGCATTATTGGACCTGGGGGCCGTATGTACAAATATTTATGCTCTGTGTGTGTTAAATTGGTATGAAATAGTGAATGCAGTGCTTTTTATTTTTTAAATCGAATCTCATTTTAAATCGAATCTCATCAGTTACGAACATGTTAAGTTTTTCCTCATCTTTCTTACTTGTCTGGCACTGTGTATATACCAGTAGGGTTGTCCAGAAAAACAAAAAGTTTCAGAAAACACCCAAAGTGAGGTTTTTCCCATGATATTATTCATGTGTGGCCTACAGATATATGTCATTCTGAGGTCCCTCATGGCCCCTGAAGTTGTGTCAAGGCATTCACAACAGTCGCATTACTAACAGTATGTGAAAAATAGGGATGTGAACCATATGAATCGATGATATGATGTGACGCTGGGGGAGGGGCTGGGTCACACATCTGTGACTATTTGTGACAGTTTCTTACTAGATATTGTATGAATTTTGTGACGACGTGTAATGAGAGGGTTCGAGGTCAAAAAATCGTCCTAAATTGCGTGACGTCATTTATGGACGGCCCCTTATATTGCTCAGAATGTACATTTCAACTTGTTTTATTGCTGATTAGTCGAGTAATGAAAATTATATCAGTTTGGTGTCTAATAGTGCAACTGTGAGTCCTATCTGCTTCGCCATCAGTTGTTCGTATTGAAAATACAGTGCGATTTCTATCAAAATCGGTCCCAAAGTTCAGGGGCCATGAGGGACCTAAGGATGACATTTTAAAATTCTGTAAAAAATATCTGTAGGTCACACATGAATAAAATCATGGGAAAAATTTCACTTTTGGTGTTTTCTGAAACTTTTTGTTTTTTCTAGACAACCCTAATATACCAGTATCCAAATATCGTTAGGTCATTCAAAAATAATTCCAATGGAAAGAAGACAACCCTTGACTTAGCAGGTTTATAAGCCCTTTAGGGTTGTCCTTTTGACATCTACAGCAGAGAACTCTTCTGTAAATGTGTTGTCATTGCATATATTTTGTTGCTTTTTTGTTTGTCATTTAATAAATGACTTCAGTCAATACGATTGTAAATTTCGAGGGTGATTTTAGCATGACTGCACACTTTTGTCTATCACCCTCCAAATGGGTTGTCAAGGACACTATGTGTGAGGTCTATTGTCACATTATAATTAAAAATTGTATTCATTCTTTTTTTGTGATACTATTAATAAAATTCTGGTTCTTGTTTTCAGATGTTCCTGCAGTCATCGATCTGTAACAATGATCGTCGTGTTGCAAACGAACTTATAAATGAATCAAGAACGTAATTTTTTTCGTAGTCGACTCGAAAGCGCTGATAATCCACGGGATCGATGGCGCATCTCCCAACATCCTCTGCACTCGAAAGATACTCTCGATTGCCAACGCTCAGACTCTGAAAATCAAATTCTGTGATCTAGCTTTGCTACATTTTTTATCAACAAGATTAACAATTTAAAATGTAAAATTGCTAAATGTACTGCTTATTTTTTATGGAATGACCTGCTGCTTGACTCTGATTTCTCTGGATCTGCCTTCAGTGACTTGCCACATGTCCCCTACTTTGAAGTCTACAATCTTCTTAAAAGCATGGCTCCTAAATTATCCCAAATGGATTTCATCCCAACATCTCTTATGCTTTCCTGCTCTGATGTTTTCTCCCACCTTATTGCATGCTTGGCCAACCTGTCTTTTGCTGGAGGACATTTGCCGTCATGCTTCAAATCCGCTCTAGTCACACCCTTGCTTAAAAAACCTAACCTAGACTCTTCAGCAATCTTTCAAACTTCAGACCTATTTCCAGCCTTAATAACATTTCTAAGATCCTCAAACGTCTGTTTCTCACTCGTATTAAGAAACGTGAACATCACTTGTCCCAACTTCAGTCCTTATCAGTCATCTTACCGCAAAGGCTATTCCACTGAGACCGCCCTTGTCTCTACACTGGATATCATCTTCTCGTCTATTGACAACGGGAAAGCCTGCCTCTCAGTATGTCTTGACCTCAGTGCAGCCTTTGACACTGTTGACCATCAGTTGCTTATTTCAAGACTTGCCAATAGCTTTGGCGTCTCTGGGACAGTCTTAAACTGGTTAGCTTCTTACCTGCGTGACCGGAATCAGCAGGTCTGCATTGGGACCGCTCAGTCTGATTCCACTGTTTGCACTGCTGGTCGTTGTATAGTTCACTGCAATATTGCGTCCACCTTTGTTTGCATTTATCCTTATCCATTTTTATATTTCCGTCTGTGTCCTTTATTGCTGTTTGTTTCGGTTGCCATTTCCTGTTTACTTCCTTTACAAACTTGTATGCCTCCATTGTTTTCTCTTCCATTGTGCACTTCTCAATCTGATTGCATTTTTTCTCTATCCACCCCTGTTTATCTTTCTTCGCTGAGATCTTTACTCTGTTACACAAATTTTTGTATTGTGCTGTAATTTACTGTGAATCTTTCATTCTAATTTTCATTTCCATTTTTTCTCTCGCTAGTTCTAAAGTATCTGAATCTTACTCTTCGAATTGACTTAATTATTTTAGACTATGTGTTGTAGCAATTTCTATTGAGTAACAAATATGAAGTGCTTGTACCCTCAGATATCAAGTACTCATATTTGAGATTGTTTATCGTTGGAGTGTTTACTAGTTTTTCTTTAAGGTCTATGTGCTTTATGCGCAGCGTTATAGTACTTTAGTTTGCAATTACGGTTGTCATTCAGCCGAATGAACTGTAGTTCATGATTTGCTCATACCAATTTATTTTTAATTGTTCGTTTCTTTTGTAATAATTCCTGCACTTAAGTTGAGATCATTTCTGTTGCATATTATAAAATATTATGACTGCAATGTGATCAATTCTGCAATGACTGATACATTTCTGTAGAAATTTTTCTTTTATCTTTGTATTCACACCTAAGCTTTGGGTTATATTTTTGTTTGTATGTGCACTTGTTATAGCGCCCCTTCAATCTCTCCCTACTCAGAGGCGCTCCCGAATGCAGAGCGGACACTGCACCGGAGTTTCACGCCGAAGCGCTGAGCAATTGTGAGTGAAGGACTTGCCCAAGGTCCTTACGCGGCGACGTGAGGTGGATTCGAACCCCGAACCTTCCGGCTTCAAGGCAACAACGCCACCACTACACCACCGCGCCATATCCTGCCATCTTGCCACTATTCGATTAAATGTTTATTCTAGATTATCATCGTTTGCAGGGCTTCCTTTTAAGACTTGCCCTTTCAAAAAAATTGTATTTGTATCTTATTAGTAACTTTATTCAGCTGTTTTACTTTTGGTTTCAATAAATATTATGGTTGTGGTTTTAAATGTAGATTACAACAAGTTTATGTAGACTTTACTAGAACATGACTAATTATGAATTTTGATTTTTTACATATCTTTTTGCCGATCACTTAGCATTTTGGAAGACTTTAATGTTAATTTTATTTCTTGATCCTGTTCTAAAAGTGTATCATTTGCTGAACATTGCTTCTATTATTATTCATGCAATTGTCACAGAATTGTTAATAATGTACCGAAAATTGATTAAATTCAGCTTAACCTGCTTTTATGAATAATTAAAAAAATTCTTTTTTAGTTTTTTTGCTAAAAGGTGATATTTAGCGTGATTGGTACTGACCATTATGTTCCGTTAAAGGCTATTGTTGCTGTTATTGTACTATTGCTACTGCTATTGCTAATAGCACGACTTGAAAAATGTTGGAGATTGTACTAGTACCATTGCTATTATGATTACTAATTATCAATTATTACTAACAATAGGATTACTGATATTTATATTAGTTACTATTGTTAATACTAGCACTACGATAACTAGCATCAGTTCTGTTATGATAGTATAAAAGGCATTCCTATTATGTAATAACATTGCAGACTTTCAAATTAATGTTTGTTTCCTATTAACTATTTGAGTTCTCTATTATAATCCTCTTACTTGACTTTTTGCTAGTGTAAGACTGATGCCGATCTTAAGACCTTGTTTTACTAATATACTCTTCAGTCTGTGTTTAATATAATAATTTGCATGCTTAGATCTCAGCAATTGTGACTATCCAATGTAAGCAGTTGCATACTGGAAATCAGGGCCCATCCTTGTTTAAACTATTGCTCTTTTACGGCTTCGTTTATACTTGATGATTGTTTGATTGGTGATGTTGACGAGTTTAAATGTAATAAACTCGTTGACTTTAACATATTATAATGCTGACGATTACATTAATAAAATTTATCATTGGGTTTTTCTGTTGTAGTATATTACGGTATTGAATAGTTCACTTTAATTACTAATTCTGATGAAAATATCAAGGTTCATTGACAATCATTGTATAGAAGTAGCACTGAAGGTTCCATATATTAGCCTGGGCATCTTATTATATTAGCATCTTACAAAGTAAGATGCCCAGCTTTGCAGTTACATTACCGTTCCATGTAGAAAGATAGGACCCTTGGTGAAGTAAGCTCTGCAAGTCGCCACATGGTTACCTAAGCAACTTGGTGAAGTAAGCTCTGCAAGTCGCCACCTGGTTACCTAAGCAACTTGGTGAAGTAAGCTCTGCAAGTCGCCACCTGGTTACCTAAGCAACTTGGTGAAGTAAGCTATGCAAGTCGCCACATGGTTACCTAAGCAACTTGGTGAAGTAAGCTCTGCAAGTCGCCACCTGGTTACCTAAGCAACTTGGTGAAGTAAGCTCTGCAAGTCGCCACATGGTTACCTAAGCAACTTGGTGAAGTAAGCTCTGCAAGTCGCCACATGGTTACCTAAGCAACTTGGTGAAGTAAGCTCTGCAAGTCGCCACATGGTTACCTAAGCAACTTGGTGAAGTAAGCTCTGCAGGTCGCCACATGGTTACCTTAACTATCCACCTGTTGGACAAACCCGAAGTAACCTTGACCTTACTTTGTGGTAAGGTACAGAAGTTACTTTCGAAGTAAGTTGTGGAGGTTGCCATAAGACATAGCTTAAACTATCCACCCAGTGGACAAGCCGTAGTAAGCTTAAGCTTACCATATGACATACTTCGCGATTAGAGTGTATACATCCGCTTCGATCTACATGTCTGTCCGTCTATATCCGTCTGTCTGTCTGTCTGTTTGTCATATATACACATACGTTACATATGCATGGATGTGTTTCACCCTGTATACCTGCATGCATGCATGTTTATATCTGCATTGTTGTTTCGCAGCCTGCATGCATGAATGCAACTCTGTATCTCCTTCTGTCTGCACGTCCGTGCACCCGCTTGCATGTATAATGTGTGTGTGTGTGTGTGTGTGTGTGTGTGTGTGTGTGTGTGTGTCCATAGTTACATGTATGTATCTATATATCTCAATATGTATATATATATATATATTATGTCTGTCTGCATATGCCTCGGTTTTCATTTGAATCTTTATATACATGCACAGCACTATGTATATAGTGTGTATATCTCAGCCGATCTCTCTTGCTTCTACATGCAAACCTCTGCAGTCTTCATGCATGTCTATAATATTCTGGCTTCCTCATTACGTCACTCTCATTTTCCTCAGTCATTCTCACTTTCTCACACGCTATATCTAACTTTCATATTTCATTGTTCTCACTCATTCGCTCCACTATATCATGCGGTGCTCTCACTCTCCTCTTTCACACAGTCACTCTCTGTCTCTTTCTCACTCCCTTTCCACTACAGCTTTCTCACACACTTGTCACTCATGCACCTTTAAAACTCTCGCTTCCTTTTTTGCATCGCTTAACTTCTCAATCTCATTATCTCCCTCTCTAACTCTATAGCGCTCTCTTCTTTTTCGTATTTCTCGCTCCCTCCCGTTCCACCTTTCTCTCCCACTACACTCGAATGGTGGCTACATCAACCAAAGTGACACACTGTAGTCGGAATTTTCATCACAGTCAATGGTATAGATCTAAGACTATTGGATTTCCCCCGACGACTTCTCGCTCACAGCTCACGACTTCCGGAATGGGCTTATGGAAAAGGAACATTGGAGGAGGAGAAGTACCGAGGGAAGGAGGATGAGGAAGAGTAAGGGACATGCATGTAAGAGGGAATTTCAGGAAGGAAAACGAGGAAGACTTGCAGTAAGTCAAGAGGCATATACAGGGTGGGCCATAAAAAAGTAACCCCCTAAGGTTTTTTGCCCATATCTTGGCCAGAAGTAAGAAGTTCGAAATGAAATTTTGCAGGCTTAAAGACAATTCATATTTACAAATGATGGCCAGATTTCATCAAAATATTTCAAACAGAACAAAAGTTATGTCACTTCTAGTGAGTCCACCCCTCGTTTTTTGACGATTCGAAAACGAAACGCAGCAAAAATTAGTTTTTTTGCTAAGAGACTCAGAGATCGGACAAAAGAGAAACACAGAGAAGCAGTGATGGAGAAGTAAGAATTTCGAATGAAATTTTACAGGCTTAAAGGCAACGAAGGAATAAAAGACAAAAAACCAGTGTAGTATAACAGAAAGATATTGATAAGCAAAAGAAGAGATGACGCAATGTCTGCAGGACGAAGATATGATTATGGGAAAAGAGCAGAGGAGCTAGGTAAAAAGCAGAGAAGTTAAGAAAGAGCAGCGTAACTCGGAGGAAGAAGTATAGTGAAGGAAAGTAGTAAGAGCAGGATTTTGGAGGCGGAAGAAAGAAAGTATTGACAAGTAAGAGGAGCAAAGATCCCGAGGGAGGGACATGTTTCATGCGATTCGAGAAGCGACCTTCAAAGACATGCAACGGGAGATGAGCAGACGGCAGCTGCTACTGCTGCTGCTGCTGCTGTTGCTGAGAGTTGATCTCTCCGTCTATCCGTATAGGCCTACACCTTTCTCGACGGACGTGAAGGAAAAGTCACGCGACGAATGCAGCTGATACTAACCGCCCGCCAGAGGACAGCACGACATCGGAACACAAGAAATCAATTAGCCGTTGATCACGTGTATTATATATCTATGGTGTATAATACCTGAATGCATCTCTAGATGACATCATGCCTACCAAAGATAACGATGCTCACGTATCCTGTGATATTTGCATAATATCTGATTCATCTCTTAGAGATCTGTCATGGATGGATGCTGTAGAGACTCAGAGACCGGACAAAAGAGAGACAGAGAAGCAGTGATGGAGATGTAAACAGAGAAGGAGAAAGGATGAGACGGAGAAAGGCCGAGAATCAGTCGTATGGCAGTCGTATTCAAACTGACTTCAACATAAACATGAATTGCAGACAGACAGACAGGCAGGCAGAAAGAAAGAAAAACCAAACAATCAATCAATCAATCAAGCAATCAAACAATCAAACAATCAATTGATTAATCAATCAATCAATTATCATTCGATTAAGTAACTAATCAATCGATCAATCAATCAATCAATCAATCAATTATCATTCGATTGAGTAAATAATCAATCAATCAATCACAATCAATCAACCAATCATTCAAACAATAACTCAAACAATCGATCAAATAATCAGTCAATCAACCGATTCAATGCTCCCAAGAAGCAAATCATCTCTAAACAAAATAAAGCATGCAGACAGAAGTTAAAACGACTAACACGGTCTTCAACTATAATAATCTATAACTGGCGCATACATGTAAACTAAACACTTTGCCTTACCTGCAACCCTTCGATATCCTACGAACACCTATCTCACTCGAACCGAGACCTTCACTCACTCACGCTCACTTAACGAGTACTTGCCAGCCAGGCAGCCAGACGGGCAGGCAGCCAACCAAACGATCCACAAGCTGACGACGATGCCTCTCTCGCATCGCCGACCAATCAATGGCACAATCACTAATTAATTAATCAATTAATCAATCAATCAATTACATCGCGTATCGCCGTAAACGAGATCCACACGAGCAGTGAGTGCAGCAGCAGGTCTAGGCTGCTGCTGGTGGTGGTATATCGTATATAGTACGTGCGGCGTTCGACAGGGAGCGAAGCCAGGCCACCGCGGGTGTCTACGGGCGACACCACCACGACGACGACGGCTACACATCGCCGACCGACGTCTGCAACCCGCTCCTCCACCGCCACACGACCGGTGCCGGACTGGTGCCAAGACGAGGAGGCACCAACGCTGGTGGCGGCACGTCCTCCTCGAGCAATGGCCCAGCGGGCGGGTGGGTGCGGGCGGGCGGGTGCGGGCCGGCGGCGACTTTCCCTTCTCTCTCTCTCTTTCTCTTTCTCTTTCTCTTTCTCTCTCTCTCTCTCTCTCTCTCTCTCTCTCTCTCTCTCTCTCTCTCTCTCTCTCTCTCTCTCTCTCTCTCCTCTCTCTCTCTCTCTCTGTCTCTGTCTCTGTCTCTCTCTCTCTCTCTATTTCTCTGTCTCTCTCTCTTTCTCTGTCTGTCTCTCTCTCTCTGTCTGTCTCTCTCTCTCTCTCTGTCTCTGTCTCTGTCTCTGTCTCTCTCTCTCTCTCTCTCTCTCTCTCTCTCTCTCTCTCTCTCTCTCTCTCTCTCTCTCTGTCTCTCTCTCTTTCTCTCTCTTTTTTTCTCTCTCTCTGTCTCTGTCTGTCTGTCTGTCTGTCTGTCTGTCTGTCTGTCTCACTCACTCTCTCTCTCACTCTCTCTCTCTCTCTCTCTCTCTCTCTCTCTCTCTCTTTCTTTCTCTCTCTCTCTCTCTCTCTCTTTCTCTCTCTTTCTCTTTCTCTGTCTCTGTCGCTGTCTCTGTCTCTGTCTGTCTGTCTGTCTCTCTCTCTCTATATATATATATATATATATACGGGCGAGCATCGTTATCCGTCTCGACTCTAATATCCATTATCCATACAAGTATATATAATAGAACGAGCGACAGGCGCAAGTTTAGCCGATCTTACTCAAACTGACGTACACACAATGAACGCCATTGACTTCTATCTATAAGCTTAAGACGATATACAATGATCGGATACACGAATGTTTCATAAAAAAAATACACAAAATTACAGTACGTAAGAAAATTTATGTATACGCAATTATGAAATATATATATATATATAAAGACGAGAATCATAATATTATATGCATACCCAGTTGTGTGCATATGTGAGTACAATAACATATATATATATATATATATATATACATTATGGGATCGAAATATGGATTCAAAATATGCCAATAGCGTCACCTATAAAGCACATACTTATACATTACATTTCAAATATGTATCTATATATATACAGCATATATACATATATATGAGACGGAGAAAGAAGATGGCGCGGGTGGCAGTTACACCATGGTCGTAAAAAATGCTTAGGAACGGAAGACGCCTAATAATAAGTGCATCGAATTCGGACGATGAGGGAGGCGGCTATAGGGGAGAAGAAGGAGGAAAAGGAGTAGGAGAAGAAGTAGAAGAAGGAGGAGGGTGAGAAAAAGAAGGAGGAGAAGAAGTAGGAGTAGGAGAAAAGGAGGAGAAGGTGGAGGGGAGGAGAAGGAGAAGAAGAAGAAGGATAAGGAGGAGGTGGAGAAGAAGGAGGAGAAGAAGAAGGAAAAGGAGGAGGAGGAGGAGGAGAAGAAGGAGGAGGAGAAGGAGGAGGAGGAGGTGAAGAGGAGGAGAAGAGTCAAGAGGAGGAGGAGAAGAAGGAGGAGAAGGAGGAGGAGATAAAGAGGAGGAGAAGAGCCAAGAGGAGGAGAAGGAGGAGGAAGAGAAGAAAGAGGAGGAGGAGGAGAAGGAGAAGAAGTAGAAGGAGGAGGAGCTGGGAGGACCGGGATCGAACGGAGGCTACGGGTGACTATGGGACACATTCCATTCGTCGAATCGATTAAATCGATCGCCGACGACAACGACGACACATGCATGCACTGCAGATCTATAATTCGAGGAGCATACGTGCATGCCCACTTCACCAACGACACCCTCTAGATCGATATATATCCTCCCCTACCGTATACACGCATGCGCGCGTATATACCTCTATATAAATACACATAATATATACAATACATATATACATATAATATATATAAATACACATATATACATATATTATATGCAATTTATACATATGAATATATATATATATATATATATAATGCATTGCCGCTGAAGCAAACATATTGCAAGTGATTGATCGATATATATATATATATATATATATATATATATATATATATATATATATACACGTTTATTGAAAAACTACATGTGTATATATTATATATATATATAATTTATATATATATATATATATAAAAGAACATTTTCATGCGTACATGTATATAAATCCGTCATATATGTATGCCCAGATGTCGAGCACAGAAGCGAGTATATGGAAAAACTACATGTATATATATATATATATATATATATAAGAACATTTTCATGCATATACATGTATAAATCCGTCATATACATTATACATGTACATGTATGTATGCCCAGATGTCGAGCACAGAAGCGAGTATAGATACTGATGTGAAGAATTGGTAGCAGCAGCAGCAGCAGCAGCAGCAGCGGCAGCAGCAGCAGCAGCAGCGGTGGCGGTGGTAGAGGCACCACGCAGCCTTCTCAGCTGGGGCCCAGCGATGGGATGCTGCGGTTACAGCAGCTGGCGAGGATGGAGCCATGAATCAATATGAATCGATAGACGGAGGATGCACGCATAGAAGGAGAAGGAGGAGGCAAATAAGGATGAAGAGGGTATGAAGAGGAAAGAGAGGAGGAGGAGGAGGAGGAGGAGAATGAAGGAGAAGATGGAAGAAGCAGATGAGGAACAATTGGAGGAAGAGCAAAGAGATGGAATAGAAAGGGAGATATGTAACAGAGGGTAGATAAGGAGATGCGAAGGTGGTAGAAGGGAGTGGACACTGGGTAGTAGGACGAGGAAGAGGAATTGAGGAGGAGGAGGAGTAGGAGGAGGAAGAATGGGCAAGGATGTGGGGAGAGAGTAAGTAGAGGGTAGGGAATGTGTGATTAGGTTGTGTCGGTGCATTTATAGGAGGGAAAAGAAGATGGAGTAGAAGGAGGAAGTGGAGGAGTGGGAGGTGGAGGTATAGAGGGAGGGACGGACAAATCAGTTCTCATTGCTCAAAGAGCAATCCTCGGTTACTCGACTCGATTAATTCTATTTTCCATCATGCATCCGCATGTCCGTTCGCAAGTGTGTCCATGCAGTGACTCTAGTTATAGGAAGGATGTGGAGTAGGGGACGAGGAGGAAGGAGTGGAAAGGGAGCCGGAGGAATCTGAAGAGAATGAAAACTGACAGAAAGAGGAGACGGAAAAGAGGAGGAAGAAGGTTATGGATAAGGAAGAGGAGGACGGCCAGTAGGCATTTTACAGGAAAAGGGGTGAATCTAGGAAGGTTAAGAAAAGAGGAGGAGTAAGAGGAGGAGGAAGGGAAGAGGGGAAGAGGAGGAAGAAGGGAAGAGGCGAAGAGTAGGAGGAAGGGAAGAGGAGGAAGAGGAAGAAGAGGAGGAAGACGAGGAAGAGGAAGAAGAGGAGGAAGAGGAGGAAGAAAAGGAAGAGGAGGAAGAAGAGGAGAAAGAGAAGGAGGAAGAGGAGGAAGATGAGGGAGAGGAGGAAGAGGAGGAAGAGGAGGAAGAGGGAAAAGAGGAGGAGGAAGAGGAGGAAGAGGGGAAAGAGGAGGAAGAAGGGGAAAGAAGAGGAAGAAGAGGAGGAAGACGAGGAAGAGGAGGAAGAGGAGGAAGAGGAGGAAGAGGAGGAAGAGGAAGAAGTGGAGGAAGACGAGGAAGACGAGGAAGAGGAGGAAGACGAGGAAGAGGAGGAAGAGGAGGAAGAGGAGGAAGAGGAGGAAGACGAGGAAGAGGAGGAAGAGGAGGAAGAGGAGGAAGTGGAGGAAAAGGAGGAAGAGGAGAAGACGAGGAAGAGGAGGAAGTGGAGGAAGAGGAGGAAGTGGAGGAAGAGGAGGAAGAAGAGAAGACGAGGAAGACGAGGAAGAGGGGGAAGAGGAGGAAGAGGAGGAAGACGAGGAAGAGGAGAAGAAGAGGAAGACGAGGAAGAGGAGGAAGAGGAGGAAGAGGAGGAAGAGGAGGAAGACGAGGAAGACGAGGAAGAGGAGGAAGAGGAGGAAGACGAGGAAGAGGAGAAGAGGAGGAAGAGGAGGAAGAGGAGAAAGAGGAGGAAGAGGAAGAAGAGGAGGAAGAGGAGGAAGAGGAGGAAGAGGAGAAGACGAGGAAGACGAGGAAGAGGAGGAAGAGGAGGAAGAGGAGGAAGAGGAGGAAGACGAGGAAGACGAGGAAGAGGAGGAAGAGGAGGAAGAGGAGGAAGAGGAGGAAGAGGAGGAAGTGGAGGAAGAGGAGGAAGAGGAGAAGACGAGGAAGACGAGGAAGAGGAGGAAGTGGAGGAAGAGGAGGAAGTGGAGGAAGAGGAGGAAGAAGAGAAGACGAGGAAGACGAGGAAGACGAGGAAGAGGAGGAAGAGGAGGAAGAGGAGGAAGACGAGGAAGAGGAGAAGAAGAGAAAGACGAGGAAGAGGAGGAAGAGGAGGAAGAGGAGGAAGAGGAGGAAGAGGAGGAAGACGAGGAAGAGGAGAAGAAGAGGAAGAGGAGGAAGAGGAGGAAGAGGAGGAAGAGGGGAAGAGGAGGAAGAGGAGGAAGAGGAGGAAGACGAGGAAGACGAGGAAGAGGAGGAAGAGGAGGAAGACGAGGAAGAGGAGGAAGAGGAGGAAGTGGAGGAAGACGAGGAAGACGAGGAAGAGGAGGAAGAGGAGGAAGAGGAGGAAGAGGAGGAAGAGGAGGAAGACGAGGAAGACGAGGAAGACGAGGAAGAGGAGGAAGACGAGGAAGACGAGGAAGACGAGGAAGAGGAGGAAGAGGAGGAAGAGGAGGAAGACGAGGAAGAGGAGAAGAAGAGGAAGAGGAGGAAGAGGAGGAAGAGGAGGAAGAGGGGAAGAGGAAGAAGAGGAGGAAGAGGAGGAAGAGGAGGAAGAGGAGGAAGAGGAGGAAGAGGAGGAAGAGGAGGAAGAGGAGGAAGAGGGGAAGAGGAGTAGGCTACGGCTGGCATCCGCTCAGGGCAATGCTCGCCGCGCGAAAACCGGTCAGTGCCCTTCGTTTCCGGCAAGGGTCAGTGCAGCCGACACGCTGGTGCAAGGAAGAGGAAATGGAGGAAACTAAGAGGAAGAGGAGGAATAGGAGGAGGAGGAGGAGGAGGAGAAGGAGGAGGAGGCAAAGGATGAAAGGGGAGCAGACTGAGGATTCAAGGCAACCGAAGAGAAACTATAGCAAGCGTAAGAGGTATAAAGAGAGGACTAACGAGAGGAGAACAAACAGGAAAAGGAAATGGAAAGGGAAGAGGAAAAGGAAACGGAACGAGGCGCACGGAGAAATGACGGAAAAGTTTAATGGAGGAATGGAATGAAAGCGAAAACAGCTTATATAGGCCTATAGCGATTGAAAACTTGGTCAATTTTTCATCTAGACGAATGTATCCAGATTTGAGTCATTTGACGAGGACCTATGACAACAGGTTGCCCTCGACAAAAATTTGTTTGACATAATACAGCACTTTGAACATGCGTGATTTTTTCTGGGGTGGGGAATTCGTTCCTGTAGGGAACTTTCCATCTCTCCACTCCCCAGAGTCCTCTGGATTTAAAGCACTGCTCAACGTAACATTGAGTACCTAATCTTCCGAAACTGAAACAGCGTCGTCACCTAGCGAATAACTGATGTATTATCTCCGTCTAGTAGAGTAAGTAGACCTACTCAAAACAAACGTGTTCGCAGCACATGGGCGGAGACCTAGGGGGGACATGGGGGACGGTCCCCCCCAATGAAAGTGTTGGGGGGACGGCCCATGCATTTGCCCCCCCCCAACCGTTGAGCATCAAGACTTTTTGGCGGCGAAAATAGAAAATTCCGCTGAGATTTGGCCGGATGACTAAAAAAAGTCATCAACTTTTTTGGCGGCGAAAATAGAAAATTCCGCTGAGATTTGGCCGGATGACTAAAAAAAGTCATCAACTTTTTGGCGGCGAAAATAGAAAATTCCGCTGAGATTTGGCCGGATGACTAAAAAAGTCATCAACTTTTTGGCGGCGAAAATAGAAAATTCAGCTGAGATTTGGCCGGATGACTAAAAAAAGTCATCAACTTTTTTGGCGGCGAAAATAGAAAATTCCGCTGAGATTTGGCCGGATGACTAAAAAAAGTCATCAACTTTTTGGCGGCGAAAATAGAAAATTCCGCTGAGATTTGGCCGGATGACTAAAAAAAGTCATCAACTTTTTGGCGGCGAAAATAGAAAATTCAGCTGAGATTTGGCCGGATGACTAAAAAAAGTCATCAACTTTTTTGGCGGCGAAAATAGAAAATTCCGCTGAGATTTGGCCGGATGACTAAAAAAAGTCATCAACTTTTTGGCGGCGAAAATAGAAAATTCCGCTGAGATTTGGCCGGATGACTAAAAAAAGTCATCAACTTTTTTGGCGGCGAAAATAGAAAATTCCGCTGAGATTTGGCCGGATGACTAAAAAAAGTCATCAACTTTTGGCGGCGAAAATAGAAAATTCCGCTGAGATTTGGCCGGATGACTAAAAAAAGTCATCAACTTTTTTGGCGGCGAAAATAGAAAATTCCGCTGAGATTTGGCCGGATGACTAAAAAAGTCATCAACTTTTTTGACGGCGAAAATAGAAAATTCCGCTGAGATTTGGCCGGATGACTAAAAAAAGTCATCAACTTTTTGGCGGCGAAAATAGAAAATTCCGCTGAGATTTGGCCGGATGACTAAAAAAGTCATCAACTTTTTTGACGGCGAAAATAGAAAATTCCGCTGAGATTTGGCCGGATGACTAAAAAAGTCATCAACTTTTTGGCGGCGAAAATAGAAAATTCCGCTGAGATTTGGCCGGATGACTAAAAAAAGTCATCAACTTTTTTGACGGCGAAAAAAAAATTTTTCCCGAGATTTCGCCGGTCGTCAGAAATTTTTCGGAAAATCTCGCGTCTTTCCGTCCCACCCAATTCTCGGCCCAGGTCTCCGCCTATGGCAGCATGATTACAACTACAAGTTATTACATTTTACCAACGCAGTGTCTCTGGCGAATCAGAGGCTGAGTCGACGTTTGAGAAGGTATCGATAAGCAATCCAGACTCCCGAGTAGTTCTGCTTGATCTGCTTTTCGTGCCAAAATAATACTTTGGAGACGGAGACGGATACGGAGATAGTGTCGCCACCTATCGAACGGATGGAGGTCCAATTTTTACGCTATAGTGTCCATTGCAATGAGTGGACAATTTACTGGACATCCAACTCCGCCACTTGTTGCACTCTGCCACTGCTGCCCGTGACAGTCCCGAGCCTGGATAAAGGAGGAGGGCGTCACTAATGGTTACTGCACAGTGACGTTAAACTGCACCTACTACAAGGCTACTAGTGGACATCCGATATCTAGACCCTAGAGCTCTCTTGCCAAGGCTTGAGTAGGCCTAATCCCACGTGTTCAAAGTGTTCGGTAAAACCAGGTCCGACTCAGCTTAAATTACTCGCTGTAATTAACTAGAGAAAATAACTTCAGTGCCTTTAAACAGCAACAGGCGCTTATCATGCAGTTTCCTAAAGTTCGCTGCAACTTAAACATAATAGTTTTGAAGACAATTAAAGTAGACCTAATAACGATGACGTTTGCGCCTAAATCCGTCTGTCTGAAGATAATGTTTTAGAATACATAAAATGATTTTTTACCGCTACGTGCATTTTTACGCGCCATATATAGGCTAATAATGCATGTATATAGCACATACAGTGCCTAAACTGTGGGAAAAATAAGTGCCTGGACGCTCCTTACTTTTCCAAAAGAAGTGCCTCGACGCCTCTTACCTTTCCATGCAGTCTGTGCTCGCCAATAAGTGGCTGGACGGCGTTCAGATTTTAATACAAGTGCATGGACGCCGTCCATGACCGTCCGGGTACACTTTAAGCCCTGAACATATACGTGTCTCTATACGATTTCGCTGTAACTCCAACAAGGCTTATATTACATTTTGTGTTTTGCAATATATATAGGAACCTTCGGCGATCAGCGAACGACATACAATCATGCATCTCTGCAGGAATTATTTCTTTCTTTAAAAATTCTTCTTTCTACGTCACACATCGCCTTGAACAATGAACACGGTCGTAAAACGAGACATTTCATCGATGAAGTATATTCATATAGTAAACATGTCCGCTTTTATTATCGTCTGAATCATGCATAAAAAGTAAAAGACATCATGTCGACGTATAGCCATAAAATCACAGATTGTATCACCGATGATGTAGTTATCATATACATATATACATATATTTGTATATATAATTATATATACCGGTAGGCTATATACCTGAAATCTGAGAGGCTGTATACAATGTGTACATGTAGACTCTGTAAGGCTTTTATGGCCAATATATATCTATTGTGTGCCAAGGTAAGAATGCATGTATTATACGCCTATGTAAAATACGAGCTGTAACTGAATTACGATGCCATAATCGGTAAAACAGACCATGCAGGCCTAACAATAACAAGCGCGCATAACATAATAATCAGCTGCTGCCATGGCTGTCTAAGCTGTTCGTTGAAATCTGAAACAGTATATCCTATTTATAGTATATATGCATGGCAAGTACAGGAATTAAGTATGGGTCAATATAAGTCTACGGCGAGCGCGATACAAGAGACTCAGTTTATGGTATACCGTTCACCTGCAGTAGGCCTATTATTATATACTAGCGCACGTTAGCCTCTCGCTATATGTGGCTCTATAATACGGCGAAAGGCAAATGTGGCAGGGCTAGTATCAATAATGGAACCAGTCATGATAATGTTTGTTTATTTGTTTGCTTGTTTGTAAATAATCTCATGCATATGTTTCAGTTTTAGGGGAGGGGGCTAATCATGGAAATATTTCATTTTTACATGACCTTCTAAGCCACCCCCCTCTTTAGCCCCCTGGCGCCTCTACTGCCTATAGTCTCTGGTCCTAGCAGGAATAAGTAGGCTTCTTAGAAAGCTTGCTTAGCATTAGGTGTGCTTGTTTGCCGCATGGTTCGTGTTTCAACCTGTGATTTATATCTGACAAGCATCGACAGTGTCTGCCAAAAGACCAGACATTAATGTGACTAGAACAGCGCTTCCAAAACTGTGTTCCACAGAACTATAGCCTGCATGGTTCCGTAAGGAGAAAAGAAGGGTTCCTTGAGAAATTTTGGACAAAACTGCAGTTTGAATGATTGTGTTCTTACATTTGAAATAAAGCTTCGAGGTGCAGGCAAAAGTCCTGTCAGAAAATATCATTTAAAATAATAATTTTTGATCTTATGTGTGTCCTATGTTCCGTCTTGTGTGTCATATGTTCCGTCTTGTCTGTCCCCTGTTCCGTCTCGTGTATCCTATGTTCCGTCTTGTGTGTCCTATGTTCCGTCTTGTGTGTCCTATGTTCCGTCTTGTGTGTCCTATGTTCCGTCTTGTGTGTCCTATGTTCCGTCTTGTCTGTCCTGTGTTCCGTCTTGTGTGTCATATGTTTCGTCTTATGTGTTCTATGTACCGTCTTGTATGTCCTATGTTTCGTCTTGTGTGTCATATATGTTCCATCTTGCGTGTCTATTTTCTCGTTCTGCGTGTTTCAGACAGAGCAGAAGTTGAGCTACTGTGAGTGGCGATGTTGAAGTAAACAAGTCTAAAGTTTCTACTTAAGTGACATTATTGAACTGAAAGATTAAGCCAACGCCGAACTGGAACGCTTAAGACGAGCGTTCGAGTCATTCCTGTATCTACATTTACCAGACATTGACAACAATGTATTTGAGGAACGTTATATAAATATGTAACCGTATACTGTATAATGGATCAGGCGGTCGAAAGCATACAGGCCATGGTAAGGAAGTGATTCATTTATAATGCGCTTCTATCCAAGGTCCCCTCCCCCTCCTAATCTGGTGGAAATATCTTTGCTTCCATCAACACTGTTCCTCAGAGGTGTGGTCTTTGGGTTGAAGATTTCTGGGCTGAAGTGCAGACATAACAATGGCATTTCTCCAACAACCGAACGACCTTTCCTCCTTCCCTTTTGGTTATCGGGTTCCACAACGAAACGTCAGTTCGAATCATTCATTCAATCGTTCATTCATTCGTTCGTTTATTCGTTCGTTCATTCGTTCGTTCGTTCATTCGTTCGTTCGTTCGTTCGTTCGTTCGTTCGTTCATTCATTCATTCGTTCGTTCATACACTAAATTTTCATTCTGAGAATTTACAGAAAGCCCTTCAAGAAACCTATTCAGTGCCAGTGCCAAGTCTGGATAAGGGAGGAGGGCAACACTATTGATCCTTGTTATCACACAGTGTCATTAAGCTGAAACTCCTAGTAACCAGTGATCAGTGGCGCTCTTAGCTAAACAGCTCAGCTAAACACGTCGTGTGTGATTTTAGTGACTTTTGAAAAAGCAGGCGAGTTTGACCGAGACGATAAGCGCATGTCTAGTGAAAGTCCATTCAGGATGGTGGTGGTATTTGCAGTTTAACGTCACTATGCGGTAACAAAGACCATTAGCGTCGCCCTCCTCCTTTATCCAGGCTTGGGACTGGCACTGGCAGAGTGCAACCAGTGGCGGAGTCATTCAAGATGCATGAAGACCCAACATTTGTGGAGACCCGACGCTGTCACACCGTCAAGACGAGCACGTATTCGAAGTCGAAAATGTGGCACACTGCATTCGCTGTGTCTAGTCAGAGGCGTTGTCCAATAAGAGTAGCACAAAGAAGGTCGTAGTCTGATCACCAAGGACTAATTAAGAGACTCCCAAACGATCAGAGGTGACCAAAGGATCAGAGGTAAAAGGGAGATAACAGTGGTGACGCAGAATATCAAAGATGAAAAGCATTAGAATGATTAGACTGTTCCTCTGGAATGATTAGACTATTCATTCACTCATTTCATTCATTTTATTTTATTGAACCCAATAAACATGTTACAATTAAAGCAGTACATCAAAAGATAATTATAATAACGGAACAAATTACACAGCAAATTTATAAGAAAGCATAGGGAACAAAGGGCACACCTAAAGGGACGGGTCCCGCTGGTAGGGGCCCTATTTCTCTGGCTTTCCTCTTCCTTTTCCTTCCTCCTCCTCCTCCTCCTCCTCCTCCTCCTCTTCCTCCTTCCCTCTGCTTCCTCTAATTCCTCTTGGTCACTTTCATCCTCGTCTTCCTCTTCCTCTGCATTCTTAGGACATTTCCTCCTCTTCCTCCTCCGACTGATATAATGATGCATGGATTTATAAATAGGAGAAGAAATGGAAAATTGTTGCTTCTGCAGAGGGAAATGGTTCCTTCGTAACTTCGTTTAATCAGGAACATTGAACAGGAACGGGGAAGCTCATGCAACGGAAAAATTTTAATTTTATTTCATGGGAAAATAGGCGAAGTTTTAGGAAATGAGAAATTGTGGGTTTTAGGAAATGAAATAAACAGTTGCTTAACGCCGTTGTTTTCCTATAGACCCACATTTGCACCAAGAACGAAATCAAACATAATATAAAATTATGTGTTGCCCTATATTATACACTCGAGTCTCGAGGGATCGCGTATCTTTATTGCAAAAATATTTTCTACAAAACAGATAAAATAATGTTGTAAAAGCTCTTCGGATGTCAAAGCAAAATCACATTGCTAATAAAACAATTCCATTTAATAGACAAATTCGTGCGAACTAGAGAAACCTATGGGACCTAGGCTAGTTTCGACCTAGTTTCGTCTTTATCTTAATTCTTCTTTCTGGCGACATACATGTAAATCCAGGCCCAATCAATATGTGTTCCGCCTCTCACTCTCCCCCGCATACACCCTCTTCTGTTGCTACTACCACTCCTGCTGCCGTTGCTGTTGCTGCTGCTGCTCCTCCTCCACCTCCTCCTCTTCAGCCTAACTGTCATTCTACTGCTGCTGCGGCGTCTATCGCTACCTCTCCTCCTCCTCCTCCTCCTCCTCCTCCTCTTCCTCTTCCACCATCTCCTCCTCCTCCTCCTTCTCCTCCTCCTTCTCCTCCTACACAAGACAATGACAAAAACAAATTTCTACTATGTTCTCTAAATATGCGATCACTGCTTCATCCATCACACGCTGCTGAATTAAACGACTTGGCTCTTTCTGCTCATCCTCCCGATCTATTTGCTTTAACCGAAACATGGTTCAATTCAGGCACAACACATGCTCAGTATCAAGATTCTATTCCCTCTGGTTACCACTTGTACAGCACCCCTCGTCCCTCAAAATCGACAACCGACCGGAATACCACAGGTGGAGGGATTGCATTTCTAACCCGAGAACCTTCCACTGTCCTTGACTCACCTGGCTACTGTTTCAAATCTTTCGAATGCGCCTCAATTACTCTCAAACTCCCGAACTCAATCCTAACCATCTTCAATGTCTACCGTCCTCCCTCCTCCTCCTCATACTCTAAACCTAACTCTGTCTTCTTGCAAGAATTTACCACCTTACTCTCCATTGCTGCCACAACTCCTCATGAATTCTTGATAACAGGGGATTTCAACATACATGTTGACGATCTATCGAACTCACTTGCTTCTGACTTCCTCACGCTCTTGTCATCTACTAATCTGGTCCAACACGTCAACTTTCCCACCCACTCTCACAACCACACACTTGACCTCATCATCACATCATCTCTCTCAAGGCTATCGCCAAACATCTATTTCTCTTTTGATACTCCTTCTGACCATTACCCCATTTTCACACAACTTAACATACTGCCTACTCCACGTCCTGATCCCGTCTCTCATTCTTTCCGCCGCATCAGTTCCATAAACATAGAAGCCTTCAAGCACGATCTTGCCTCTTCAGACCTCATTCTAAATCCTCCATTCTCTCTCGATGACCTTCTGTCATCCTACAACACCACTCTCTCCATGATTCTTGACAAACACGCTCCTACTATTACCAAATCTGGTTCTCACTCTAACAACCCTTGGTATAACTCCTATCTCCAGGCCTTCAAATCTTTCCGTCGACGCCTTGAGCGTACTTACAAACGAACCCATGACCCTGAACTCCTCTCTGCTCTAAAAGCTGCTACAAACAAATACCATCACCTTCTGGCAATGGCCAAGAAGAGGTTTTACTCCTCACTAGTTCAATCCCGATCTTGTAACCCTCGTCTTCTCTGGAAAACGGTAAACCAACTCCTACATCGGAACTCCTCTAGCCCACTTCCAAACTCTCTACCATCTTCTTCAATCGCTGACTCATTTTGTTCGTTTTTCTCAGGCAAAGTAACTACTATCCGTCTCTCTCTGCAATCACTCCTCTCAAAATCTACCACCGATTCACCTGCAGATACACCCTCCTCCACTCACGACCTTCCGTCTTCCCAACCTCAATCATCACTATCTGCCTTTAACCCAACATCAGAGTCTGAAGTGTCCAATTTACTACAATCTCTCCCAAACAAGCAGTGCGAACTCGACCCTATACCTACCTCCCTACTGAAAGAGTGCGCATCTATCATTGTCCCCATCATCACAAAAATAATCAACCTCTCCTTATCCACTGGCAACTTTCCCCTCCTCTTCAAACATTCTTTGGTAACTCCACTTCTAAAAAAACCATCACTTGATAAGGAAATCCTTTCAAATTATCGTCCTGTTTCTAACCTTTCTTTCATCTCTAAACTAACAGAACGTGTCGTACTCTCTCGGATCAATGACTACTTGACTTCCAATTCACTCCTCAACCCAAACCAGTCCGGCTTTACTAAAAAGCACTCAACCGAAACACTTCTCACTTCCCTCTACAATAAACTTGTCTCTGCCATTTCTCATCAACAAGTCTCCTGCCTTTGCCTCCTTGATGTTTCTGCAGCCTTTGACACCATCGACCACAACATACTACTCCAAAGACTTTCTTCCTGGTTTGGCTTTACCGACACTGCTCTTCTTTGGATTCAGTCTTATCTCTCATCACGCACTTTCTCAGTCAAAACACTTGAAACATCATCTCAATCATGCCCTCTTACCTGTGGTGTTCCGCAAGGTTCTGTCCTCGGGCCCCTCTTGTTCATCCTCTACACCACTCCACTCAGTTCACTCATAAAAGCATCCACAGTCGACCATCATCTATATGCTGACGACACCCAACTATTCATCTCTTTCTCTCCAAGCAGCTTCTCTGACTCCATAGATACTCTTCTCTCTGTGGTCACCCAAATCACCTCTTGGATGACCTCAAATCTCCTCTGCCTTAACCCCTCCAAGACAGAATTCATACTAATTGGCCTCAGAGAACAACTCAAGAAAATTCCTGATCCCTCTATTTCCTTCAACAATGACTCTTCTTCCAACCACACTTTCTCCGCAAATTCTCCTGTCCGAAACCTCGGTGTAATCTTTGACCAGCATCTCAACTTCTCCGACCACATAACCCAACTTTCCCGCACTTGTTTCATGCACATACGAGATCTCCGCAGAATCCGACCTATGCTCGACTTTAAAACTGCATCCACAATAGCCACATCCATAGTTCATGCGAAACTTGATTACTGCAACTCTCTCTTCCTAAACATTGATATAACCCAAATTAATCGCCTCCAAGCTATCCAGAATGCCCTTGCTCGTGCAGTGACGAAAACCCCCAAACGTCACCACATCACTCCTGTTCTGAAATCACTTCACTGGCTCAAAATACCTGAACGCATCGAATACAAAGTCCTCTCACTCACTTACAATACACTTCAATCATCCCAGCCGTTCTACCTTCGTCAGTTGTTCACCATCCAGCCACCTCGTTCAACACGCTCCTCATCCTCCATTACCCTGCTTCGCCCTTCCATCACTTCATCACTGAAATTCGCAAACCGCTCCATAGCCATTGCCGTTCCACCTCTCTGGAACAAACTTCCGCCAGCACTTCGGCAAACTTCCGACCCATCATACGAACTCACCAAAACTCCACCTCTCGCTATCTCCCCACAGGTCTTTCACTCAAAACTGAAAACATTGCTCTTTCAAAAATCCTATCCTGATTCTTCCTCTTCTACTCACATCCCCCGTCACTTCAACTCTAAACATCACCCACCTTAGCTGTCCATCTATCTGACTGCCTGACTCTCTGGACTTGACCCGCTGCCTACCGATTTTGTTTTGATTGAGCGCCTGTGAATAAGCTGGTTCCCGCGACTTGGCTTTTGTGGGCGCTGTAGAAGTCCCGAGATTACGATTACGATTACGATTACTCAGTAAACTGTGTATTATTCACCATCTATAATTTAATGCTTAGCACTTAGCCTAAACGCCAAACAATCGTTAAGGTTTATGCGCTAGACGTCTGACTGACGAGATTTTATGACCAACCATGGCAATCATTCTCTGCTGCGAAACTTATAAAAATAAGCAGCCATCGTGGCTCACTGACAACAATTTGGCTCCGTCCATCACGGACGCAGTCAAATTGATGTCAGTAAGCCAAGATGGCTGCTTATTTTTACAAGTTTCATAGCAGAGATTGATTGTTCATGCCTCTATGCAGAACCCAAACGACATATTATGCATCGTCCAGCAACTTGATTGATTGATTGATTGATTGATTGATTGATTGATTGATTGATTGATTGAGTGGTGGGCGCGGTGGTGTAGTGGGTATTTTCGTTGCCTTGCAACCGGAGGGTTGCAGGTTCGAATCCAACTCAAGCCGCCGCGTAGGGACCTGGGGTGGTTGTAGTAGTTGCAGTTTAACGCCACTGTGTGGTAACAAAGACAATTAGCGACGCCCTCCTCCTTTATCCAGGCTTGAGACTGGCACTGGCAGAGTGCAACCAGTGGCGGAGATTGGGACCTTGGGCAAGTAGTTCACTCGCAATTATTGCTCAGCGCTTTGGCGTGCAACTTCGACTCAGTGTCCGTGCTGTAGGCGGGAGCGCTTCTGAGTAGAAATCTTGAAATGGCGCTATAACAAGTGCACATACATACATAACTGAACATTAAATAGCCTACATTGTACAATGCAATGGGTGTGCATGTTTTCTTCAGGACTTTTTATTTTGGTGATGCAGTGACTGTTGACTGCTTAATATTCTTCCTGCTTCTTTTTATGCTATAAAATCTGTTTTAGATCGATCGTGCATGCAGGGTGTTGAGAAGTTTATGGTCTGAATGAGTGCTCGTGTACTGTCGTTCCAAGTAGAGCTGGAGAGCATAATGTAATAAAAGGACGTTGTAAATATAAAAAATCTTATCTTCAAGGCGTGGCCTACGTTGTTTGTAAATATAAAAATCTTATCTTCAAGGCGTGGCCTACGTTGTTTGTAAATATAAAAAATCTTCAAGGCGTGGCCTACGTTGTCATCACAATGTAGGCTACGGCACAGTATGATTAGTGTTGAATATGTTATGCCCCTAGCAGCGGGATATCATTCTTTCTGGAGGTTCTTTTTGTTATCAATTAATTGTTTCGCGGCTAAGAGTGCCTTGCGTTACAATGGATTCAATAAAATCATTGATTGATTGATTGATCGATTGATTGACTGACTAATTGATTGATTGATTGACTGATTGAATGAATGAATGAATAAACGATTGATTGACTGATTATTTGATTGGTTGACAAACTGGTTGATTGATTCAATGAATGAATGAAGCAATGAATAAACGATTGATTGACTGATTAATTGATTGACAGACTGATTGATTGAATGAACGATTGATTGATCTACTGATTGATTGATTGATATTCTTATATAATATCTGGTGGTTGCATTGGTCGACCGTTCTCTCATATAGTTAGGCTTAAAAAGTCTCAAGAGAAACTGCTTAATGCGTGGGGTATACACATAGAACTTTTCTGGGTTCGCTCCAGGAATCACAGGAAAACAACCATCGCTTGAAGTAAATGCGCAATGGAATCTTGCAGCATTCCAGCATTCTCGATCACCATTTCCGTATAGGGGTTGCGCGGCTAGAAAATTTCTAAGACGCTCTGCAGGAAAAGTGTGCTATTAGGTGTCCAGCATTACCATTGGCGAGTTTCTGGCACGGCGCTCAAAGAATCACAGATACAAGAGCCATCCTTTGAAATAAATATGCATTGCAATGTTGCAGTGTTGCTCCATTCTGGATGTCATTTCCGCAGAGTTGGCGCGCCCAGAATGATTTTGTGCAGCTCTTTAAGAAGAGTGTTATATCAAGCATCGAGCATCACAACTCACAAGTTTTTGGCGTCGCTCTAAGAATCAGAGGGACAAAGGTCATCTTTTGATTTAAATATGGCAGTATTATTGTAATATCACTATAATATGGCAGTATTGCAGCATTCTTGATGGTTATTTTCGCACAGCGTATACGCGCCCGGAAAAATTCTGGGCAGCTCTTCAAGAAAATGTGCTATTAGGTATCCACCATCACCATACGCGTGCTTCTGCAGGGTGCCGCTCCTATAATCACAGGGACAAATGCCATCGTTCGAATTAAATACGCATTGTAATCTTGCATTTTTGCAGCATTCTGGATGTCAATTTCCCCAGAGTTTTCGCTTCCAGAAAAATGATGTGATGCCCTTGAAGCAGTGTTTAATCTAGTCCCCCTCCTCTGGGGGGGGGAATTGAGGTTTCTGGGGGGGAAACAATTGAGCGTCCGAAGGACACTCGTGATGCACTCAGCACCGAGACTGGAGAGGGGGAGGGGTATGGGGAGGGGACGTGCCCCTCCCCATCAGAAAATTTTTGAATTTCCACATTGCAATGGCAGCATTTTAAGGTGTCGTCTGAACAAAATAGCTGTACTTTTTCAGTGGCCCATTAGAAACTTTTTGAATTTCCACATTGCAATGGCAGCATTTTAAGGTGTCGTCTTAACAAAATAGCTGTACTTTTTCAGTGGCCCATTAGAAACTTTTTGAATTTCCACATTGCAATGGCAGCATTTTAAGGTGTCGTCTTAACAAAATAGCTGTACTTTTTCATTGACCCATTAAAAACTTTTTGAATTTCCACATTGCAATGACAGCATTTTAAGGGGTCATCTTAACAAAATAGCTGTACTTTTTCACTGGCCCATTAGAAACTTTTTGAATTTCAACATTGCAATAGCAGCATTTTAAGGTGTAGTCTTAACAAAATAACTGTACTTTTTCACTGGCCCATTAGAAACTTTTTGAATTTCCACATTGCAATGACAGCATTTTAAGGGGTCATCTTAACAAAATAGCTGTACTTTTTCACTGGCCCATTAGAAACTTTTTGAATTTCAACATTGCAATAGCAGCATTTTAAGGTGTAGTCTTAACAAAATAACTGTACTTTTTCACTGGCCCATTAGAAACTTTTTGAATTTCCACATTGCAATGACAGCATTTTAAGGGGTCATCTTAACAAAATAGCTGTACTTTTTCACTGGCCCATTAGAAACTTTTTGAATTTCAACATTGCAATAGCAGCATTTTAAGGTGTAGTCTTAACAAAATAACTGTACTTTTTCACTGGCCCATTAGAAACTTTTTGAATTTCCACATTGCAATGACAGCATTTTAAGGGGTCATCTTAACAAAATAGCTGTACTTTTTCACTGGCCCATTAGAAACTTTTTGAATTTCAACATTGCAATAGCAGCATTTTAAGGTGTAGTCTTAACAAAATAACTGTACTTTTTCACTGGCCCATTAGAAACTTTTTGAATTTCCACATTGCAATGACAGCATTTTAAGGGGTCATCTTAACAAAATAGCTGTACTTTTTCAGTGACCCATTAGAAACTTTCTGAATGTTCACATTGCAATGGCTGCATTTTAAGGTGTCATCTTAACAAAATAGCTGTACTTCTTCAGTGACCCATTAGAAACTTTTTGAGTTTCAACATTGCAATGACAGCATTTTAAGGGGTCATCTTAACATGATAGTATCTTATATTATAGTAGTAAATAATGTCATTTTAATCATATATTAATAAATAATATCACGGTATATTATAACACTTCATATAAAACAAAGTAACTAAAAACCAATATCATTTCGTCAAATTTTTCTGGGGGGGGAAATGTCAATCCTGGGGAAGGAACTTTCCCCCCCCCCAGAGACGTCTAGATTAAACACTGCCCTTGAAGAAGAGTGCACCATGGCATTTTCTATACAGCATAACCACTGGTGAGTTTCTGGTGGCGCTCCAAGAATCACAGGAAAAGGGCCATCTTTCGATTTAAATATGAATTTTAATCTTGCCGCATTGCAGCATTCTCGTTGGCCATTTCCGCAGAGTTCTCTCGGCATAAAAATTCTGATCTGCTCTTAAAATAGAGTAAATTCTCAGCTGCTCTTCAAAAAGAGTAAATTCTGAGCTGCTCAGTAAATTCTGATCTGCTCTTAAAAAAGAGTAAATTCTGATCTGCTCTTAAAAAAGAGTAAATTCTCAGCTGCTCTTCAAAAAGAGTAAATTCTCAGCTGCTCTTCAAAAAGAGTAAATTCTCAGCTGCTCAGTAAATTCTGATCTGCTCTTCAAAAAGAGTAAATTCTGATCTGCTCTTCAAAAAGAGTAAATTCTCAGCTGCTCTTCAAAGAAGTGTGCTATTTAGGTGTCCAGCATCACCACTCGGGAGTTTCTAGCGGCGCCTCATGAATTCCAGGAACAGTGGCCATCGTTCGATTTGAATGTGCATTGTAATGTGGCAGTATTGCTGCATTCTCAATGTCCGCAGGGTTGGCTCACCCAGAAAAATTGTGAGCTGCTCTTCAAGAACAGTATGATGTTAGCCAGCCAGTTTCACAACTCGCGAGTTTCTGACGGCGGAATATCAATCGTTATGGAGGTCCCATTTTACCATAATTTTAGACTAATTGTTTCGTAATTAAGAGCCTTGAAACGGTTTAATAAAAACATAAATTGTTTGATTGATAGATCGATCAATCGATCGATAGATTGTTTGATAGATTGGTAGATTGATTGCTTGATTGTTTGGTCAATTGATTGATTGTTTATTTGTTTGATTGGTTGATAGACTGAAAGGTTGATTGAATAGTTGACTGATTGATTGTTTGATTGATGGTCTTCTCTTTGGGAGGCACTGTTTTAAAGTATCTATTAATGGTTGATCAACTATGGACCCCATGTGCATGGCAGGGCTTTTTAACCGTGTAATTGTACAAAAAAAACGAAAAAAGAAGGAGTTATGCAGTTCTAAAAATTCCCTAAAAACAGTCCTGCTGCATGGCCAATAAACGGCGACATTTGGGGGGACCTACATCTGTGTCGACTGTTTTCAATGGATCACTGCATCCGTTCAATTATATATAGAGACATCACGCCCACGATTCACGACGCCCTGTATGACTCTTCAGTATACCTGCTGTATTTTATCGACCTTTTATAATGCGCTATAATATAACGGAAAGGTTAAGTCGCTACGTCGGACAGCTTGCATCGTTTGTTTTACGAGCGCATGTGGATAGCGAGCGACAGATGATGCTGGAGTTTGTGGATGATCCCTCTCCAAAGTCGACCATACGTAGACAGACAGACAGACGGACAAGAGACTAAGGCTAATAGACAGAGACAGCTAAAATAAATATGTCAGAAGATAGAGAAAGGCGTTCAGACAGCCAGGCAAGCACACAGATAGGTACACAGACACACATGCAAGCAATCATGCAGATAGGTACACTGCAGACATTCATGCAAGCACACAGATAGGCACACAGACAGACACGCAAGCAGGCAGATAGGTACACAGAAACACATGCAAGCACACAGATAGGTACACTGACAAACTCCTCCTATGACGACCAACCGCCGCGACAAATGGAGATCGGAATGTTTATGCAAGGACTCCTATATTCATCCAGACCTCCTTGGTTTATGTCAGTCCATGGCATTAGATTTCTGCCTATATGTTCACATATCTGCCTGTATGTGTGCATGATTTTGTGTATGTGTACTGCCTCTGTGCGCATGTGTGTCTGTGTTTGCGTGCATTTGCCTTTGTATGTGTACGTCTATACACTTGTGTATACATGTACGATTGGCTTCGTAGATATTGAACAGTTGCTTATATCGCTGCATAGAACAATGCAAGTGTCTTTCTCTGTGTGTCTGTATGTCCGCTCATCTGTCTGTCAGTGTGTCTTTGTCTTCCTGCCACATTGAGTTCCTCGGCTGTTCGTCCTTGTCATACCCCTGATACCATCTTTCTTCTGTAGATGATATATATCCACTATCCACAACTACTCCATCTCATCTTCTTTCTGCTCTTTGCCAATTATAATTCTTCTTTCTCGTCCCACAGTTGTTTCTCGCATTCTCAATCCGTTCTTCTTTCTGCTCATCCTATCGCTCCTTCTTCGCAACCTCTTCCCATCATGCCTTTACCCAGTGGCGTAGCCAGGAATTTATGATGGGGGGTTATGGCCTGATCGGATGCCCTACTGACACCAACCCAACGGTATTACAGTAAATAGAAAGGGAATAAAGTAAGAAAGGGAGTAAAGTAAGAAAAACAATTGTTACTACAAGCAATTGTTTTGTTTTTCTTATTTAAGTGGATTTAAATAGCCTTTAAAAAAACTTTTTTCTTGGTCAATGGGGGTTTAACCCCCGAAACCCCCCTTGCCTACGCCACTGCTTTTACCACTTCTACTTTTCCTCCTCCCACTTTTCCTCCTCCCACTTTTCCTCCTTCTACTTTTCCTCTTCCAATTTCTTCCCCCGCCTCCTATGCCTTCTCGTACGCCAACTTTCAATCCCCTCCTCCTCCTTCTGCTCCTCTTCCTCCAGCTCCTCAATCCTCTGTTCCTCCACCCCTAATTGCCTTCTCCTACACAAACTTTTAATCCCCTCCTCCAGCTCCCGCTCCTTCTTCCTCTTCCTCCTCTTTCTAATTCCCTCATCCATCCAACCTACTCACGTGTCTCACCGTTAGCACCGTGCGATACCCAGCTCGTCAACGACTCTCTCCCTCTCTCTCATCCTCCAACAGCGAAGTGTCAGCGCCTGCCATTCTCTCTCTCCCGACGACAAAGCCTTTGCCGCCGCAGCAGCAGCCCCAGTCTCCCTCGGCCGCCACCGCCTCAACCGCCCTCGGCCGCCACAGCCGCCCGCTCGCACACCCGCCGGCCGTAGCCACCGCAAAGAATAATATTTACCGAGTTTTCAACGGGTAAACTGCGGCCGCGGTCGTCGGTCGACGTAACGAAGACCAGTGAATGAGTTGAGTCGATGACCAAAGAGATGCAATCATCGGGAGACGACACCCGCGACTCTGATGTCATTGTGGAGTAATGGCGGAGTAATATCGTTTCTATACGACTTTATGTATAATACGCTGCTGCAGCCTGCAGCGGCGGCTAATCGACCGTCGTTGAGTTTCGTTTTGCAATGGCGGAGGAATATCATCGCTAGTTGGAGACTTTAAACGGAGGTTATTCTTTCCCATGATTGTTGGGCGGAGGTTTATCTGAGATGACCGAGGTGTGCTGAGGTGTTCTGAGGAGTCAGGAGGAGGACCTGTGTTCCTGCATGGACAGCGGTAGACTGACTACCTGTGTTCTGCCTTCACGGACTGGATGATATCATCCTGTGGAGGAGGAGTCCCTACTTCGACATGAAGGTTGCTTATATATCCGTGAAGCAGAGAGCCATCGGATTGGTAAGTGTTTAATTGTAATCGCAATTCTGACTTTATATAGCGCCACCTTAAGAGAGACTTACTCTCCGGACCTAGCAGGATAAAACTGAGTTAGAATCGAACGATCTAAGGGTCTAAGCCTGCAAAGTCCTTGCTATGTTGTTGACAGTGTCTCACGTGCTATATGCGACGGAGAGCGTACGGTACAAGGTTCGCTTACGATGGTGCTAGGCTACCTGCTGTTTAACGACACAGCGTCAGAAAAAAACCTAATCTCTTGCGAAAACTTAATCTCTTGCCAAAACTTAATCTCTTGCCAAAACTTAATGTCTTGCCACAACTTAATCTCTTGCGAAAACTTAATCTCTTGCCAAAACCTAATCTCTTGCCAAAACTTAATCTCTTGCCAAAACTTAATCTCTTGCCAAAACTAAATCTCGCCAAAACTTTATCTCTTGTCAAAATTTAGCCTCTTGCCAAAACTTAATCTCTTGGCCAAACTTAATCTCAAGCCAAAACTTTATCTCTTGTCAAAATTTAATCTCTTGCCAAAACTTAATCTATTGCCAAAACTTAATATCTTGCCAAACTTAATCTATTGCCAAAACTTTATCCTTTGCCAAAACCTAATCTCTTGCCAAAACTTAATCTCTTGCCAAAACTTAATCTCTTGCCAAAACGCTCGAATTGAAACGGTCCTGAATTCATAATATATCTATAGATTGACGATTAGACAGAGGCAGAAAGTATACGGGACGCCGTTTTACTTATAGTTCCAGTTGACTTTTCCATATCGGCTAGGCCATGCATGCGCCATTAGGCAAACAAGTCATTGTCACGTTAATTCAATGTTTCAAAATCGTAACCAAACAATATGCAAACATCATTTCTCGCGCACATGCTCGTCGTTGTTATTACGCTGTTAACGTTTTAATATATAGAGACAAACGGACAGACAAATAAGAGAATTGCAATCGAATCGGTGATTACACGCTTTTGCACACCACTGTTTAGCTCTGACCGTCCTCCAGCATCTAATGTATTATACGCCTATTATTTTGTGTTTTTATTTATGCTTGTATAGTCTAATCAGTTATTGTTTTTAGATTATACAGCGCTAGTGCCAATTGCACAAAAGATCCAACTATGGCTCTTAAAAAAACAGTAATTAATCAGACCAAAGCAAAAAATCGTCGTTTATTGTTTCAGACTGCAGACATGAACATGCAACATATACGATTACAATAATCAGATAATAGATACGAAGGAACAACTACATAATATAATTATGCTATAGTCGCAAGTTAGCACAGGGCCCACTACGCGCCATGGGGGGGATATAGAAGCAGACTGGTTCCAACCTGTGCCAGGGGTAAAAGTTTTCCCCTAGTGAAATTGTTGAGTATATAGGAGATATCTCCTGCACATTTCCCCCGGATTCTCTCGGCGTTTCTCCTGGACTTCCATGGGTGGATTTTCCTTCGGAATCCCCAATCATCTCACATGGTATTGTATACTAGCATTTATAAAGCGCCTCTTACAGTCTAGATATTCAGAGGCGCTCACAGCGTGACAGTCCCGAGGAAATATGAAAGACATGCATTAGGCAGTGAAGGGCTGAAGATGACACCCCAATAAGATCTTACTATGGATAGTGGGAGGGAGGTCATTCCACATAGATGGGCATACAATGGCAAAAGCGCGGTGCTGGGCCATGGTAGTCCTTGCCCGTGTAACTAAGAGATCAAGTCGATCAGCAGACTGGAGAGGGCGGGAAGAGACAGCAGAGATGGGGTTGTGCATCAAGTCACATAGGTATTTAGGCGCTTGTCCAGTTTGAGTTCTTGAGATTAAGAGCAGTACCTTGAGTTGGATACGAGAGGCAACAGGAAGCCAGTGAAGAACACCAGTCATGTAGGTAGAAATGTGGGAATAGCGAAGGAAACGAGCAATGAGTTTGCCTGCCGAGTTCATAACTGACTGAAGGGATGATAAGCGAACTTTTGGAAGCTCAGCATATAGTGAGTTGCAGTATAATCAATTCGATAGCAGATAAAAGCACGAACAATGGTTTTAAATACAGAAAAAGAAACAGATCTTCTGATGGCTCTCAGACGCCTCAGGTGATAATAACATGAGCGCGTCAACTGTGAGAGGTGATCAGAGAACGAAAGTGTACTACCAAGAGTGACGCCCAAATCACGGACACCAGATGAAAATGTAAAGTCAGGGTACATTGGGGTCAAGAGTGGGAGGTCAAGTTTAAGGATCTGTTGTTTTGTACCAAACCAGGTCAGTTGCATCTCAGTGGGATTAAGGCAAAGTCGGTTGGCCGCATGGCAGCCACGCAAGGCGCTCATCGCGTCCTATTAGTATACTGCTAATTTTAACAACACCTTCTGATGAATGAAGGGCTGCGGGCGGCGTCGACCTTTTTGAAGGGCAGCATGGGGGAAGCGATGCCGAACCATGCTGATGATGGTCTGCTCTTCGTGCATGCTGAGTTTTACCATTATCCTAAACCCATGCATAGTCATGCGGAGTATACCCAGAAGATCAAACCAATCTCCGCGGTTATTAATATTGTGCCCTTTAAAGAATTCGCAAAGGCCTTAGTACACACACAGACACATACACATCTACACACATACACGCGCAGACACATACACACCTATACACACCACGCACACACACATATACACAAATAATTATATATATATATATTCATATATATATATTCATATATACAGGGTGGGCCAGCATAAATGTCCCGACTTTGCAGGCGTATAACTTCGCCAATTTTTAACATTTATTTATACTTGATGCATCAAATTAAAGGTATTTCACTCTAGTATTAACTCTAAGAAAGTCGAACTGATACTAGTCTCGGTTTTAATTATATGCCCGGAACAGCGCTAGCTACCATATTTTGCTGTCATTTGTGACGCAACCTGGCGCCGTTGACAGACGATGATCGCGTTTCGATCTTAATTTTACGAACTGGTAAGGGATTTAATTCGTTTGAAATGATTAACGAATATTCTAACAGAGGATGGAATAAACAATACCTTGTATTATCTGCTACGGAAAATTAATAAAACAGGACTTTCTACTTGCAAACCATGGGAATCGGAGCGCACGGCGCTCACATCCGCTAACATTGCTCGTGTGTCCGCGTACATTTGCAGTCAAGACAATGACCAGGGCAGGCCCTGCATGCAAATTCAGCGCAAAACAGGCCGTCTTGGAAGCACTGAATAGCGTATTGGAAAAGTTTATAGACCTAAAGTTAAAGTAATTTGTCGACGAGAAGTCCCACGAACTCTCCAGCTCTTACGCAAAGAAACGACTGGCAGCGTGCAAGCGTCTGAAGCAGCGCATGGCAGTGCACGGCTGTTGGCAAAATTGAAAGGACGCGGTTTTGCGATTAGAATATACTCATGGTAGGGACCCTACAAACACTCAAAATGATCGTGTCTACGCGCGTTTTAGCAAAAAACGATAGAATTTTCCCGGGAAACGGTGTCATAATGCGTCAGTAATGACAAAAAACGGTAGCTAGCGCTGATCCAAGTATATAATTAAAACCGAGACTAGTATCAGTTCGACTTTTTTAGAGTTAATACAAGAGTGAAATACCTTTAATTTGATGCATCAAGTATAAATAAATGTTAAAAATTGGCGAAGTTATACGCCTGCAAAGTCGGGACATTTATGCTGGCCCACCCTGTATTAATATATGTTCATATATATTATATATTCACCTCGGTCGATGATTAAATTGAAATCACGGAAGGGAACAGAGAGAGATGATCGCGTTTATATATACTCCATGATTCTGAAAATAGTAGGCCCCCATTCACACACAGTTACACACTCTTTATGCACACATTGTATAAAATGTATTGATATGCATAGACTATATATAAACATTACATAGGCCTGTATATATATATATATATATGCATATATATAAGAACATACAAACGTCACGATGAAGCCGTTCGTTCGCTTTCCTCCCCTGCGGCGGATGCGACATAGCAATAAAAGCCAAAAAGAAGCCAATCCGTAATTATTTCCCCTCGGGACTTTCCACTCGCATTCTGATCCGCTGCCAAATCGGTTCCCGGCCGAACATCGTTCCATCCATCTTGTCAAACACGGGCGAATGTTATTTTGTTGCAGCGATAGAAAAATTGATTGCAAAACAATAGATCTATACAAGCATGGGCGGAGACCTGTGCCGAGACTTGGGGGGGGACGGAATGACGCGAGATTTTCTGCTGGACGAATGGCTGAGTGTCCCAGAAATATTGACATCTTTTTCCGGCAAAACTTTCTGAAGACCGGCAAAATCTCGAAAAATAATGCTATTTTCGCCGCCAAAAAAGTTGATGACCTTTTTTTAGTCTCAACGCTTAACGATTGGGGGTGGGGGGGGACAAATACATGGGCCGTCCCCCCAACACCTCCATTGGGGGGACCGTCCCCTCTGTCCCCCCTAGGTCTCCGCCCATGTATACAAGCTGAAAAACGGAAGCCAAAGCGGTCGCTTATAGACCAGTATAGATATAAATTGTATTGCAAAAAATAACTGAGGGCCATACGCTGATTTACGCAGAGTTGGTGTGTGAAAATATGACTCTGCTATTATGGATGCATGGCATGGGTCTCTAAGAAAAACCATGGTGTTGAGCCCTTCAAACCCCACGGCAATTTTTACACTGGCTTAGACAGAAAACTAACTCGGATAAACATCGATTTTCAAGCCACCAGGGCATGCGCAAGAAAAGTCTTTTTTATATGTTCGCACCCTGGTCAAATAAATCACTCGGAACTGTATTCGCTCGGGTCTCATTTAGCTTCACACCCTCCTCCGAACTGCATGGGGCGATGGTCATGTCGTCGATAAACTGGATAAAACGGACGGACGGACAGAAAGCGTAGAGGTCAAACCCGATCGTTAGATGGGGCAGGCAAGAGCAATAAGCGAGATATTGATGTGTAGACGACTCATTTCATGATTGTGTCGATTATATAGCAACTGATGTTTTAACCATTGACCTACTTACATGTACATCGCTTTCTTTGGCAGTCTTGGCTAGAGGACTATCTATAGAGCCATTACTACATATAGTATATATAGTATATACTATAATATATATATGTAGTATATACTGTAGGCCTATAGTATATGGACAAATGTGAGCTCTTAACCCATGTGCTTAAATCTGAGCGATGGCTTTCTGTTCAGCAAAGGAACAGCTTTAAATTGGGGCTCATGAATAATAAGACGTTGAACTCTGACCAGTTGTTACATACAAAACAACCCTAATTCCCAAAACTATAATTCATAATCATCATTGGGGAAGGTTGCCTGAATGTTTGTATCGCTGGCCACGTCTAAAGCTATAACAGTTACTGTTCTTCGTGATCGAATTTTTCTTACTGTCGTGCTGGGCTGATTTACTGGCCATTGATCCGATTTAAATTATTTCCTCCCAGTTATTTCATATATGCAGTTGTTCGCGTAGCCCAACCGCTTCTCCCAACCCGCTCCTCTTCTACCCTTACACTTCACCGCCCTTAATTCCGTCGTCTAGTCATTGCAATTTATTTGGGCTTGTTGCTGTTTAACGACAATGCCATGCATTTCAAAGATGATTAGTGTCGCCTTCCTCCTTTATCAAGGCTTGGGACTGGCACAGGCAGAGTGCAAACAATGGCGGAGTTTCCCTTCGAGGCGTGGGCACTTCTGATTTTAAAAAAAGAAGCCTAAGAAGGTCGATGTCAAACTGCAGCTGCATGGTTCTTTTCCTTCTGGCTTGGATTAATCCCTCGCCTGGAGAGGGGTTAGCCACTCGGATTCTTTGTCTCCATCTGGCTTTATCACCAGTGTCGTCCAGTTTCGGTCTGAGAAGTTTGAGGTCCTGCTGCAGAGATCATGAACATCCATCTCTTCTTCTGCGTTGTCCTCGAAACTGAAAACACTGCTCTCTTACAAATCCAATCCTGATTCATCCCCTTCCCAAAATAGGCCTACCCCAATCACCGTTCTAATGCAAACTGGCATGAACCCAATTTTATTGCAGAGTATGAAAGAATATTCACAGGTTAAAACAGGAGTCGAATTAAACGTGTGGCAACCATGGTAGTGGCCCACCACGTTTTACAACTAAATTTTGCCAACACCATCTGACAAAATTAATGGAAAGCTGAGTAGACCTTTCGGAGGTGCATGTAGAAGGAAAGCGCTGCCACGTAAACTCTAAACACTTTCCACCACATTAGTCGTCTGACTGATTATCTGCCCGACCCTTGGATTCTGAACGGGAGTTGATTTCTCTCTTCAGTATTATCCATGTATAGCTGCAGGTGAGTGCATGTAGCAAAAGTTGTTCCCTGTATATTGTATAATATTCGAAGCCAAGGTCTCGATAAATAATCATAATGCGCGTCTGTTTTTTCTGCCCAACACTATATGCACAGTGCACACCCACCCACCCCCACCCCACACACACACGCCCACACACCCACACACACGTGCGCGCGCGCACACACACACACACACACACACACTCACACAGGCAGATGCGCGTGCGCCGTGCTGAGCATGGACAAATATTTGTTCCGTTTGCAGGACCGGACCTGATTCAAAACGGACGGCGTCAACCCACCTTCGCGTCAATATACGCAGCTTCCCTCCTGAGGACTTGCATGAATGTTTGTATGTACGCACGTACCTGGACTTTGAAACGAGTATTTCTAGGTGCACTATTATAAGATGCTGAGCAAGATGGCTGCTCACGTGACAGCAGTTCTGCAGCAAATTTTATGCTCAAGATGCATGCATTTATTGTTTTCGAAAACGGATTAGAAATGAGAAAATATTGCAAATAGGCCCACTCATGGCTAGTATTATATAGGCCTACTATAGTTATCACACAGGAACATTGGCCTAATTAAGCGACTTTTGCCCGACTGCCTGGCTAAATGTACCTTTTTATAATTATGTTAAACACCTCCCAAAAATTGCTAACTTTTTCTTCAAAACATTATCTACCACCAAGGAAATTTTTAACTCGAATTTTTTCAAAACAATTTTTTCGTGACACTCTATAATTTTATAATGTGCTCTCGGAAAACTCAGGGCAGTCACGTGGTCTACCGTTTCCGGTCAGATCAGCAGAAAAGCGCCATCTAGAAACCACTGCGGAGGTTGCTGCTGCTGTTGCTGCTGCTGCAGCAGCTGCCGCAAGTATAGCTTTGTTGTTATGACGGAGCGATGCAATTACGTTCCACTTCTACCTCGGACTTGGATTGTGAAGGCTCTCACCAGAAAGTACCCTAGCGAGGAGTGGCCTACGCCGGGTGCTGCGTGTATGCCCAGCCTCTCAATAGGCGCTAAATAAAGGCTCCACCGCACGACACTGTGGAGTGTGTGTGTGTGTGTGTGTGTGTTTGTGTGTGTTTGTGTGTGTTTGTGTGTGTTTGTGTGTTTGTGTGTGTTTGTGTGTGTCTGTGTGTATCTGTGTGTGTGTGTGTGTCTGTGTGTGTTTGTGTGTGTCTGTGTTTGTCTGTGTGTGTCTGTGTGTGTCTGTGTGTGTCTGTGTGTGTCTGTTTGTGTCTGTGTGTGTCTGTGTGTTTGTGTGTGTTTGTGTGTATCTGTGTGTGTGTGTGTCTGTGTGTGTCTGTGTGTGTCTGCCTGATGGGTTAGAATATTTCTTATATCCAGACAATCAGAGGTTTTGCTATTTATCGTATTTTTTATTGCTGCATTAATTATTGCAAGCACACTGAAAAATTCAAGAGAAACAAATCTGTTGATTTTTTCCCCTTCAGCCTATAGTGAATAACAGTATATATAGGAATGATAAAATCCACCAGGTATATAGAAAACATTGACCAGATATGATACATGATAGAAGTCTCAAGTGATGGGTTGGGGGGGTTCCCGCTTACGCGCATGACCCTGCCAAAGGGTAACCATTGATGTAGCTCCCGTCAAGAGCCTCTCAGAGGCAATGAGTCATTTGGAATGACCGCGCATATTGGTCAATTTGCAGTACGGAACCCTCCATTGTTATGGTCGCATCATCTTAATCTCGGATTATAAAAGATGCACTGTCGTTGTCGGCGTCGCTTGATTGCTGCTGATGTCGTGCTTTCGCCTCACTCAAAAGATCATTCAACGATTTCCATGGAAACGTGTAGATCAGTCGTCATCAGTGTCACGTTTAAGCTTAACGATTTTAAGCGTCTGTAATTTATGCTACGAAACATTCATCATTTCAAGAATAGATCTAGACCCCAACCAGTGGGAAACTAAGCGTGCAGGTATTTCTTAAAAGATGTGTCTGTAAATCTATATAAATGCAATGCATTTCTTAAAGGAGGTGTCTAGAATTCTATATAGATGCAATGCATTTCTTAAAAGAGGTGTCTAGATGCAAATGTTTCAATTTCACTTTGTGTATCATTTGTCATATAATTATTGTAACTGGCTTATCGAGTATAGCCTACCACAGAATCCAGGCGCTTGCTAAACTTTGGATGGGACTCTCGAAAACGACGATTTCAATTGCGGATCTAACATAGGCGATGCATGCATCCAGATTCTAGACTAAGCTGAAGTAGGCCTAAACTTATTATAGTAGGCTTGCGAGGAAACTCCTGGGCGACCGCAGCTATTTTTGTAGGAGTGGCAAGACACAATGGTCACAGTTCAAGTTGATAGCAAGAGCTTGAAAATGATGCAAAGCGGAAAATTAAGAATGTGGATATTACTTCAAAAAGTGTCTAAATGCAAAAATGTCAATTTCTCTTCGTGTAGCCTATCTTTGGTATTGTAATTGCTTTTGCGCAAGGAAATTTGCTAAGAAACCAAAAAGTGGTATAACCTGCTATCACCTGGTCACCTGGTGCCGTCAGCTCTTGGAGCTCTGGCGACAGTCATGATGTATCCTCTCCATTGTCTCCTGTTTATTGTCGCCTCTCTTAGCTCTTCCAAGCTCATTCCAGACTTTTTCTGTACTTCATCCTTCCACCTTTTCCTTGGTCTTCCGCGTCTTCTCCTTCCTTCACCGCATGCCGTCATCATCTCCTTTTCCAAACCGTTTGATCTCATCACGTGGCCGAAGTAGCTGAATTTCCGCCTGGTTGCTGTTTGTTGCAGTGTCTCCTCCCTCTCTATTCCGAGCTCCTCACGTTATAACCTGCTATAGCAAAAATAAATAGGTGTCAATTTTCCAGGAGGTAAGTGCTCCCTCTAACTCCTATGTGCCGGTGTCACGAAATAGAGTATCCCCTAATAATCGTATAGCAGACGAAGAAAAGCTGAAAAAGTCATTTCTGCGTGTGTTTCTTTTCTAATTAACTTCTTTTGGCTTTGTTCTGACATTGCCACTAAACAGGTGTGTTAAATCCTACAATACCTAACTTCATTTGCTTTACTTTTAAAGTAAGTAAGTAAGTATATACTTTATTGAACCGCCTGCAAACGCACTGCGGGAACAATGGACAAGAACTGAATAATTAATGCATTTACAATCAAGACAAATAGAAATATATGCAATTCAATAAACATATTATACAACTACAGTGACTACAATAGCTTGGTATAGAACATTTAGAACACTTAGGAACAATTAGAGTCACTAAATAAATTTGATTCACCTTGCTTTAAGCATTGCTTATGCCTACTTAAAACAATTAGAGTCACTTTATATCTTGATTACAGCATAAATTTTCTCAATTATATGCATTTTTCAATAATTAGGCTGATAAGGCTGCCTACTCTATGTATCTATAGCACATTCCACCCTGCATGGTGACAATTATATTAATTCATCCCCTCGGATAGCTTTAGTCAATTTAGTGGGATAATGATACAAAATAAATTATCACTCGACACCGGCACCCACGAGGGACGGTCAGGAGTTCGTTTAGCAGCCGAACGAATTAATATCCTGGTGGATAGGGATCCACTATAAAGCATCCAACATGAGCAAGCTGTATATGGCCAAACATGGGGACATCTCCACTAAGAGCAATTCCTATCGATATGTGCCAAGCCGTGTCTTCTTTCTCTTTTGTATTTTTAAACCGTTTCCAGGCCTATTATAAAGACGTGTCAGCTAGTGCCATCTTTCTCTGTTGTTGTTGTTTCTATAGCCATATCTCTAGCGGTCTCCGGATTAAGTTTGCTGAATAAATGTAACTTAATTAATGAAATTTCCTGTATGACAAAATTTACAGAATAAACGAATTTTTTTGAATTAGGCCTACTTATTCATGAATATTCGCCGAGGAACTAAATTTCTTAAATCAGTTGAATTTTGCAAGTATTTCAAATTTCATAAAACGAATTAAATTCAAAAATTAAGAATAAATAAACTTTTCCAGGATAAATTAAATTTATCGAAATAAATTCAGCAGATAGAGAGAGGAAGCTTTCCCAATAAATGAGATTCAAAGAAAACTTAACCCTTTCGTTACGGCGCACGTTCCCAGGCGCCGTACGGGGGGAAATTCTAGGGGAAATATGAGATTATGTGAAAATAGTGAAGATTACATTATTTTAGCTATTCAGTTAAACAATGTTGGAATTGGTTTTTTTTTACATTTTTCAATGAGTTTTTGCTATGGTATTTATGTCCGTATGTCTGTATGTGTGTGATCACCAAGAAAAACGAAATAAGCAACAATTAAAACGTTAGCGTTTGTTTCAAACCAACTATTGATGTATCGCTTCTTAGATTGCATGGCGTCAGTAACCGAACGTTAGGGAGAAAAAAATATGTGTGAATTCACTCAGCAGTGTAGTCAAGATTTGTGTGATACAGTGCGAAACATCCATTTTCAACACAAAGACCAGGTGTTGATGGACAGCTGGTGCAAACCCAAGTTGTCTCCACAATACATCCACATCGCTTTCTGCTCATTTTGCATCGTCAGTTTCAGCGTCAACGCCGGATTGTTCAGTATCAGTGGCGACGCTACGACAGGGCATAAATCTAAGTCTCACTGAAAATGATATAACTTTTGTTCTGTTTGAAATATTGTGGTGAAATATGTCCACTGTGCGTAAATCTGAATTGTCTTTAGACCTGTAGAATTTGACTTGTTTAAAACCTCTGGCTAAGATATTTGACAAAAATCTTGCGGAGGTTCATTCATGGCCCACAAATGTATATAAAAAATTGTTCGATTTTATGGCTTCGCATCCTCTGGCCAGCCAACCCTAATAGTGTAAGGTGTGTGATTTATGGCAAGCACGGTAGCGCAAAATTATAGGCATATGTATAATATTATGCTCCTACAACCGAGCACGCGACTCGCCCTCTGCCCTGGTCACTTGTATGACTGCACTGGCTATGCCCTGGTTACAAAAAGTGTCTGGCGCCGCCACTGTTCAGTACCAGGTATTGCATTCATCGGCATCTGTAACATCTGACTCATCTGCACCTAAATCTAACTCTAAATCGTCTTCATCGCCGTCTTTATCGTTAAAAATTTCCTTCAAAACTTTTCACCAGTCTACGCCTTTTCGCCATTTTTACCTTGAACAATCGACGCTTGCAAATGTGGTCTACGTGAAAAAATTCCATAGACAAATAGTTTTTACAAGAGAATAATGTTCGGACCATCGTAACATACGGCTATATATCCCACGCAGCATACTGCAGGGGCCTGACTATAAGCCAAAGGGTCAATTGTAGACCCGTCGCGGGAACGGGTGCAGTAACGAAAGAGTTAATGCGTCAATCTACTTGTTCGGTATTGTATTGTATTCTATTGTATTGTATTGCGCTGTATCTGACCATTTATAAAGCGCTTCTCGCAGCAAGAGTCTTTCAGAAGCACACCTATAGTGCGAGCGATCCCGAGATGAAAGGCAGGATTTGAGACGACAAAGAAAGATGCGGAAAGAGTATACCAGAGTGACTGACAGAGCGAACTGATGGTGCATGCAAGTCCATTCCATAGGGAAGGACCTACAGGCAAGCATTCAATGATTCATTGTTCAAATCATTGTTATTCAAGAAACAATACTTATTTATGTTGCGCTATAGCGAGGGATCTACATGTATAGACAAGCATTCATTGATTCATTGAATCATTGTTATTCACGAAACAATACTTATTTATGTTGCGCTATAGGGAGGGATCTACATGTATAGACAAGCATTCATTAATTCATTGAATCATTGTTATTCACGAAACAATACTTATTTATGTTGCGCTATAGATGGCTGGTCTGGCGTTGATTACTGTCGGTATCGTCGTTCACAGTAAGCTGACGGTGTATCTGGCTTTCTTTGGGACTCAGACGAATCCTCTGGCGATTCTTCTGCTTGCCATGGGTGCCATCGTCTTCATCATAGGATTCTTTGGCTGCTGTGGCGCATACAAACGAAACTATTGCCTGGCAATCGCGGTAAGACCTTCGCAGATCAAGTCTCAATGCGTCTGTGGTGTGTACAGGTAGACCTATTACATTGCGTGTGCGGTGGTATAGTGCCATGGGTATGTTTGTTGCCTTGAAACCGGAGGGTTGCAGGTTCGAATCAACCTCAAGTCGCCGCGTAGGGACCTTGGGCAAGTCCTTCACTCGCAATTGCTCAGCGCTTCGGCGTGAAACTCAGTTGCAGTGTCCGCTCTGTAGTCGGGAGCGCCTCTGAGTAGGGAGCTTGATGGGGCGCTATAACAAGTGCGCATACATACATACATATTAGTTGGTTGGTTAGCTGTGCCTTGCAAAGACAATGTGTCATAATTATAGTATTTTGCCCTCTTCTGTCTCCACGCTTACCACTGACAACACTTCAGTTCATTCATTCATTCATTCATTCATTCATTCATTCATTCATTCATTCATTCATTCATTCATTCATTCATTCATTCATTCATTCATTCATTCATTCATTGTAGAGATTTATATAGCGCCCCTTTAGGTTACTACTCAGGACCGCTCCCGAATATTGAGAAGTTTCTGATTTAAGCCAAATGTTTATTTGCATGCGCAACAGCTCCCCCCCGGCTGGATGCAAGTCCAAATCTAAGTGCATAACTAAACCAGAGACCACATGCAGCACTCAACGCCTCAGGAATGAGTAATTAATACTATTGTACAAAGATTGGATCATGGCAAACCATCCATCCAGGCCGCTTTCCCGATCGACCTGCCAAAGTCCAAAGAAATGCCGCTGGCTTCTTGCAGCTTATGCCGCCGCCTAGACCCACCGACTCTAATCAGACACAGGTGGTAGACGCTTGAATATGCAGTGTATACATACATTATATATAGACTATACGTACATTGCGTATCATATACATGTACTGCCTGCATGATTATATTGTACGTTAGGTATAGGCTACGTGTTTGTATAGATATGTGCATCTATATATGATATATATAATAAACATATATATTATAAGTAATATATATTTATACAAATATATATGACAGACTATATAATATTATGATGATAATATATTTTATAAACAGAATAAGCGCACACGAGATCTACATAGACCTATAGGCCTATACATAAACAAATACGCGCTGAAGTCATAAGAACCTGCAATCATAAATATACATATATACACACACACAGTTATAACCCTATATGTATACATACATATACATATATAGGCGCGTATTTATGTACATACATATATACATGTATATATGAGTGTATATATATATATATATATATATATATATTGTTTAGCGATATCTTGAGGATGTCAGAATCGTTGACGTCGGCGGTGGCCTTACCTTGAGCATGTGCGTCTGCAGTGCATTAAGTAGGTCTCTCTCTCTAGCGCGGATGTGATTTCTCATCGATCGAATGAAAGTGACCCAATGCCAGTGGTCCATAAAAATATCGATAGTGGGCGACATGATAGTTTATCACGAAGATAACCTACAGCCTGTATACAGCAGAGGTTCTCAAGCTGTGGTACGCGTACCCCTGGAGTCCTATAGGGATACGCCATGCAGTGGCGTAGGCAAGGGGGGTTTCGGGGGTTAAACCCCCCATTGGGTCCGGAAAAAGAGTTTTTTAAGGTTATTTTTCCATTTATGTAAGAAAAATAGCAAAAAACAGGGTTTCCGGCCTTAAACCCCCCCATCAAAAATTCCTGGCTACGCCACTGACGCCAGGCGCCGGTAAGGGGTACGCGAAAAATAAATTAATATAAATTACAGAAATATAAATTCTCTTTGAGTTTATGGACTATGTGTCCATCTTTCTTTGATTAGCAATGATTTTTAACGTTCAACATAATAATTATAGCCTAACAGCATTGTCATTTCTTTCTTTCTCAACATATAATCAGATTCGAATGCAGCATGCAACATAATTATTTATGTTTAGGTCTATTACCATAATTTTGAAACAAATAACGCATAAAATTGGTTGAAAAACCAAAGCCAGAAATTCTCAGATTGTAGAGCTCATGTCAGGCTGAGCTGACTTGGCCTAATGATTAATTTATGGTAGCCTATTGTGACTCATTTCAGCACGTTAGCCTATAGGCCTATCTTTGTGAAACTGGTTTCCATGCTATAAAAACAAATGATGGCCTAAATTTGCTTTTACTATTGACAAATATATAAAACCAGATATTTTAATCTTTGCTTGTCCTAAACAAGCCTATATATATATATATATATATATATATATATATATATATATATATATATATATATATATATATATATATATATATATATATACAGCACTATAGGTTAGCTCTTTCTTTCAGGGGTTATAGACCAATTTTTCCTTTTTGTTGATAAGATTACATGATTAAAACTAAATATATATTCTACATTTTGCTCCCTATAGGCCTATACGACTCTAATACATGCACGACTCTAGTTTTGATCGATCGTCGGCAGTAGTTAGGCCCCACCAGGCAGGGGCAGCGTAGAGGAGGCGCGCTGTTGTTATAGCCCTGTATTATCTCTTTTTCCAAACAGTTTCCACTTTTCCTCAGGATGTGACCAAAGTATTTCATTTTCCTTGTTTTAATGTTGCTTAAAAACTGACGTTCCTACATTATATATCTATAAAAAATGCATTTAATGAATGCATGAAAATTACATTGTATGGCATACATTACATAGTATGTCATATATTGCTCTGTTTGTTTTGCAGGGTTAAATACCTTCTTCTCAGTGTCGTACAAAACTACATAATTATTATACGCTATAATAGACCTAATATTATGTCATTAGATTCTAAATACCAATTGCCTGAAACAACAGTTACTGAGCATATGCTGCTTGCGTGTATAAAGAATGACATATCAATCTTACTACTTACAAAATGTGAAGAGAAAAAGTGGGATGCACTGTTAAAAATATATTGTCTATACCAGGTATTTATCTTGGAGCTTATAATATCCTTATGACTATAACTAATGGAAAAAAATTATATGAGTAGTGCTAATTAAACATAATATCTGAAAATACAATCTGCTATAACAATGTAGCCTATCAGCTTAACGTTATTAATGGTCATTGTGGTTAGTTGTGGTTGATAAAGTGAAAAAGTCTTACCATTGTTTTGAATAATGTTCCTGGAAATATATTAACAACTGGCTTGTTTGCAATGTGAAATGTATGTGAATTATAATTTCAGCCGGTTTGCTTCATTTTAGTATTGAGCAAAGATAAACTTAATGTTTAATAAGATTTATAATTTCCCTGGATTTTTCTCTATCGTGTTGATTGGGTTTTTTTGCTTGTGTTTTTTAATTTATTTAATTTTTTTTAAAATTCTGTAATAGATGAAACAGGAATGGAAAAATTTTGCTCTTGCTATTAATGTTCATGGCTCTAGGCTAAATGATGGGTGAACACTTTGATTTTTATTTTAATGTTGAATATCTAATCTGCCAATAATTTCATTGTTGGTCAATGAATGTTCAAAATTGCATGTAAACATGCGATAAATATTTGATGTTAATCTAACTAAGTAGCCTAGATGTTCTATTATGTGGACATCATGAAATGTGCAAATGTATAATAATATTGCCATCAAACTTCGGAAAAAGGAAAAGAAAACAGAGAAAAAAGGACAAAAACTGCTGAACAGTTGAACAAAAGTGAATGAACATACGTTAAAATCTTTAAAGACGTCAACAGCCTTTGTAGCTATAGGATGTCGTTAATCTCCTGATTAATAATAAAGTAATATGTCATTAGAATCTATTAAGGACTTCATTGAACAATTATTACAATAGCGTGCTCTTGACACGCTATTGTTCGTTACACGTTACATATTCTTGTAGTTCAAAAAGCTCTTTAAGTGCTGTAATATACGCCGAGCAAATTTCTATCCAGGGTGACGGCCTCTGTTGTCATAGACCCTGGTCAAATCGGATACATCCACTGTGTGTGTTTTAAACAGGGATGCCACTCATAACTTTTTGAACCTAGAATTAGTTTTTTCGGTCGTATCCATCTTTCTAGATTTTTTCAGGATCTAACCTTTTTTATCACGTCAGTCGGTTTTTTTTCGACTTTTTACACATAAAATTGACCTTTTTAAAGGTGAAAATGCACAAAAGACATGAAAAAGTCGAAAATGTTATGAATACGGACCCCACAAGTTGTAGGTTTTGGAGCGAAAGACTAAAAAATACGGTCATCAAAAAAAATTCGAGAAAGGAGCAAAATAAGTTTGGTCGGATGATTAAAAAAGAAATTTAAATTTCAAGAGCAAAAAATCGAAAATTTCTTGTATTTTCTCAGAAATTCTCAATCTAGCCTTTTTAAACCTTTTTTCGGCAGGATCTGACCTTTTTTAAAATTCAGGGTGGCATCCCTAGTTTTTAAAATTGCTGTCTCTAGGCTATATATATTATTCACTATTGCTGTCGACGTCAGAAACGAAGAACACGCCACCCAGTGATCAATCAACGCACTAGTGTCTCCTGAGCATTGTTTTTGGTTCTACGGGGTCTCTATAACTGATTATGGAAATCGTATTTGTAACCTGATTAGTCCTTGTGTTATCAGGTCAAACATGTTGAAACTCCGGAGTTCGGAACTCTTGTATAGAACCACACGTGGGCCTGATACATGAAAATATGAATATGCAACTTCTGTGCAAGCTTCCTGTTCAGCATATAAAACGCTATAGAATGAGATTATAACGTCGCCTCTGTTTGGACTCTGAAAGTGCCAGCCTGAAGCAAGGAAGGGAGGAGGGTTTGAAGTGCCGGTCTCTAGCAAGGAGAAAGAAGGAGGGCGACACTAATCATCGTTAAACACGACCATGCTGCTATGCCACTTTTGCTCCATCCCAAAAGTATATAGCGTAGGGCAGCGGTTCCCAACCCGTGGCCCGCGGGCCAAAAGTGGCCCGCCTGGCCTACAAAAATGGCCCGCAGCACCTCAATGAATTAAGAAAAATATATGTAAAAATTGACAATGTGGACATGATAGAATATATAATTCTTTTCAATTACAAATAATTTCATTTGGACGTTAATAAATCGCATCAAAAATACCAGTTTGATTCAATTATAACAATTTTATACGCCTCTATTTAATTAAATTTTAGCCTTGTGGCCCCTAATGTCACTCGACTAAGAAAAAATGGCCCTCGTGTCCTCCAACTTAGAAAAAGTGGCCCGACAGTCAAAAAAAGCTTAAAAAGGTTGGGAACCACTGGCGTAGGGCCATGTAGATTTCGCAGTATTTTAAGCTTTGTGGCTATCAAGATCCATTACGTCGGTGACCATGCGGTGCCTCTTAAAATGACTTCTTTTGTAGGACAATGAGGGCGACATCATATAGAGTAGGCTAGTCTTGAAACATTGTCCAAAACGTGCCAACGTGTCTGCTGCAGCAGATACTTTACTGTCGACTTGAGGCACTAGACATGACATGTGTGGTGCTTCCCGGCGTCACTTCTTCGCGTGAAAGCAATCTTGTCGTCGAGCGGAGTGATAACTTGGCACCCGATCCCTGCATTGCCCTAACGCTTGCCTCAGACGACAGATGCTTAATTCAGCACAGACACGACAGCCAGCCGCAGGCTCTTGGCCTCACAGTGACCCGATCTCTAGGGGGCACTTCGGTTGAAGATGGTGCTGATAGGAACTGATGGGTTGGCCGCCTCAAATGAGACTATATAAATGCATTCAAACTTCCGTTCGTCCATGCATCCACTCATCCATCCATCTCTCCGCCCATCCATCCGTATATATGGATTAATTGATCCACCTATCTATCCATCTCCATGAATCCATGCATCCATCCATTCATCCATTCATCCATTCATCCATGCATCCATCCATCCATCCATGCATCCATCCATCCATCCATTCATCCATGCATCCATGCATCCATGCATCCATGCATCCATCCATCCATCCATTCATCCATGCATCCATGCATCCATGCATCCATCCATCCATTCATCCATGCATCCATGCATTCATTCATCCATTCATCCATGCATCCATTCATCCATTCATCCATGCATCCATTCATCCATTCATCCATGCATCCATGCATCCATCCATCAATCCATTCATCCATGCATCCATGCATCCATGCATCCATTCATCCATGCATCCATGCATCCATTCATCCATGCATCCATCCATCCATTCATCCATGCATCCATGCATCCATTCATCCATGCATCCATCCATCCATCCATTCATCCATGCATCCATGCATCCATGCATCCATTCATCCATGCATCCATGCATCCATTCATCCATGCATCCATGCATCCATCCATTCATCCATGCATCCATGCATCCATTCATCCATGCATCCATGCATCCATTCATCCATCCATGCATCCATTCATCCATTCATCCATGCATCCATGCATCCATTCATCCATTCATCCATGCATCCATTCATCCATTCATCCATGCATCCATCCTTTCATCCATGCATCCATCCATTCATCCATGCATTTATTCAACGAAATACTTTTATAGGATCTCAAGTTATGTTGAATTAAACGAACTGATATTGCTGCTAAGACTTTTCAACGTCGAACTTTTCTTAGCTTTCACACCAAGATTTAAAGATTTTAGCCAAACTGTTTTTCTTCAATTTCATGACTATAATTATCGTGTAATTAACTGACAACCGATCGATATTCTGCTCTTGACTCTTGATGCATCGTTTAACAACATTTAGACCACCGTGTAGAGGCCCACATTGTAGCCTAAGTACTGTGGCGCCATAGAAGTCTACAATTTCAATTACACATAGATTACATGCAGCAATATTAGGCTATTATTATATTGACGGATTCAAAAATTTGTTTCTCTGTGCATATCATAACTTTCGCATAACTCTCTGATCTTGGGTTACAAGAGCAGAATAGCATCGATTTCCCTATTATAATAGAGCTATTGCCATAGTATAAAGTGTGAGCAAGTGCAACTTTATTTTCTTAACCTCGGCACATGATGAAGGTGCATTGCCATCCTCTCCCTCGCCGTCTCGTGCTTCCATCGACAACATGTCAATCCCGATAACATGGACACATTGGGCAGTGTACTTCTAGAACAGCTGAGAGGCAACGACTCAGACGTCTGTCGGGGTTTGGTCCATCTCTGCTGACGGTCAATAATAACCACTGGACTATAATTACACACCTTCGATTCACAATCGTTATTGCATAACCTGGTCGATTGAACTGTGAGGGGAGGCCGTTGATTTGAAATCACCAACGTATAGCATAAAGAAGTCGATGGATCGACTCTCTTTGGGATCAATCGCCAATTGTTTCAAGAAAATCTGGTCTGCAAATACGGGAATATTGATTGCACTCCTGACGTTACAAATGCTGTGTTTCGTATACCGGAACCGTACTTGGTCATTGTGGAGCTATATAAAAATTATGTATGATTGATCACGTGTACTGGTTCAAACACTTGAACTATCACGGGCTGTCCGAGTTCTGCCTCCAATCTCTTTTTCTCTCCCTATCTCCCTCTCTTTCTCTCCCTCTCTCCCTCTCTTTCTCTCCCTCTCTGCCTCTCTTTCTCTCCCTCTCTCCCTCTCTTTCTCTCCATATCTCCTTCTCTTTCTCTCCCTCTCTCCCTATCTTTCTCTCCCTCTCTTTCTCTCCCTATCTCCCTCTCTTTCTCTCCCTCTCTGCCTCTCTTTTTCTTCCTCTCTCTATCTCTTTCTCCGTCTCTCCCTCTCTCCCTTTCTTTCTCTCCCTCTCTGCCTCTCTTTCTATCCCTCTCTCCCTCTCTTTCTCCGTCTCTCCCTCTCTCCCTTTCTTTCTCTCCCTCTCTCCCTCTCTCCCTTTCTTTCTCTCCCTCTCTTTCTCTCCCTCTCTCCCTATTTTTCTCTCCCTCTCTCTTTCTCTTTCTCTCCCTCTCTCCCTTTCTTTCTCTCCCTCTCTTTCTCTCCCTCTCTCCCTATTTTTCTCTCCCTCTCTCTTTCTCTTTCTCTCCCTCTCTCCCTCTCTTTCTCTCCCTCTCTCCCTCTCTTTCTCTCCCTATCTTTCTCTCTTTCTCTCCCTATCTTTCTCTCTTTCTCTCCCTCTCTGCCTCTCTTTTTCTTCCTCTCTCCCTCTCTTTCTCCGTCTCTCCCTCTCTCCCGTTCTCACTGAACGAGTTTGTGTGTTATTTCCAGACATTATTTCTCAGAACATTCACGACATCGGATCGCTCCTGTTTGCGTAGTCCAGCGCGACTCTTTAATGTCCTGTAAATATACGGAAGACGTTACGGACGAGTGCATCTCATTTTATCCCATCAATCCATACAAGCGTGCACTATAAATTATGGCTTCAGTACATTAATTGTCATTCCATCCATGCGTGATGACATGACGCCATACAATACAATCTTGGTATACTTATGGCTGCGTCTTTACATGGCAGCCGTTTATATAGCAGTGACAAAATGTGCCATTACCATGTTCAAGGAAACGGAAAGCTTTTTCCCTCACTTAAATATCATTTCTTTCAATTCCGCGCATATTTGCGCAAACGCATTAACCATCTCATTACGTACATGTATAGGCTATAGGACCTATATCAATAGATCCACACACACACACACACACACACACACACATATATATATATATATATATATAATGTGCACATTATACATGGTGCAATTTGCAATGTACTAAATTTTATGACATTTTCCAGCTCCTTATTAACACAATGCACATTGCACAGGACATTGGTCATAGCCGATGTCATCTAATCTTCTTGGTGCAGTCAGGTTTTTTCAGTTTAACGATACTGTGCGATAGCAAAGATCATTAGCATCTCCCACCTCCTTTATCCAGGCTTAGGACTGGCACTATCAGATTGCTAACAGCGGCGGAGTTAATGCAATTTTGTCAGTGGCTGAACATGCAATATACTTCCTTGTATAGAGATACGGATATGTATTTGTTTGTTTGTATGTGCACTTGTCATAGCGCCCCTTCAAGCTCTCTACTCAGAGGCGCTCCCGAATGCAGAGCGGACACTGCATCGGAGTTTCACGCCAAAGCGCTGAGCAATTGTGAGTGAAGGACTTGCCCAGGGTCCTTACGCGGCGAGGTGGATTCGAACCTCAAACCTTCCGGCTTCAAGGCAACGACGCCACCACTACACCACCGCGCCCCACGAGAGACCATTCCAGGCATGGTGCATAGACTGCATACTGGAATTCGGAAGCAGGCCGTGTAGTGATGGCGTCAACAACGTGCTTTGGAGCTATCTTTACCATCAAAGAGTTGCCTAACCATGATCATGACATAATATATCGAAGGATTGGTGAATTATCTCGGAAAATCTATTGAGCGCCTAAATCCGACTGTAGCCTATAATTATGTGTGTCTGTTTCAAGTCAAATACTATAGAAAGCTGGAAAGAAGCCTTTATAATATCCGTGTGCGATTCGGGGGATGTAATTAATATATTCGTTTCATTGCACAGTGTGCGTCAAATCCGTTGCCAATAAAAATTATATATTAAGGACGAGTGCGCATGCAGACTCTTTTGAGATTTTTTGAAGACTTATGGTTTACAATGTACGTATCGACATCGGATTTGGGGACTTTGCGAGGTTTGCACAACAATCTGGGGATTCTTTTACTATTGTCTACAGACTAGTTTTCTCTGAACTTTCCTATACAGTGGCAACTTGAAAATGACTCGCTTAGTGACTCTGTCTGAAAGACGTTGATCATTTAAGTGCTATATACCATAACTGTGTGAACATTGTAATTATTTTGTCGATTCAATGTAAAGCTCCAGGATTTTTGCGATTTTTTGCCAATAATTGTGATTTAAGCACATTTTATGGCCTATTCCATCGCGCACCAATTTCTCGATTTCCGTAAAACCTGATATTTTTAGTACACTCTTGGCCAATCTTGGGACTTTGGTGACAAGATCTTGCGAACGAGTATATGTATTTGTGACATGTATAATAATTATCAACTCTCTGTATGAACGTATGTATGTATGTATGTATGTATGTGTGTATGTAAGTATGTATGTATGTATGTATGTATGTATGTATGTATGTATGTATGTATGTATGTATGTATGTATGTATGTATGTATGTATGTATGTATGTATGTATGTATGTATGTATGTATGTATGTATGTGTGTATGTAAGTATGTATGTATGTATGAATGTATGTATGTATGTATGTATGTATGTGTGTATGTGTGTGTGTGTGTATGTATGTATGTATGTATGTATGTATGTATGTATGTATGTATGTATGTATGTGTGTGAGTATGTATGTATGTATGTATGTATGTATGTATGTATGTATGTATGTATGTATGTATGTATGTATGTATGTATGTATGTATGTATGTATGTATGTATGTATGTATGTATGTATGTATGTATGTATGTATGTATGTATGTATGTATGTATGTATGTATGTATGTATGTATGTATGTATGTATGTATGTATGTATGTATGCATGCATGCATGCATGTATGTATGTATGTATGTATGTATGTATTTATTTAACCTACTGTAATTTAATTTGGACGTCTACTTACAAATCTAATTTTATCAGACTAGTCACCCTTCAAAAATATGCAATCCGTTTTATAGCTAATATTCCTCGCCGAGCCCACACCGCTCTGTATTTCAAGGAATTTGGATTATTAAAGATCGATCAAATTAGGCACTTGCAAATAGGAGAGTTTATGTACCGTTATAACCATGGCCTATTACCACTTGTATTTAATGATTTCTTTAACCTTACCTCTGATCGCCACTCTTATTCAACTAGAAAATTAACTGTTTATGACCTTCCCTACGCACATAATAATACTCGTCGATTCTCTATACAATATACTGGCTCCCAATGTTGGAACTCTCTCCCTACACATCTTCATTCCCTACCTAACACAAGATTATTTAAGCATAAACTTCGCCTTTATCTACTTAAAACACTTCCTGATATGTAATGGTTAAGGTTTCTGCTCAGTGGTTTCGCCAAGCCCTTAGTTAAGTCTTTAGTTAAGTCATTAGTTAAGAGTTGTTTTTCTCGTTATATACAGAAATGTCGATTGCTTAATTTATTTTTCTCTCTTCCTCATCATTTTTTTTATTCCTGCAATTGAATGTTCTGTCATGTTTTTTCTTTTATATTTTACATGAATTATGGGTGGCCCTATTAGCGGGATTTTACATCCCTTCTGGGTCTCCCCCTCTTCACCAAATTCATGTTAATGTATTATTCACTGCCATAATTGTATCATGTTTGTGTGTTGTTTTGGTTGAGGAAAAAATAAATAAATAAATAAATAAATAAATAAATAAATAAATAAATGTATGTATGTATGTATGTATGTATGTATGTATGTGTAGTGGACCCATTGAAGGGTGCATTTGACAGATGCAGATTTACAATGTTCGAGAGGACACCCTGTGAAAAGGAATCTATGAAAGTGCACCCTGTGAAAGGCATCTGTTAGAGATTGATTTTTTAGGGGTTCCTTCTTAAGACGCTCTTTGATTGATAGATGTCACTCACTGCCGCTAGGTGCCCACTCCCTTCGCCACGTAGCTTTGTCATCGGAGTCGATTGGCATCAATTGGTTCGATAATCGGATGCAGACAATGCTCTCATTGATTCGGAAGCCTGTAGTTCAAACAGCCGCAGCAGCCGCGGGATGCTGCAGGGCAAAGAAGGTGAAGATGGAATAAGTGGAGGAGGAGGAAGGGATGAGGGGAAGGATGGAAGATGGAAAACGACGGAAGAGGAGGAGAAGGGGAGGAAGCGCAAAAGAACAAACAAGAGGAGAAGGAAGGGAAGACGAGTAGGACAATGGAGAGGAGGAAGAGAAGCGGTGGGCAACAAAAAAGAGGATGAGGCAGAGCGGGGAGAGGGAAGCGGACAGCATCAAAGAGGAAGTGGTTGAAGTGAAGGTCGACGAAGGAGTGGAGAAAGAAGCGGAGAGTGTGACAAGAGAGAGAAGACAGAGCTCGAAGTAGAGAGGGTGTGAAGGATGAGGAAAAGCAGACGGAGGAGTAGAGGAGGATAACCATGGAGAGTATAGCTGAATGAAGCGGAAAGAAAGAAGCTGGGACTGCGAAGGATGGCAATGAGGTGGAAGAAGAGAAGGTTGAAGATGAGGATGAAGAGGATGAAACTGCATGGACGAAGAAGGCAGAGGAGATTGCATGGTTTGGAAATACATACATACATACATACATACATACATACATACATACATACATACATACATACATACATACATACATACATACATACATACATACATACATAGTACATACATACATATATACATACATATACATACATGCATACATACATACATACATGCATGTATGCATGCATACATACATACATACATTCATGCATACATACATACATACATACATACATACATACATACATACATACATACATACATGCGTACATGCATACATACATACATACATACATACATACAGCGTACATACATACATACATACGTACATACATACATACATACATACATACATACATACATGCATATGGTACATACATACATACATACATACATACATACATACATACATACATACATACATACATACATACATACATACATACATACATACATACATAAATATATACATACGTACATAGTACATACATACATACATCCATCCATACATACATACATACATACATACACACATACATACATACATACAGCGTTCATACATACATACATACATACATACATACATACATACATACATACATACATACATACATACATACATACATACATACATACATACATACATACATACATACATACATGCATACGGTACATACATACATACATACATACATACATACATACATACATACATACATACATACATACATACATACATACATACATACATACATACATACATACATACATACATACATACATACATACATACATATATACATCCATACATATATGTATACATATACAATTATACATGCATACGTACATGTATGAATACATATATACAATTATACATGCATACATACATGCATGCATGTCAATGACCTTGTCGGGAAATCGATGGAAGACCTTTCTGCCATGGGGTATATAGTAGTGGGAAAACAGCGTATACTATAGAACAGAGTCAGAGGCAGCTGAAGATGCCTGAGGGAAGTTGAAGGACGAGGATGAGGTGGAGTATAGAGTGTGGGGATGGATGGATGGAAAAGAAAGGAATTGGATGTTGGAAGTGAAAGTTGAAGGGTGATAAGGACCAGACGACTTCTTCATATTATTCCCTGGATGTGTTGTATACGTTATCTGCCTTCAGTGTATAAGTAATTTATTCTGTACTCACATAATTATAGATAAACACTGATATACGATTGCTGCATGCATGATATATATATACATGCATATATATATAGCATATGTTATATCAACATGTATATATACATCTATTGTATACAGACTATGTATATGTATAATTGTGTACATTTATATCAAATTGCAGGCCTTTGTATACATGCACTTAGTTAGAGCTTTGCTATAGTTTCCAGCATCTTTCAAATCCTCTCAAGATTCGACTAAAAGTGTTTACTTGATAGATGGACTCATATTCAAGTACACCCATAGAATTATGTTTATGTTATTATATTCAGAACTGCACTGAAATCAAAATGCAAGTACATTATGCATATGTATATAATTTCAACCATATACATATACAAACATTATTTGACTTTTACGTTTACTTGACACTTTGGCGCCACATGAATTAACTGTTTGTTAAACTTTGTTTAATTGATTACATCACATTGAATCAAATTGCGATAAATGACATCACTCTATGCACCACACCGCACCACATTATATCGCATTAATTACATTGCATTAGGTCACATTACATCACATAGCATTTATTACATCACGTAACAGTACATCAAAAATACTTTATATTAATTTAAATTGTGTTCAGTGACACATTACATTGCGTCACAATACATTAGGCCTATATCACATTACATCACATTTCTTCCAATCACGTTGCATATTTAGATTACATTAAACTACACCATACGGTGTCATACTGCATGCAATGCACACATTGCAACTCACATTAAATCACATTGCATTATATTACATCATATTACATTGATAACATTGCATTGCATTGGTGTCTGTGTATAGTTCGCTGTTCTTCTGGCCTTAGTCATCGTCACCGAAATCGCAGCAGCAGTGACTGCATACTTCTTCCATTCAGAAGTAAGAAAAGACATGCTGCTGTCACTATTCAAAGTATATATGTACACATAATGTATAATATTGTATATATACAGGGTGCGCCAAAAAAGACCCCCCCCTAGGTTTTTTGCCAATATCTTGGCCAGAAGTAGGAATTTCCAAATGAAACTTTACAGGCTTAGAGACAGTTCATATTTACACATGATGGCCAGATTTCAATAAAATATTTTATACAGAACAAAAGTTATACCACTTTTAGTGACGCCACCCACCGTTTTTTGACGATTCAAAAACGCGACGCAGCAAAAAGTAATAAAAAACTAATCTAATTATTCTGGCCAATATCTTGGCCAAAAGTAAGAATATCGAAATGAAATTTTACAAGCTTAAAGACAATTCATATCTGCGCATGGTGGTCGAATTTCATCAAAATATTTCAAACAGAACAAGAGCTATGCCACTTTTAGGGAGGTCACCCACCTTTTTTTGACGATTCAATAACGAAACTCAACAAAAAAAGTAACAAAAACACGATTTTTTTCTCATCTCAAATAATCGGTATCAGATAGCCTTTATATTGCCAGATGATCATTATTATTACTGTATAAAAAAGGAACAGGGTACCAGCGTAGCTGCGCCTCACTGAGAAGTCACTTAGCAAGATGACAATAAAATTGGCGAATAAGGAATCTATCAGATTAATCAACAGGTCCATCAAGAACTTTGCAAAAAGACTCAAAAGAAGTCTTGGCACGGGTGGTGGGCACATTGAACACAAGTTGTGAAGCACTACCAAGTTCATTTCACAACAGTTATTTGAGATGAGACTTAATAAAATCGTGTTTTTGTTACTTTTTGTTGCGTTTCGTTTTTGAATCGTCAAAAAACGGTGGGTGGCCTCACTAAAAGTGGTATAACTTTAGTCCTGTTTGAAAAATTTTGATGAAATCTGGCCACCATGTGCAGATATGAATTGTCTTTAAGCCTGTAAAATTTCATTTGGAAATTCTTACTTTTGTTCAAGATATTGGCGAAAACCTAAATTTTTTTGCTCTTTGTTTTTGAATCGTCAAAAAACGATGTGTGACCTCACTAAAAGTGATGTAACTTTTGTTGTGTTTGAAATATTTTGATGAAATCTTGCCAAAATGTGTAAGTATGAATTGTCTATAAGCCTGTAAAATTTCACTTTGAAATTCTTACTTTTGGTCAAAATATTGGCAAAAAACCTAGGAGGGTCTTTTTTGGCGCACCCTGTATATATGTACATGTATAATGTATATAATGTATATATAATGTAAATAATCTGACACGAACTACCGTAATGAACAACCCAATCTATTATAGTTGTAGCCAATCTGTTCGTACGAGATCTATAGAAATTCAAATTTAATCGACTCTTGCGTAGCGGGCAAGATAACCTAGTAACAGCTAGCATGCCCTATTCACGATGATGATGATGATGATGATGATGATGATGATGATGATGATGATGATGATGATGATGATGATGATGATGATGATGATGATGATGATGATGATGATGATGATGATGATGATGATGATGATGATGATGATGATGATGATGATGATGATGATGATGATGATGATGATGATGATGATGATGATGATGATGATGATGATGATGATGATGATGATGATGATGATGATGATGATGATGATGATGATGATGATGATGATGATGATGATGATGATGATGATGATGATGATGATGATGATGATGATGATGATGATGATGATGACATGATGATGATGACGACGACGACGTCGACGATGATGATGACTGATTGAATGATTGAATGATTGATTGAATGATTGAATGAATAAATTAATGAATGAATGAATGAATGAATGAATTAATTAATTAATGAATAAATGTTGATGATGATCGATTAGCAAGATCTGCAATAATTTTCAAAATCAAAACGATAGACGATTCATATATAAACACCAAATTGAATCTGCATTACATACCAACCGTGATCGCATACATTACTTTACATTCCTATGACATTTTGTGCAGCTGGAGCTCTACGTAATCACTGACATGATGACGACGATCAGAATGTACGACCAGTCGGACGTCATCAGGACAGCCTGGGACACGGCGCACACACAGGTCAGGACGCATGAGCATCGGATCATATCCGCTCTCACGTGTGTGCTCCACTGACGCTGTCATCATTGTCCTCCTTTTCGTCATCGTGATAGTCGTCATCATCATCTTCATAATCATCATCATCGTCTTCGTCGTCGTCGTCGTCATCGTCTTCATCATCATCATCATCATCATCGTCATCATCTTCATCAATATCGTCGTCGTCGTCGTCGTCGTCATCATCATCATCATCAACATCGTCGTCGTCATCGTCATCGCCATCATCATCATCATCATCATTTGCTTTGCCATTGTCGATGTTATCGCCATTTTCTTCACATTCATTACTGTTTATATTTTGTCATCATCATAGTCGTCGTCGTTGTCATCATCATTGTCGTTGCTGCTGTCATTGTTTTTTCTCGTTCGTTGAGTAACGTTATATGATGTAAGCCTTGTAAGGTATGAAATTTTTGTATATGCCACACATACATTGCATCTCATACATTACATGTGATGTCTTATAATAATACTGCTTAAAGTACGTCACCGAAGTTGTGTAACCCTGTCCTTGCGTGCTTAGCACACTCTACCCAGACTTCTACTCGCCCTTCTTCCAAATCTTCTTATACACTGCAATGGATTGTACCTAACCATGACCAACCCTACTTTTTCTTCGACTTACCTGGGCATATCATCCTGTTCTGCCTAATTTACCTTCTATTTTCTTGCCTTTTCTTTTGTTACCTCCTCTTCTGTTCCCATATCTTCTCGTTATCATACTTAAACCGCACCTAGTTTACATCTAGGCCTATATGCATGTATCTCATGAGACATTCCCAAAGTCACTTAAGCCGCACGTCTTTGAACTGACGTCGGGTAGTAACGTTTAGCGCCTTCGTGAGGTCATTGTAAGGCTCTTTGTAAATGTTCACAATCAGTGGCGTAGGCAAGGGGGGTTAAAAAAACCCATTGGGTCCGGGAAAAAGTTTTAAGGCGATTTTTCCATTTAAGTAAGAAAAAATAGCAAAAAAGAGGGTTTCCGCCCATAAACCCCCCCCCCATGAAAAATTCCTGGCTACGACACTGTTCACAATACATCCTTACTCTTGCTACAAATTACACCACATTCTTTCACCGCTCCTCTATAATTTTATCCTATCATACGCTACGTTGTCTAACTATACCGGTTTTCTCTTACTTTGCCTTACAAAACTTCTTTTTACCTTACTCTTATAAGTTATGGTAATCGAGTTGTGCTCCTCGTCGATTCCAGTTCGGTTGCTGTGGTGCGACTAACTTCACGAATTGGGCGGAAGTGAACTCCTCCTCCGAGGAGACGAACGACACGACTTCCGGTTCCGTTCCAGAGTCATGCTGCATCTCGGAACTCGTGACGCAACTCAGGAACTCATGCCAGCGAAACATCTTCCCCGACGAGAACAGTACGAAGGCAGACATCTACACGAACATCTACACAAAGGTTTGTACCTCTGTCTGTCTGTCTATCTGTCTGTCTGTCTGTTTGTATATCTGTCTGTCTGTGTCAGTGTGTCTCCTGCTGTCTGTTTGTCTGTGTGAGTATGTCTCTGGCTATCTTCCGTCTGTTTGCCTGCACGTGTTACTTGTTTTCATTTCAATCAGGCCTGTCTAACTATTTGTGTCTATTTGTGGCTTGGTTTTTGTTGTAAATGTATGAGTCTTTGTACTCTGTCTCTCTCTGTCTCTGTGTGTGTGTCTCTGTTTCTCTCTGTCTATCTGTCCATCTGTCTGTCTGTCTGTCTGTCTCCCTCTCTCACTGTGTGTGTCACTCTCTGTCTGTATGTATATATATATATATCACTCTCTGGCTCTATATTTCTTTATATGTTTGTTAAAGTATCGCTCTCTCAGTCTCTCTTCATGTGCAGCAATTGTTCATTATAATATATAATACATAACATACATATATATAGTTATATACCCTTTTACATAATCTTAAGAATGTTTTTCTCTCTGTTTCTGTCACCGTCTCTTTAACTGTCCTCTCCTCTTTCTTTATCTGCCTCTTTACGTTTTGCTTCAGTCTGTCTCCCTCTGTCTGTGCATTTATATATCTGCTGGTCGTTGTAAATCTTTGCGTTCCGGGAATATGAAGGTTACGTATAGGTCTACACATCATATAGTGAGACAAGCACATTTAAACAGACACACACCCATACTGGCAGACATACACAGTCAAATATCTTAACAGCACGCAACCATTTGAGGCGCTACAGAAGTCAATCGATTATATACGAGCCGCTGAGACAGAAGAAAGCATCCTCCTTCAAGGTCTCCGAGTCATCTAGGTTAATGGCAAACCTGGCAGGCAATAACAGCTTCAGTAGCCACGGGCAGGTGTTGCCTCCACCCCTCCACCCTCCACCCTCCATCCATCCCTCCACTCCCACCCACCCCTATCCGTGTGTATGTCAGTCATTAGTCTTTGTAGGCATATACCACACGAGGCATAATCCGCGGGCTGCAGCACACAGCACTGGCTCAATGTATAGTCAGGTTTCGATTGTTTACAGTAATCTCAAACCTGTTGGAGATTTATCGTAGTCTCTTGAAAGCAAACCGAAAACCGAAAAGTCTATCTTCAAATAAGCAGCGAGTTCAAGCAGGTTGGCTTTTCGGCGTTCTCTCTGTTCTCGCCACTTGAACGATTCGGGTGCACGCAGCCTATGCTCAGAGCGGCTCTGAAACTAATGTGGGACGTGGTGGTGTAGTGGTGGCGTCGTTGCCTCGAAGCCGGAAGGTTCAAGGTTCGAATCCACCTCAAGTCGCCGCGTAGGGACCTTGGGCAAGTCCTTCACTTTGCAATTGCTCAGCGCTTCGGCGTGAAACTCTGATGCAGTGTCCGCGCTGCAGTCAGGAGCGCCTCTAAGCAGAGAGCTTGAAGGGGCGCTATAACAAGTGCACATACAGACAAACAAACATAATGTAGCTCGTAGTCAGAGAGCTAAAACACACATAAAATTCCTAATTTACAATTACAACAACGCAAGTCAATGTCCTCCGTGGATGAAGGGACACTTGAAGACACCCACGAATCTCTCTTGAAATTGAATAAAATCATAAGCAAAGGAGATGAGGTACGTTGAGTGCATGGTTTGTTTATTTACTTAGTAGGATATTTATATAGCGCCTCTCCAGGTAGGCTACTCAGAAGCGCTCCCGACCCAACCACAGCTAAATATACTATTGGACAGAGAACTTCAACAGCTCTGCGTGGCTGCCATACGAGCTTTCGTTTAACACACAATGCTATACGGTTATTAACATAACATAACATGCTTTATATGGTGACTAACACAATATTTAAAAATCACATCAGATTTTTTCTGGAGGTTCATCGGTTTACACATGAGAGCCCAAAAGAGATCAGAGGCCGCGCAAGCTCTGTTGCGATACATTTAATCATCTTTTTTGTACGCTTGTTGTCCTGGTTTTCGGCTGGCGCTGTAACCATAAACGAGGAGTCTATGTCTAAGGTGCGGCCGTAGTCAAAAGCCTTTGCGGCCACATGAAGACTATCCGTAAACAGCTTGAAATTGCTACTAACGTAAAAAAAAAGGCCGCGTCACTTTACTCATGCAATGCTGGCAGGACCGGTGGATTTAAAACGTTCGAACAGGATTAGTTGGATGGAAGATTGTCTTGGAAAACTGCTATGCCTCTACCTTCCTCTTTCTTGCTACTCTTCCCCTCTTCTGCCTCTCCTTAGACCCTCCATTCTATCCGGGTTCCTTTGATCTCTTTGACTGCGTCATAGGCCTACACGACGCCAACCGTCCAAAAAGTCGAGTTTAATAATAATATTTGTCTTTTCGAAGACCGATTTCATTTAGGAGTGTGGATACACTGGATAGCCTGAACCTATATCCACGCAGGTCTCAATACACGGATAGTCAGGATAAAGGAGTAATGTACTAGGGTTCCGCTGTGGGCTTTGAAACCCACCCGAGGGGAACACGCAACGGAAGCAACGCAACGAAGCAGGTCATAATTCCCCAATCATAAATTCCTGGCTATGCCATTGCAAAGAAGTGCCTTGTCCGATATACAGACCTCCACGGTGAGGGCTAAGTAAGTAAGTAAGTAAGTGTGATGTTGATTTGATTAAGAACGGTGTTGATAACATGATTAAGAACTGTGTCGATTAGATCTAGAGGTATTATGACAATTTATCGGATTAAAGGATGGGATGCACATTAGTTTTAATCGTGGAACAGACTGGTATGATTAGAAACGTGATAACTCATTTGGAATTGATTTGATTAAGCACTTTGATGATTTGTTTGATTAGGGCTGTGCGGCGGCAGTTCGACTGTGGTTTGAGGAAAATCTCCTTATCATCATTCTCATATGTATCGGGCTGGCTGCTGTCCAGGTATGATAACCAGAAGTGTATATTATCAATTAGATTAAATAAAAAAGGCCGTGGGGGAGATGGAGGCAAGTTGCTCAGTCCGCTGTGGGGCAGAGTGGGACAAGGTTCATTTTTTGGAGGATCTTTGCAGGATGATCTGTGCATGGGGAAATGAGTATAGCAGGAAATTGGATAGGAGTTTGGAAAAGCTGGAAAGATACAATACGAGCGAGTTCATCGCTATGAAAAGAAATAGAACCCTGGGAGAAATAGACAGACAGGCAGTGTGAGACAGACACACAGACGATCAGACAGCGGGACATAAAGTGATGAGATAAATGGATGAGGAATGACACAGAGGGAGAGGGAGGGGGAGGGAGGGAGGGAGCGACGGGGGAGATAGGGAGGGAAGAGGGAGCGAGGGAGGGATGGAGGAGGGAGGGACATAGAGAGACAGTGGAGAAACAGAGACAGGCTGAAGGAAAGATTCGACGGTAGGAAATGTGAAAGGGAAGACGGGAGGTAGGAATTCAAAAAAGATCCAGGGAAGAGATGGGGCGGAGGAATGAGAAGGGGAGAGATAGAGATGAAGAAAAGAAAACAACAGGGAAGAAGGGAGGGAGGACGCCAGCCGTAGAGCGAGAAAGAGATAAAAGGAGAGAATTTGAGACAGTGTGGAAAGGCAGTATATAGGAAGCTGGAAGGAGAAAGAATAAAACATTGGCGGTGAGAAAGAAAGCGAAGAGAGAAGACGCGATATGAATTTAAAATGTCGAAAACGATTGAGAAGGAATCAGTGGAAATGAATTCTGAAAATTGTAGTTAGCGAATGGAGAAAAGTTTCGAGGCACATAGAGAGGGATAGATTGACAACAATTTTGATGGGTCGTTAATAGCGCTAGGTAAATGTTAAGGTGCACACGAAATAAACAGAGAGAGAGAGAGAGAGAGAGAGAGAGAGAGAGAGAGAGAGAGAGAGAGAGAGAGAGAGAGAGAGAGAGAGGAACTTAGGAAGGCAGTCAGGGATTGTTGGGAAGCGAACAGTTGTGGGTTCAGAATAGCATTTTTACAACGGTCAGTGTTAATCTGACTACATGTATCATGTGTCGTTTGAATAAAGTTTGTGTTTACGAAATGCACCCATGCAGATTCGATGTTTCTCTGCTTCGGTGGTAACACATTTAAATGCCTAAAGTCTAAATGCCTAAAGTCTAAATGCCTAAAGTCTAAATGCCTAAACGTCTAAATTCCTAAACGTCTAAATGTCTAAACGTCTAAATTCCTAAGCGTCTAAATGGCTAAGCAGCTAAATGTCTAAAACATCTAAATGGCTAACAGCAAACTGGTTAAACTTATATATGTCTAGACATTTAAATGGCTAAACAGTCGCATGGTTAAATGTCTAAACATTGAAATGATTAAGCAATTAAGCAGCTAAAGGGCTAGACCGCCAAACGGGTAAACATTTAAACGGCTAGGCATCTAAATAACTAAACAGCCAAATGTCTAAACAGCTCAATGGCTAAACAACTGAATGGATAAACAGCTGAATGTCTAAATCTCATAAACACACAACCTCAAGTGCACACACATACAACGCATGCGCATTTGCAAACATGAGAATAAGACAACGGGACAATCAGAGAGATAGATAGAGGGAGAGAGACAGACAGAGAGACCGACTGCTGCATGCAGTGGCCAGGAACGACTTCCACGTCCTTCGAACTCTTTTCCCGCCAAAGAACAACCGTCGTCCTGGTCTTAGGGCTCGTGTGCACAATTTTGAACTTCCGAGCAAAGATGACCGAAACTTTGTTTCTAGAGTCCTTTACAAACATATTATTAAAGCATAGTCTAACTATTGATTCAATTTAATTCCAATAACTGATTACTCCCTATAACATTAATATTTTTATTACAATGTAATTTTTGTCTATCTCAATGTACCAGGTTGCGGTTTGCCAACCTGTTTTTGCTTATTAAACGAATACACACACACAGAGAGAGAGAGAGAGAGAGAGAGAGAGAGAGAGAGAGAGAGAGAGAGAGAGAGAGAGAGAGAGAGAGATGGCACACTGACAGGGATAGGCGAAGACACAGGTGGATAATAGACAGACAGACAGACAGACAGGCAGACAGACAGACAGACACATAGACAGAGAGATAGGCAGGCAGATAGGCATGCAGACAAACAAGCGTATGCACATAGACAGAGGGAGGTATAGATGGAGAGGGAGATTGCTGATGTCTCCAGTGATTGAAGACATCTTAATCTTATGGCTGCCAGGGCGTTGTCATCACCCTCCTCCTTTGTCCAGACTTGAGACTGGCACTGGCAGAGCACAAGCTGCAGCGGTGCTAAAAGGAGAGGGAGAAGAACAGGACAGCGGACAGACGAAAGGACACGGGAACGAACAGGCAAGGAACAGACGGTGCAAAACACATACAGACGGACAGAGAGGGAGAGAAATTGAAAGAGACAGACAGACAGATGGAAGGACTAGAGAGCGGGCAGACCGACATGCGGTACATAACAGACAGACAGAGAGGTAGACGGATGGAAAGACATACAGACAGACAGATGGAGGGACAATGGAATGGACAGACAATGGACAGACGGTGCGAAATAAACAGACAGACGGACAGTTAAGGGCGGCGACGACACAAAGATGGAGAGCTAGGCACATAGACTTCAGGTAGTTGGCTTGACCATCTGCTGGCGTTGCAATTTATTCCGTGCCAGCCCCCTACTCCCACCCCTCCCTCGCAACCCTTGACCACTGACCAGTGCAGATGACATTACGATGTCCATCTAATAAATGACCTGAGGATGGACGTCCACTCACAGACACTTGTACATCCGTCGAGGGCCAGCTTAAGGAAGGCGGACAGAACCGATGACATGCATTGCGAGCACAACGTCACATCAAGTCAAATCTATTTGGATCAGCTTCATGTCCATCCATCCATCCATCCATCCATCCATCCATCCATCCATCCATCCATCCATCCATCCATCCATCCATCCATCCATCCATCCATCCATCCATCCATCCATCCATCCATCCATCCATCCATCCATCCATCCATCCATCCATCCATCCATCCATCCATCCATCCATCCATCCATCCATCCATCCATCCATCCATCCATCCATCCATCCATCCATCCATCCATCCATCCATCCATCCATCCATCCATCCATCCATACATCCATCCATCCATCCATCCATCCATCCATCCATCCATCCATCCATACATCCATCCATCCATCCATACATCCATCCATCCATCCATCCGTCCGTCCGTCGTCCATCCATCCATCCATCCATTCATCCACCCACCCACCCATCCCTCCCTCCCTCCATCCATCCCCAGTGCTATTCAGAGATTACAAAAGGCGCTTTATAAACGATAGTTACATTGTACACGGCCTCAACAACGCTGTTAATAATTACTGTATTAATTGCATCGCATTAATTAAAAACTAGAATTATTGTATTGCAGTGGTGAGTAATTGAATTTCACCAATCAAGAATTAGAATTGTTTTGCAAGGTGAATAGTTGTATCGCACTGATAAATAAATAATATGGTTCGTGCATTATTTTATTGCATTAGAGTGTATTCTGTGGTTATTGCATTAATGCCCATTGTATTTCTTCCATTAGATTATATGTATAAATGTGGTTACTTTGTTCCAATATTCTGCAGTTTATTGCATTGTACCGCATTGCATTTTTAAAAATAGAAATCCAATTCGCAATACATTTTTATTCATTCATTTCTATTCTGATGTGTCTTTTGTTTCCGCAGTTTACGGGCATTGTCTTGACGTGTTGCCTGGCGCGAAACATTCGTTTGGAGTCGGGTGTATCTTAGACGGGTCACCGTCGTTTCCGGGGGTACCCCACGCAGCCACCTTAGGTTCAGGGATGATCAATAGGTCACCTTAAGCTTACCCAGCAAGCGAGAGGAGTCTCCGAGGTGTACGAAGAGCCCAATGGGTTCATTGCTCGGTGAACCAAATGGAGATTTTGCTCCGATAGCAGCATTGGTTGCCAAGATTGTCAAAAGATTATGGTGTATTTTTTTGCATATGCGCTATCATGGCGTGCGTATATTCGCAGTTAGCGATTCGCCGATCGTTGCATGGGAGTGGAACTATTCAAGCTGGTCTGCTTTTGTCTGGAGTCGTTAGGACTTTTAGATCTTCATTTCTCATCAGGTTCGATTGATGCACTTCAAGTAGCTGCAAAAGTAGATTATGTAAAGGTCACGTCTTCTAAAGCGAACGGTTTGTTTGTTCATTATATTCGACTCGGTTCTCAGTGAAAATTACTGTAGATCCGTCACCGCGGTTGGGTATAGCCTCTACAGAACGCGCGCAAGTGTCTGGCGGTGACTTGATACACTGAATAGTTTCTGTGATTCTAAGTAATTAGGCTACTGAATATTACGGTATGACTGCGTCGCAGCGTAGCTGGGCATAATATCAACTTTACGGTGATGTCACAGTATTAAGATTACCAAAGATCCTGTATCAAAGGGAGTTGTGTGTATAGGCCAACAACAGTGTCACGGTTACTATAATCACATCGACAAGTCAAATGTCACAATAATATGATGTTGACTGTCACAGTATTACTGCAAAATGTCACTTTACATCTGTGAAGTAACCTGTTGTCACTGTGAATATGGCAGTGTTGATGCAGATATCACAGTATATGACTGCAACATTGTTACTGATCCAATGGTAACTCGACCCGGACCACCACGGACTATTCTCATGGACAACCCTTCTAACGCAACGCAGCGCTCGTGAATAAGCTGGTGCCCTGCGCTTGGCTTTCGAGTGGCGCTTTAGAAATCTCGAGTTTACGATTACGATTACGATTACTGAGCATTCTTTTACGTCATTGTTCACTAGCCTTTGCACGATTAGGCCTAAGCCTAAATGTAGATCTACTGTGAATGTTGCAGTATATAACCGTAAATATCGTAATAACGCGAATACTGCGGTTTTGCGGTGAATATGGGTAATTTATTCTTAAAGCATAGAATTTTTAAGGCTTTATGCGAAAGGTGTATTGAGGAGGATGCGTTGTAATTTTGATTGAACGGCAGCGTCTGACGAGCGTTTTCAAAATACTTTTGCGTATTTTTAATACAAGACAATTAGCTATATAAAAAGATTGTTACATGCAGCGAACATTCAATGTGCATTTCCTAGCAGTTTTGTGAGTTGTTATTTTTGCTTTCGAAATGATGCACTTAGATTTGACTATAGCGTTTCATATCATGTGCACGATGCGAAATATTTCAGTAAAAATGTTGACTTTTCGACCAATCTAAGTTATAACAAGGTCTTTAACCCGAACCACTTCATGTTCATATTGGATATCGGGGTCCCGGTTAGTAAGTTATAAGATATCAGGATAAAATTTGTTAGATATCAGAGCTCCGGTTATTAGGCTACTTGTCATTGTCCAGGTTATTTGATACGAAGGTCCCGCTTATCAGATAGGGCCTACCAAGGTCCAAGATCCCAGTTATTAGATACAAACGTCCCAGTTATTTGAGTTACCAAGCTATATATTAAAATCCAAGTAATTGGATATCATAGTCTCTGGACATTAACTATTATGGCTTCGGTCACTAAATATTATGGTTCCGGTCGTTAAATATTAGGGTTCTGGTCATTAAATATTAAGGTTCTTAAATCTTTTATCCGCCGCTAAATCTGGGGCATTATACGAAAGCATAAATTGCTGTGTGCTGACGATGTTTAATTTGTGCGGTCCTCGTTTCAACGATCTAATTGTTATTGGTGCTACTTTGGAAACTTCTCATCAGGGCCGGTGACACGAAACGGAGTATCCCCCTGAAAGCTATCCGGGGGGATGAATTAATCTATCCCCGCGGATGGAATTAGCCGGTCTATACTATCCGGAGGGATAAACCATTCTATCCCATTTTTGAAAAATGCGCATAATAAAAAAAATTAGGCTGTAATCAAAATTTAAAGTGACCCTAATTGTTTTAAATGTCCTAAGCAATGCTCAGATAAAGGCAACTCGAATTTATTTAGTGACTGAGTGTTTTAAAGTGTTTTAAATGTTTTAAGTGCTCTAAAAACAGGGGAAAACAAATTATCTAGTAGGAATAAACATACCTGTTAATGTCATTGTTCAAAACAAAGCATATGAAAATTAAATTGCCAAAAAAATTACACGCGTAAGCGGTTTTTTCGACTTTTTTTAATTTGGGGGGATACAATTAATACGGGGATACTCTATTTCGTGACACCGGATTAAGGCATGTTCGACATGTTCGGCCGAACAGGGCTCACACTTTAGGTGCCTCACACATGCGGGAGACAAAATTTCCGAATTTTAAATTTTTTTTCGCAAATTTCAACCAAACTACTAAAAAAAGTCATCTACTTTTTGGAGGGAATTAATCGGTATATTCCACGAAATTTTCCGACCCTGGATCCCACGCAGAGTCCGAGCCAATGAGCCTAGCACCACGTCAGGGCCTGCAAGTATAGACGAGCAACAACAGGCGGCCGAGCAAGGCAATAGGCGGCCGAGAAAAATAATAAGCAGTCGAGCAAAGCAAAGCAATAGGTATAAGCAAAGCCACAAGCAGCAGCACAAAGCAGCAAGGAGCAAGCAGCCGACGGTAGCGTCGTCTACAAATTATTTAAAACACGTTGCAGATTCCTATCTATTAGTGCTGTAGTATGCCAAAACAAATTTCTGTCCAGGGTAACGGCCTCTGTTGTCATATACCCTGGTCAAATCTGGATCCTCCTCCTCCTTTCCATTAGCCCGTGATTGACGTGCAAAGCCCACAGGGACAAACGACGTTAGATACCGTGCGGTCACATTCCGGCGGTTGGAAAAGCGTACAAATAAAAATTATGGAGCGTACCAATGCATTAAATTCAAGTTGAACCTGTCAGTCGGACAAAGATCGATAAGCGTGGACATAATAATTTAATAATTAAGCTGATAATTGTGATAATAATGACAATAAAATGTCTACATTTTTAATCGTTGTGTTCTTATACTTCTTAGGCCTACTCGTTTCCTCTTAACGCGTTATTGATTTCTGAAATAAAGTGAAAAGTTAAAACGTTGTGCCATAAGTAGGCCTACAAGTGGTCGAAAAACCTTGGCCTTTAGGGAGTGCGGTTAGATCCATCTGGCCCCGATTTCCCGCTCTCCCTGATTGTTAAATGTGCTATATTAAATGTTCAGCTATGTATACATGCTCAACAATCCAGAGAAAGGTGTTGCTAAAATACTTGTGAATGTCGACGAATTTGCATTTAGGTACAAGACCGACGAAAGCATAGACGGACGGACGGACGGAAATACGGACAAAGGACGGACAGAAGAGCGGACGGAAGGACGGACGGAAAAGCGGTTGGAAGAGTGGACGGATGGAAGGCCGGACGAACGAAAGGACGAACGGGGAGATCCGGGAGGAGGATGAAGACTGTTAGGGTTAGAACTAATTAAGGGATGAAAGTACGGATGGAAAGACGAACTATTGGAAGTGTGGACGATATGGATGAGGCGAACGGAAGGACAGTCGACAGGACAGAAAAAAGGACAGAAGAACGGACAAAGGAACGAAAATACGGACGAAATGATATATTCAGCGCTGACAATAGGCCTAATCAAACCATATGTCACGTTTCCGGAGAACGACCTCAAAGCGACCTTCCTTATATTCTAGAGTTTCTATCCAATTTGGTCCCGAAATTGTCATTCTGTATTATACGGATGGCTGATCCATTTTCGTTTAAGTGCAGACTTGTCGTATAGGCCTACTTTCTATTGTGGTGAGTTTCAGGACTTCTTTTAACGTGCAGTTCTTCACAAAATTGCAGTTGTAAATGAATCTGTGCAGTCTGTTGCAAAAGCAGTCTTGCGTTGGCAGTGCTAATCATTCGAAAAAGGTAGCCTAAATGCAGCCGGTTGACCACGGAAGAGCGAAATGGAAGAAGGGCTTGTGCAGTGAAAAACAGGCAGGAAAGCCACATTTCAAGCGGAATATTTTTAAAAAGTTCACAGGTTTTATCGCCGGCGACTTGCGACATTTAAAAAAAAAATTTATCACAAACAAAATAATAAATAACAAAAGGTCGTGAGGGGAAATTTTCACCAACAAACCCACACCAGATTAAAATTGCTGTTTGTGCAGTTCTAAAAATTTCTTTATTTAAGAAAGCTTTGCACTGAGGTTGGAATTAGCGGAGGGGGGGGTGTTCATGGGTCGGCCAGCGGCTCTTCTGTTCAGCGCACTGGACTTAACCCGGAGTTTTAGAGTAGGAAGAAAGAAAGAAAGGTAGGAATGACGAAATAAACATAAATAAATTGCAAGAAGGGGAAGGATAGAAAGAAGAATTAAAAAATGAAAGATAGAAGAAATAAAATAAATGAAGGATGAACTAAGAGTCAGATATAGAATCAAGGAATGAAAGAAGGCGAAAATGAAAGAATGACTGAATGAATCTGAACGTAATCGCTATCTCAAAGACAGTGTCTGAAGTTGGAGGGTAAGTTGAGTTGGAGCATGTTTGATGATTTCTACCACTACCGGTGCTTGTAGCCTATCTCTGTTGATCGTATTTCTAGCAAGTGAAAGACCATGGTGCCGAAGGAGACCCTGAGCAAAATGGAGTAGCGAACTACGGGAAGGGTTCGGTGAGCCAGGCCCGATTTTATTTTGCGAAACTTTAGAACTCAAAATAGAGCGTGTTTAAGCACACTAAATAAAAACGTAGGCCTAGGCTAAGACATTGCCAGGGCTGACTACTCTACGTTAGAGAGTCGTGATCGAATTTCGATGGGATGTGGTTGGATAGAATATGGGTCAATTTCGTCGATAATGAGGAATCGGTGGTGTAGGCCTACAGTTGTTAGGGTTAAAGCTAGCTTCCGTTAGTTGCTAGTGTTAGCTGTTAGTGTTCCGGACTGACATATTCAACTGAGATTCAAATCTCCGCATTTTGTTCGATATTTCCGTTCCACGTGGACCCCAGTGGCAGAACGGAACTTAGAAGTTTTATCAATCGAAAAAATGCAATTATTGCTCAAATAGAAACTGGATTTATCAAGCATATTCATTATTCACGAGCCAACACAGGATGGAAAATGCATGGGAGGACATCAAAAGAAGGATCGGCCTAGCAAGCGCAATATTTGGCACACTTGGCAAAATGTGGAAGACAAACAGCATTTCGATTACAACCAAGATGAAACTCTATGGAACCTTGGTGTTACCAGTACTGCTGTACGGATCAGAGTGAATGATAGCCTATCCTTTTGGTGACTTTCATTGCTAGCAATATACGGTACGTTGTTGAAATAATTCCATGTTTTCAATCCTGGGGTTTAGCCTAGGCGGAGACCTGGGCGGAGAGTAGGGGGTACGGAAGGACGCGAGATTTTTTGATGGACGAATAGCTGAGTGTTTAAAAAATTGTCATCTTTTGCCGGCCAAAAATTTCTGACGATCGGCGAAATCTCAAAAAAATTCTATTTTCACCGCCCAAAAAAGCTCATGGCCTTTTTTTATAGTCTTGACGCTCAACGATTGGGGGGACAAATGCATGGGCCGTCCCCCCAACACCCTCATTGGGGGGGACCGTCCCCCCTGTCCCCTCCTAGGTCTCCGCTCCTGAGTTTAGGCTACAACTCGGGAAGAGGATTGACAATGCGTCCTCTTAGTTCGAGACAAAGAAAATGAGGTCGCTAACATTTCATACCAATAGTTGCTCTTCTTCTTTCTCTATGAGAAAATAATATGAATTCGAGGTTTGAACGTTGTGGCGTCCCCTAGCGAAGTCGACTATAAATAACAAGAGTGGCCGACATATCGACGTAGGTCGGCTACCGGAAGTGTGGCTGCTGCACTAGACATGGAGACTAATCAAATGGTTTAGATGGTTTAGTAGTTTTCACCGTTGCTACAACTTATTACTGTACAATGAGGTGGCATACCAAGAAATTAAAAATCCTAAGGTTTATTGATTGATTGCAATTTGCAACTGTCAAAAAACTTCGCAAACTTAGACTCGCGCTTTCCGTCTTAACCCTTTTGGTGGCATGACCTTGACCCACTGCGCACGCACGCACTACAGACACTTTCCCACTCAAGGACAATAGAAACTTTATTTCCAGAGTTCTCTACAAGAGCGCAAATCATCTACAAATCATCCATTAATCCAACAAACAATGATCTATTAATGAAGACGCATTAATTTTCAGTTTGCTTACTTTAGGCAAACACCATGTACCAGATTGCGGTGTGTCATCCTGTTTCTTTCCATGAATTGAACGAATATAATTATATATATAATACATAGGCCTATTATTGATTCCGCCTATTGACAGAATTTCGTGTGACTAAGACACAAATCATCCATTTTAAACAGGAAGGAAGTTACTTCACAAGTCTTCTTCAAATTAACTTCAATGATCATCATCAGCTGATCACGCGACACAACGACATTTTAATTGCCACATTAATTTATTAATTTCAGCTGAACACTTATTAGCAAGTTCGAAATGTATGGTACAGGGTGCCACCGATGTACGAGAATACCGGAGAATTATATGAGTCGCCTAGTAATAAATCCCCAACTTTAGACCAAACGCAAGACCAGACAGTTTGCGTTTCTAGGAAATAAACAAATTTACCCGAAAGCAGGCCGATGTTAATGTCTCTTGACAACAGAACGTACGTTTGTTTATCTTGCATTCTAACCGTACTTCCTGATACATAATGTAGGTCTATTCTTCGAGGCAGAAGGATATATACGGGGTCGGCCAATGCAAGAGAAGAGGAGCGCCGTTGTCGTGGCGGATGCAGAAATTTTCGAAGGAGGGCAAATTTTTGGTATCGGGTCAGAGAAAATTTCGTTGTTCTTTGGCCGGAAAATCTTATGACTTTTCAGTCGTCAAATACCACTTTTCTCCCTCTCTACGTTGCTTGAGACTTATTAATACATCGGATCATGGGCTGTTTTTCTCTGCCACTTATTACCGCTACATTGATCGAATCAGGAACCTGATGGGGAGGTGCCACGTCCTGTGCAAATTTCTCAATGGGGGCCATGACCGGATTTGCCCCTGGATCCGCCCCTGTTGTGGCCCACAGCTGTAAAAAAGTTATGGCCACAACTTTCAGAGACCCATCTGAAGCGAGAAGCAAAAAGCACGACCTCCCTGGAGCCTCTGACCACGTATACAAAAGTGTCTGCTATCGACGATCATTAATAATAATTTTCTCGATTATTGAGAGAGAGATATAACTGTAGGCAACTTACAAGTGTCTGTCACTGCAGCTCTTCATCGCTTAAATAGTTATATGTTAATTTACTGTTGAATATCTGCGTATTATAGGCGTAGGCTATTCCTACATGATTTTATTTAAGTAATTCACGACTCGAGTAGTTCAGTCACGTGCAAATTGTTATTAAGCGACGTAGGCCTACCACTCGTGCAAGTTTCGATAGGCACTTTGTTTTCAGTTGAGAAAGTAAACAGTGTATGACTTCATTACGTGAAGAGGTTATAACTGCATTTAGCAGAAGTCGTTTCCTCAGGAAATTCATGTGTGTTTAGGTCTACATAATAATTTCGAGTCTGTAATAAAATTTAAGTCTTCTTGAGTTCTCCTTAGTATGAAATTTTGTTGACATTCTGGCGTGAGACTTTCGACAGTTGAGTTTAGAATTCAGCAAGATGTTTTATAGGCCTATCTACAGAGTGAAAGAAAAAGCGTTATCAACGGATACTCGTTAATCACTTTTCAACTGCTTCGCATTAGCACAACGTATAGAAAAATAATTTTAAAAACATAAAGAGAACGATTAGCGGTCTCTGTTCAAAGAGAGTTTTAATTAAGAGGAATCTTTTCAGTGAGATAGGCTATCATTGTTGTCTGACTTACCGAACGGTCCTATATACCGCGCTTCGGATTCGAGTCACTGTGCGACTAATGATACAATCTTTCTCTGCACGTCTCGTTTCAGAAGCCCGAATAGCCTAGGCTTCAAGGAGGGAGCATTGGAACAAGTTATCTTTACACGATGCAACAACCTATAATCGCCGCGCTATTTATTCTGTCAACAGCCGCTGTACTCGGGGGAATAGCGGCAGCCGTGTACTTCACCTGGCCGGCGGATGACACAGGTAGGCAGATTATCAGATCACTGCCGAGCAAATTAAAATGTAGCACACGCTTGCCACTTTTGAATGTGAAAGTTTGTGAATGCGAAGCGGAATAATTTGATTAATTAATTATACGCTGATGAGTTTCATCTGAGAGCTGATTTCTGTGGAGATCTTGAGAAAATCCATCTCGCACACTGTATACCCCTCAATTCATCGCGTTTCGTTATTTAGTAGCGCTGGTAAATACTGACGTAATGGTGAAGATAATGCTGATGCTGATGATAGTTGTAGTAGCAGTGATTAGCAGAAGTGAAGTACAATATAAAAAATTGGAGTGCAAGGGGGTAGAAGATGACGTTGGTGCTTTGATATGCGGATTGTCTTCAGATTAACCTTTACCCAACTAGACCTATAATTATTTTGACGAGGGGAAGCCGTTCCAAAAAAGCACCATTCCCATCTCCGGATATAGTTTAGAGTTAGAACACCTGAGGGATTATAAATAGCTCGGGTATAAAAAGAAACAATAAAATAATAATTACAATTTCTGTTCAACGCCTCCCGCTGACAATTCAGCGCTTCAACGGAATAGCCCGTATACGGGGACTTTTCCCAAACTGGGACCCTGACGAATGGGGTCCCAGTTGGAACCCTGGGATTCCCCAGGAATTGAAGGCTTCCTCAGTCTAGAATCCATTCCAGACAAATCTGTTTTTATGATTAATGACGAAGTACCTGATGAATCAGTGATCATGTTTACCTCAGGAAATAATTTTTAAAAACATTTATAATAGACGTAGAAGAAGCAATTTTGCTTTCTCCGGACAATTTTTGTATCGCTTGACTAAATCAACTTGAGCGATCATGTCTACATGTACCTCAGGTAAAAAATAGTAAAAATGAAAGTAATAATTATGATAGTAATAATGATGATGTTAATGATGATTATGACGATGATGATGACGACGCCACCTAGGCAGAACGTTTAAAAAGAAATTTGTAAAACTGCACAACCAGGAAAAATGCTTTAGGCCTAATGCGGCTGAAATTTTTCTCAGGAAATGTCGCAAGTCGGCGACCAAAAAACTGAAGACCTTTTTCCGTCGTTTGTTCAGAAGTTTGTCACAACTTTTGCCAGAAATAGGCTATCGCAAATCGGCGACGAAAAAAAACTGATGACTTTTTTAGTCATCAGCTTTAAAAATTTGCTTATTTCACCTTTCCTGCTTACTTTTCACTGCACATTCCTCCTTCTTTCGTGGCAAACCGGCTGCAATTACCTTTTTCTAATGATTTCCACTGCACATAACTACTTTTACAACTGCACAAATGCACTTACAACTGCACGTTTTGTGTAGAAGTGCACGTTAGAAAAAGCACTGCACCGAACCTAGAGACATCTGATTCTCACGAGTCGACGTTGCCTTACACGACGACGTTTCTGTTTTCCTTCGTAGTCAGACTTTCCGGCAACTTCACCATTCTGAACAGGACGATTGAAAACACCGCCAACTCATCCATTTGCACATACGTAAGCAACCACAACGAATAGGACTTCAATCAATCACGTAGATTTATATAGCGCCCCTTCAAGATCACTACTCAGAGGCGCTCCCGAACTAGGCCTGGTCAAAAGAAGAAGCCTTGAGAAACGATAGAAAGAGTCAGCAGAGTCACGGGGAAGCGGAGAGCTGCAGGGAGGCCATTCCAGATAGCTGGACCCACGACGGAAAATGCACTTCCCTGCATGGTATAGGCTATTGGTACGAGAAAAAGGGGCAAGAGAGTGACAGGAATTGGTGTCATGTACCACGCATAACGTATTGGCAACATATAATAAGGTTCAATCAGAAGCACTATACCGACCCCAGCACGGCCAAAGAGGGCAGGTTTGAGAGTGCATAGAAAGAGTCAGAGTGGACCCTGTACATGTACACTGTTACAGTACATTGTGTATGCAGGAGGTGTGTATGTAAGCCTATATGTATACTGGTATGCAATTATGTATGTACACTGTACATCGTGTATGAATGCATGTGTGTATACATTATACAGCCTATGTACCGATATGTATTTATGTATGTACAGCAGGCCATAAGATGACTGTGACTCTGTCTTTGTCTTTAATTTATTACACTGAAATTAGGCCGCCTTAATTTTAGCGATATTGTTATATTACCCTTTTGCACTCGTATCGCAATTCCTTCGAACATTGTTTGTAATAATATTTATTGCCATGTATAAATAAACTTCGAGCTGTATTAGAACACCCTGCAGGACGAACAAATAGGTTCCACCTTTGTACCCAACTACCCATGCATGAGAGAAGTTTCAGCCGTATAGTTAGGCCATGCACTTCAACTACAGCACACAAACAAACCGTGGGTGTATAGGCCCTATACGTAAACAACGCTATTCAATTTATACCAGCTGAACAGCTTCAAGTGTTTTACATACATATTCACTTTTATGATGCAATACATAACATTAGAAACACAAACACTCGAAACAGCATGCGCGATTATGTATATCTATCAGAGTGTAACCTAGGCCCTATGTATAGGCCCTACTGGACTGCATGGTAAACCACATGTTTGAGTAGAAATCGCCACCAGGCCAGAAAGATGTTCTGACACTTAGTTTTCGTCTTTGGCCACGGTTTAATGGCGTGAGGTATCCAATAAGTATACCAGTAGGTATACCCTTCGTTTACCTTCACAACCGATGGGTAGAACAGACGTCAAGGGAGAGGACTGGGAATCCGTTCGATGAAGCTTAAGAGCTGGTGCATTATTCGCTAACCGTTTATACTCGACTGTCGTCCATCTTGGTTAGCTTAAAATACTAATTTCCTTCTCTTCTCCACTTTTCCACGCAGTGTGAATACACTCCACGCACATTGGGTGGGGGTGCGGGTGGAGCATTGGATTACACACTGGCATGGAGATCAGCGGACTTGAATTCGATTCCCGAAGTTTCCCGTAGGATAGACGTGCTTTGTATATAGGCTGCTATTAACGCCCTTGTATTGCAAGACCGTCTGCTCTGTTAGTATAGGCCTACAGCTAAGATTCGTGATTTGTGCTCTTGTGAATTGTTTCGATTGCATTACTGTACACCGTAACCGGTTGCAGTCTGCAGTCAACTGCATTCTTCAATAAAGGAAATTTTACTACTATTATTATTATTATTATTATTGTTGTTGTTGTTGTTGTTGCTGCTGTTATTGCTATTATTATTATTACTATTATTATTATTATTACTATTACTATTATTTTTTTAAATTATTATTCAGTGGCGGCGCTGGGGGGAGCTGGGGGGCTAAGCTCTCCTGCAAGAGGCTCAGCCCCCCCCCTAAAAAAAGGGCCATCCGAATTTTTTACATTGAAAAATCCACGATTTTCGGCTGACGGCTAAAAAAAAGGTCGTCAGAAATTTTGGCGGCGAAAATGGACAATTTTCATGAGATTTCGGTCAATGACTAAAAAAAAGGTCGTCAGAAATTTTGGCGGCGAAAATGGACAATTTACGACGCGTATTATTGTTATTATTATTATTATTATTATTATTATTATTATTATTATTATTATTATTATTATTATTATTATTATTATTATTATCATCATCATCATCATCATCATCATCTTTATTGCACAGCATAGCATAGAATGGCATAAAATACCTTTGCATATTTTAAAGATTCCGATCACTTATGTTTTAGATGACAGCAATTCTTTCGAATTCGAAGCTAAAGACATCTCATTGTACTATTGTCGACATGAGGTATAGGCTACGCTAAATAAAGCTTTTCAGTTCGAACTACGCGGTCGTTATGTTTACCTGATATACTTAGAAAAGGATTGTAAATAAAAATCATCTCGCTAAGAGTAAGGCAGATATACTTGACCGTGTAAGTTATAGCCTAACCAAATCTATATCCACGCTTGACCAAGTCTAATGTAATCTGACTTCCTAACGTAGACAAACCAGACCTAACGAAACCTGACTTTATTCATACAGTACATGAGCCTATCTGGCAATATATGCATGACCAAAAACAAACTTCAGCCAGTCTAAACTATTGTTATCTAAAGCAAAAATTGTATTAAATTGACAAAATCTGACCTGACTATATGGCCATGGCCTCAGGTCCATAATTATGGATTCTATGGAGCCCAAATGAGACTCACGTTCCTAAATGGAATCAGCATAGAACACGTTTAGATATCATGTGCACCTTGTATGATGCTCGCTGAAATGCTGGCAGAGAACCTAGCTAATCCAAATAAACCTAACCTAACCTGACCAAGTGACCAAGTCACCTCCCAAGCATGAACTAGATTAAACACTGCCTAACGACGCGATGTAGCATAATGTAGTCAAACATAGCTCAATATAACACATATTTTTACGACACTTACATTACAAAGCTTATATTTATTTGCAACATATTTTTTGCAGTCCAGGGAGTGTGAGGGTTAGGTACAGCCTGGACATAGTTGCTACCACGAGCACAGATGTCGTCTTGAGAAACGCGAGTTCGGCTATCGCCTGGAATTCATCAGTTTACGAAGTCTTTCTTATAAACCAAAGTTCCATCACATTTGAAGACAAAAACGGTAACTATAGTCTACATTGGAAACGTGTGACAATGTCGTTGAGCGTAGGCCTACTAAATGGTCAAATCCTGCCACCATAGACTAGCGTTTCCTAGCTTTAGACTTCACTCACACACACACACACACATATATATATATATATATATATATATTTCACGTTTCCAATATGTATATATATATATATATATATATATATATAGTAGAAGACTAGTGCCATAATAATATATAATTTTATTAAACCCATACAAAGCACGGTTAACCACCGTTCATAATTGTTTATTTTACCTTTTGTCTCTACTATATGCACTCAAAGATTTGTCATTTTCTTGATCCTATGCATGCATGTCAGATTATATGCTTCTCGTTTATCGGTCGTAGTAATTATTGCAAAAACAAAAAACAGCTCGGCTTATTCCAAAACAGCTGTCTAGTAATTGGCAGTTGATACAGTATAACATGTATAACAACACACCAAAGCACAATTAAACATCATAGCTTAGCACATCATGGCATAACATAGTATACCATTACATTACATGTGGGGCGCGGTGGTGTAGTGGTGGAGTCATTGCCTTGAAGCCGGAAGGTTCGAGGTTCGAATCCTCCTCGCCGCGTAGGGACCTTGGGCAAGTCCTTCACTCACAATTGCTCAGCGCTTCGGCGTGAAACTCCGATGCAGTGTCCGCTCTGCATTCGGGGGCGCCTCTGAGTAGCGAGAGCTTGAAGGGGCGCTATAACAAGTGCGCATACATACATTGCACACAAAACATAGCAGAACACAATGCTTTAAAACACGGGATATAGTCTTGTTATTTGATGTGCAGGGAAACTTGTGGTTATATATAGCTGGGTGACCCGTCAAAATAGCCCGGTCAAAACAGCCCCGTCAAAACAGCCCCGTTATAATCGCCCACCGACACAACAGCCCAGAAAAAAAGTAGTTCCCGACAAAATAGCCCCGTCAAAACAGCCCGTGTAAACAGTTCCGTGAAAATAGTCCAGTCAAAGTCGCCACCGACAACTCAGTTCCAGAACTTCTGTTTCAGGTATATAAAAACAGTTTATTTCAAATACGAATATCAGATCTATCTAGCCTACTAGTTGCAATGAATGTCAGATGCAAATAAGGACTGCCTTGTGCCTACATACTTATTTAACGCAACACAACATGACATGGTAATTTTAATCATATTGCCTTGTAGTGTTATTGTCCTTGTAATATATAACGTAAACGGATCTCATTCAAGGTGTCGTTCAGAACTTCTGTACAAGCAAGACTGTGTGCTCGGATGCCAACTCGATCTGTATCTCCGTCATCGGAGGATACGAGTGCGTATGTCTCACAGGATTCAGTCAAACCGCACAGGGATGTGTCAAAGGTAACAAACAACATTGTAACGTAACGTAACATAATTGAAAACTTGCGCATCGTAAATTCCTCTTCTTCTTCCTCTTCCTCTTCCTCATCTTCTTCTTCTTCCTCTTCCTCTTCGTCTTTGTCTTCCTCTTCCTCCTCCTACTCTCATCTTGCTCTTCCTCTTCTTATTCCTCCTCCTCGTCCTCTTCCTCTTGCTCTTCCTCTTCTTCTTCTTCTTCTTCCTCTCCCTCTTCGTCTTTGTCTTCCTCTTCCTCCTCCTACTCTCATCTTCCTCTTGCTCTTGCTCTTCTTCTTCTTCCTCCTCCTCCTCTTGCTCTTGCTCTTCCTCTTCCTCCTCCTCCTCCTCTTCCTCCTCCTCCTCCTCCTCCTTCTCTTCTTCTTCTTCTTCTTCTTCTTCTTCTTCTTCTTCTTCTTCTTCTTCTTCTTCTTCTTCTTCTTCTTCTTCTGTCCGTCGTCGCCATTCCTCTTGCCTCTTCCTTAGGCTTCCCATATCCATTTGTCATCATCCAGTCTATAGCATCATCTGTCTTGGTCTTCCTCTTTTTATTGCTTCGGTTTGGTTTTTCCATGGGATGCATGGATGAAAAATTTTGATCAACGACTTGAAGTTTCTTCCCCTGCACTTATATTTTGACAAATATGAACCTACATAGAATATAAAAATTGTAGGCCTTTATGCGACTGTTTTTTTTACGTGGATGCCTGCTTTGCTTCTTTCAGCTAAGGGTCGTTTCTGCAAACCAACAAATACCTGGATACCGACGAACAAAGTCTGCGATAAATACCAAGATTGTTCGGATGACACGGATGAAGTTAACTGCAGTGAGTTGCTCTAGTTTAAACACCTAATAATTTTGTAATAATATAAAATAACAGGCCTATTATCGTGACACAATTCAAGAGATTTGAGCGCCTCTGAGTAGACTACTTGAAGGAGCGCTATATAAATTACATAGATAGATACACAGATAGATAGATAGATAGATAGATAGACAGACAGACAGACAGACAGACAGACAGACAGACAGACAGATAGATAGATAGATAGATAAATAGATAGATATAGATAGATCATAATGTTATGGGCAATCACATGTTGGACTGCTTTAAAATGTGGGTTATAATTATAGGTCTATCACAAGAAGTTCGAAACACGTGCTTCACTGGGTTTTGCAAAGATCTATCACGCTATTGTATCTGATACTAAGGCTATCAGATATCGCATCATGTAATTGCATAATTTAATATGATGTCCTGGTATAACATAGAATACACAAACATGACGTAACGTAGCATAACAAAAAAAGAAACTGTACGATATCTAATACCATGAGATACAAAACGCATAAACTTACATGTTCAATATTGGGGCTGTTTTGTCGGTGCGCGATCATGACGGTACTGTTTTGACTGGACTATTTTGACGGGTCACCTTGGCGTATCACATAAAATGTCATACCACAGCTGGCAGAGCCAATGTAGAATTTATAATTGCAGTATACTGAACTATAGTTCCTATAGACCTATACGATATAAAATAGTTTGTTTATTCAGCATGCGATACCAAATCCCATTATGGATGTTTGAGTGGACGATGTATATACGGTGAATGGCTTTGTGACGGAATCAAGGACTGTCCACAGGGAGACGACGAGAGACCTCCGCAATGCAGTAAGTATAATATACTCGTTGTTTATAGTCTGATCATACACCTTCATGTATGAGGTAATATCGTGAAAAAATGTTGCATCGCTATTATTTTTACCAGAGCCACGTGTAGGCTAATCTTCAGTAGGAAAAAATGTCTAGAGACAGTTAGTAACATTCACACGAACGGTTACATTACTCTAGGTTCGCCCGTAATTTGACCTAAGAGAGTCAAAAGACAGGTGACCCTTGCAAATCGGCGAAAAATGCGGTCCCATTACGTTACTACAACTGCTACTGCTACTGCCACTGCCACTGCTACTGCTACTGCTACTGCTACTGCTACTGCTACTGCTACTACTACTACTACTACTACTACTACTACTACTACTACTACTACTACTACTACTACTACTACTACTACTACTACTACTACTACTACTACTACTACTACTGCTGCTGCTGCTGCTGCTGCTGCTACTACTACTACTAGTGCTGCTGCTACTATATGCTACAGCTGCTGCTGCTGCTGCTGCTGCTACTACTACTACTACTGCTACTACTACTACTACTACTACTACTACTACTACTACTACTACTACTACTACTACTACTACTACTACTACTATACGACTTAATGAAATTAATTAAATCTTTTGTACTCCAAAGGCTATTAAACCTGTTGATAAATTGGAATTGTTGAACATTTTAGATGACTGCAGATCCGATCAATTCCAGTGCAGAACAACTCGCGATTGTGTTTCTTCGATTGCCCGATGTGACGGAATAAGTGACTGCGAGGATTCATCTGATGAAAGTCATTGTAGTAGGTTCAATCAAAAAGTCATTGTAGTAGGTTCAATCAAAAAGTCATTGTAGTAGGTTCAATCAAAAAGTCATTGCAGTAGGTTCAATCAAAAAGTCAATGTAGTAGGTTCAATCAAAAAGTCATTGCAGTAGGTTCAATCAATTAT
>OX457042.1:25774102-25783911 GCA_949752735.1 Lumbricus terrestris
GAAAAGTAACTATGCGGCAAGATCGGGTTGAATGAAGATCAGCAAGTGTGGCACGGTCGGGTAGATCAGCAAGTAATCATGTGGCAAGATGTCATGAAAATCTGTAGGGCAAAATGTAATTAAGATGGGACAGTCCGAGACAAGATAAGGACTGTTGTGCAAATGAAGCATGGTGGTTTGCTAACAGTGCAGTGTGACATGGAAATAGGTTGGGGCAACCTGGAACTACATGTACAGCATCGGAAATATATGTATAACTATATTTAGGTGTACCATACGCATTCCGTATTCTGCGCGTTAGATAGACATACCTAAGATAGGATCAGATTAAAAAGTTCTTTATTTGACCAATAATTGCTATCCGCATTTTGGTATACAGACATAGTAACAGACGTGGAGTCTACATGTAGGCTATATAATTCATAGATATTATAAAGGCAGTCAAATTAAAATTTAAAAAACACATCATTCTGAATACAAAATCGTATTCATCATCCCAACAACAACAACAACTATTACTACTTCAACAACGACAACAACAGTAGCTGCTGGTGCTGGTGCTGGTGCTGCTGCTGCTGCTGCTGCTGCTGCTGCTACTACTACTACTACTACTACTACTACTACTACTACTACTACTACTACTACTGCTACTGCTACTGCTACTGCCGCTGCCGCTGCCGCTGCCACTGCCGCTGCCGCTGCCGCTACTGCTACTGCTACTACTACTACTACTACTACTACTACTACTACTACTACTACTACTACTACTACTACTACTACTACTACTACTACTAAGTTCTGAATAGTGATATAACCAATCGACAGCCATCGCTGCCGGTGTCACGAAATAGAGTATCCCCCGTATGAATTGTATCCCCCCAAATTAAAAAAAGTCGAAAAAACCGCTTCCGCGTGTAATTTCTTCTGCAAATTAATTATCATCTGCTTTGTTTTGAATAATGACACTAACAGGTATGTTTATTCTTACTAGATAATTTGTTTTGCCCTGTTTTTAGAGCACTTGAAACATTTAAAACACTTAAAAACACTCAGAATCACTAAATAAATTCGAGTTGCCATTACCTGAGCATTGCCTAGGACACTTAAAACAATTAGAGTCACTTAAAATTTTGATTACAGCATCATTTTTTTTATTATGCGCATTTTTCAAAAAAGAGGATGGAATGGTTTATCCCCCCGGATAGTATAGACCGGTTAATTCCATCCGGGGGGATAGATTAATTCATCCCCCCGGATAGCTTTCAGGGGGGATACTCCGTTTCGTGTCACCGGCAATTTGAGTATCTGTAGAAATATCTAGAGCAGCGTTTCCCAAACATTTTACCCCAATCTCAACTAAACGCATTAAAATATGCATAACACCTGACAGGCATATTCATAGGCGTAGGAGGCAGGGGTCCAGAGGGGCAAATGCCCCCCCCCCCCCACAAATTTCGGGCAAGTCATGTTTTTCGGGCAAGAAGACCCGGAAAAATATTAAACAAACTATACTTGAAGTTCGGCGCTCATTGTCACACCACATTATTTCCCAGTACCAATTTGCCCGAATCGAGTTAGCTATAGGCTATTAGCTCGCAGCCACCAGGGATAGGGTTAGCAAAAATCCGCGAAAAAGTTCTGATTTCACGGACACGAGAGCATTTTGTAAATAATGGCGAAAATCGCTGAAAATTCACGAACCGAAATTTGACCGAAAATCGCGGCAATTCATGGCTTTTGGGGAAATTCACAGCATTCAAGCCAAGTGTTACAGCTTACGGAAATCACTGCTATTGCATCGGAAATTTCTACTAGCGATGGAGTAAGGTAGACACGATAATCTTGCGATCATCAAATTGAACGTGCAGCTACATAAGCCAACATGTTCTGCAGCTGCAGACATAGACGTATACACCTTTCCGTTATTGAGACTTTTAGTAGACTCATGAAGCAGGGGCGATGAGAGAAATTCCTGCCCAAATAGCTTTCACTGGTACCTAAACGAACTTAATACTAGGCCTGTATGAGGATAAAATTCAGAAACAAATTTAAATAATAAAAGTTCGGGCACGAATTACGATGTAATGACGGCAAGTAGGTCTACGTGGTCCACTTTTATTATAGTTTGTATACTTAGTTGGGTGTATTGAAAATCTTGCTATTGCCTCTCCCTTAATAGGCCTATTTCCAAGACCGAGTTCATCTGGTTAGCTACCTCCAGCAGCTCCAGAAGCGCGATCGATAGCCTATTGTTCTGCTATCTGTAAGATTTCTCGATCGCTTTATAGACGATCAAATGCGATACAGTAAAAGATATATACAATTGCGAATTTATTCAGTTATTCATTTGAAGCTTAAACTGATAGTGAAAGAAAGAAATATTATACTTTAAAATGCACACTTCATTAACTTTGCACATAGGCCTAAAATTACCCAGCCTAGACCCTAAAGGTAGCAGAGCCCGGGGTATGTGCCCCTATGTTATTTCCTTTTTCTTGGGTTTGGGTGCAAGCAGGGCCGGATTAAGGCATGTTCAGCCGAACAGGGGCCCCCACACTTTAGGAGACCCCCACACATACATGAAAAAGTTTCCGAAAATTTTTCGATTTTTAGAAAATTTCAACCAAACGACTAAAAAAACTCACCACTTTTGGAGGGAATAGGAATATTCTACGAAATTTTCGACCAAACAATTAAAAAGTCATCAGAATTTTTGGCAGAGTATCCGAAAAAATTATTTCCCGAACAGGGCCCCCACATTTCTTAATCCAGCTCTGGGTGCAAGAAACTTTGCTTTTGTAAAGAGACATATAGGCATTATAGGACTATAGGCACAATTATCGCACGACGTCGATTAACCCATTTTTTCGGGCAGAAGCAAAATTTTTGCCCCCCCCCCAGTGCTGAAATGTCCCCTACGCCTATGAGCATATTCCTGCTAAACACGCACTATTGTAGAAAGTTCATTTTTCATAGTATAGGAACAATTAAATTGCACTATTTTGAAAACCACGACTCGTGGATCATAACAGGTCTATAAACTATATACTGGGAGTAGGCCTATATACATGGAATTAGAATTTAGAATGCGAACCGCGCTTATTCATTGACAGACATTTTGTCTATAACTGACTTTTTGCTAGAAAGCTGGATTCTTATCGTCAGCTGCATCATTTCGTCGATTTCTGTATTTTGCTTCTGCTCCAGTAAAATATGAGATTTTTCGCAGCTTCGTACAATTTTCACGTGACAAATGACAAAGCATGCTAGGCCTAACTGCAGTTACTGAGAGTATTTTTTAGCTATCCAATTCCAGACGCTGATCACTGAAGGTTTATTGGACTTCTGCTTCATTTGCGTTATGTCAATCAGATGTGCACGTGGTGTACATGGTCTTCGTTAGAAGAGTTCGCTGGTTTATCGCCTACTTTGAGTCATTTCGTATCCAATTATTGTCATCGTTCGTAGTAAGAAAGTATTTAACCATCTTTTCGCGGAACCCCTGCGCTCAGCCCGCGGAACCCAAGGGTTCCGCGGAACCCACTTTGGGAAACGCTGATCTAGAGTACTATTCCTGCCACAGGTATACTGGACCTACACGACCCGCAAACTTGCAGATCGTTTTGGGAACGATTTCCCTCCTCGACAATCCGGATTCCATCCACATGAACGTCGATCAAGTCTACGTTCATCCGAAGTATGTCTCTGATGACATTGACAACGATGTGGCGCTGTTGAGGCTGAGCCATCCGGTGACCTTGGGGGAAACGGTTCAACCCGTTTGTCTTCCGGATACGAACGAGGATCTGAGTCGATTCCGGGTCTGCGTCGATACGGGATTCGGAAGGACGCTCCGGAACGGTGAGAGTCATATAATTATATATATATATATATATATATATATATATATATATATACTATTCCTAAAGCTGTTAATTTATACGCTGGCTGTGATCTACGAGCATGTTATTATTATTATTATTATTATTTTTTTTTTTTTGCCCTGAGGTACTCCATTCTCCCAGGGGCTTATGGACTATTATTAACTAAAGAATGGATGTCTGGTGGGTCAATTATTATTATTATTATTATTATTATTATTATTATTATTATTATTATTAAAAGTTGCTTTGTTCTGGAATTAGCGGTCCTCATCACCTAACAACTGAGTGAATGTGCCTCGAAATGCTACTGCGTTGTATCTTTGTGTGCAAATTGAGAGGTTAGAAATTGTTGTTATTAGTATTATTATAATCGCTATTATTATTATTATTATTATTATTATTATTATTATTACTCTGATGATAATCATCATCATTATCATCATCATCATCGTCATCATTATTATGAATAACGTTGGTAACCGCGGTGTAGGCAGCAGCAGTGGCAGTGATAGACAGTAACAGCAGTATGTATGAATGTGCACTTGCTATAGCGCCCATTCACGATTTCTACTCAGAAGCTCTCCCGACTACAGCGCGGACACTGAATTGGAGTTTCGCGCCGAAGCACTTAGCAATTGCTTGTGAAGAACTTGCTGAATGTCCCTACGTGGCGGCTTGAGGTGGATTCGAGCCATCGCCTTGCAGCCATTCAGTTGCAAGGCGATGAACATACCCACTATACTACCGCGCCACACATAATGATATCACGACATCAACAATGACTAACCATTCCAGTTATATGCTATTCCTTATTTTTGAAGTGGGGACTTTTTCAGTTATCTGAGCATTTTAGCCTTGACTCCATTGGACTGCATTGACCAGGGCTTAAAATAGTGCGCTACCCTACAAAAGACAAAAGACAAAAGACAAAAGAGCCTGTCAACGTCTTTGATATTTTCGACGGCAACGTTGCGTTGTGTGGAGCTTGAAATGCAAAGTATGAATTTTTAAGAGATCACCTCGTGAACTGCACTCGATATCATTCTTATGAGTAGGTCTAGCTAGAAGTTTACTTACCGTCTCAAGTGAAGTTTGAAAGTTTGAGGAAGTTTGGAAAGTTGGTAATTCTGAGTGTTTTAGGAACTGACACAAGCAACGCCTTTGCCAGTTATACGCCCCACTTGAAGTCGATGTGTTGTGCTGACCTTAGAGTAGCCTACAATAATATTGCAAGCTTGACCAGTATTCCTCTAAGTAGGTTGCTGATTTGCAGCAGCTTGTTTCTTAATTACGGTTTAGTTTTATTTCTCTTCGTAGTTGTTAGTTAATGCAATATAGGCCTATCCGTTGCACGTATACCAGGTAACCTGATTATTTTCTATTTCCTTACTCCAGCTATTTCCAACGACCTTCTTCAGGCCAGAATGAACATAATGCCAGGCTCGTATTGTCGGATGTACAATACGTTCCTGAGAACCGAGACACAGTTGTGCATTGGAACGCTTTCTAATGACCAACCAGACATCAACATTTGCTTGGTGAGTGAACACAAAGAAATCTGCTGTCCTGCATAAATTTATATGCGACATTGCGACAGCCTCCAATACCTGATAGCAGCCTCCCAGCGGTTTTGCCGTCCAATTTCTTGGAGATGTCGTTTAACTTGTAACCAGAGGCGGATACAGGGGGCCAATCCGGCCATGGCCCCCCCCCATTTAGAAATTTCTTTATTTTTGACCAGCTATTTTGCTCGGAAAGTAGACGTGCCCCCCATGAGTGGTTCCGAAGGACTTTGGCCCCCCTCGAAAATTTCTGTATCCGCCCTTGCTTGTAACCATGGGCGGAGTTGGGTTTCCGTTCTAGGAGGGGCTAAAAAAGAACTTGGGAAGAACTTGGGCTTTGATGGGGCTGAGACTCGGACCAGAACGAGCGGCGCCGAAAAATATTTTCTAGGCCCAAAAAAGTTGATGACCTTTTTTAGTCATTCGGAAGTTTCGCGTTCGTAAACAGAGGAACAGAGCCCCATTTTCCCCAACAAATTTATGAACCTGCGCCTTCTGGGGGGGGGGGGGCTAAGCCCGGGAAAAGGTACAATTTGCACGGTAAAATATTAATGTGGGTCTTCTTGGGGAGGGGTTAGCCCCTAGCCCCTGATAAACTCCGCCCATACTCGTAACTGCAATAATTATACCGGAAATTTAGGTAGCATCGACGGCAGCAAGCTACTTCTAGGATGCTGTACACGCAAATTGTTAGTCTATTGCCCACTCAAATGCCTAGGGTTGTATCGCCTCGGTACACAAAATGTACACGTTACAACTTCTATAGTCAGGTGTTAAGGTGACAATGGACGCTATAGAACAAAAACAAGTATCCTTTAGAACGGTAGAACACTGGCCAAACTTAAACTGACTTAGCGCCCAATCAAGTATCTTCGTGATCTCATGCGCCTGCCGACCTATTGCAGTAGGCTCACTTGATCGTAATCGTAATCGTAATCGTAAACTCGAAATTTCTAAAGCGCCACTTGATAGGTATGATCTCCTTGTCAAGGATTACCGTGACAAGATTCGAGTTCTTGCCTTCATTGGTTCTTTGGAAACAGCTCTCTTCATTATCACGTTCTTCACTATTAACTGCTACACGAAGCGCATCTTCCCGCTGCCTGAAACTACTTTCTTTTTCTGGGTCTTTCGCACGTGGAGCGCCTCTGACTGGTGTGTACCGTGAGAGGCGCTTCATAAATTTATAGCAACAATATTTCCCTTTACATCCTAGATGATAGATTATTCCAAATCAGATGACAGTGGACAATGGACAGTGGACAATGGACAATGGACAGTAGACAATGGACAATGGACAACAGACAATGGACAATGGACAATGGAAACCGACCACGGACAATAGGACAATGGACAACATAATCATCCAACTAATTTTTAACTGCACAGAAATGTCCTTTCTACAGCTGCACAAATAAATTTATGACTGCACTATTTGTGTAGAACTGCACACTAAAACAGCCCTGAATCTTAAACTTGACGTCTACATGTCCTCTGTTTTCCACTATAGGGTGACAGTGGAGGTCCTCTATCGTGCCAGGACGAGAACGGAGCATGGATCGTGGTCGGGGTCAACAGCTACGTCCTTGGAAACGGGCAATCCAGTGGACCATCGAAGGATATCTGTTTGCTGTCGGTTGTAGCTCGAGTGACAGCTTTTCTCGACTGGTTTAACACAATTATGACGACAAATAGCATCTAGCAGCTACAGTGGTTCCCAACCCGTGGCCCGCGGGCCAAAAGTGGCCCGCCAGGCCTACAAAATGGCCCTCGTCTCTAAACGAATTTTTAAAAATATATGAAGAAATTGACAAATTGGACTGGATTGAACACATAATTGTTTTCTATTACAAATTATTATTTTTGACGTCTATAAATGGCATAAAACATTCCACTTTGATTCAATTATTACAATTTTATACGCATTTATTTAATTAAATTTTAATTAACCCTGTGTCTCATAATGTCCTTTGACTAAGAAAAAGTGGACCTCGCGTCCTCCAACTTCGAAAAAGTGGCGCTAAAGTAAAAAAATGTTGCGAACCACTGATCTAGCAGATGATAGCATTTCATTTTGCACTTACAGCAGGCCTACTGTGATGCATCGAGTCGCACTGTATTGACCAATTTAATTCTGTACCAACCAAAGTGCAGTAATGGTAGCCTTTGCTGAAATCCTATATGCCCTCGGCTGGCAAAGGGTTAAATAATTCATATAGCACCTGCATGCCATTACTGCACTTTGGTTGGTAAAGGTTTAAATTGGATTAAACTGCTCTGGGATTTGGAATATTATAGGTCAATGTATTTTAGCGAATCGTTTCAACTTAACGTTGCATACATGTAGCTGTGATATAATTATAAGAAAGACATTTTTATTTACTTCTGTCTGAATATACTTTGAATATTGATTTTACATTAAAAGTCTGTACAAAAGATGATTGCTATCTGTCTGTGTACAACTGTACATGTACAATGTTGTACATACTTACCGCAGCGTTTAATCTTTTCTGTTTCCTTTTGACTTTCATTCACTCGCAGAATGAAAGACCAACTTCATGTCTCCTTCCCTTACTCCATCCATCCATCCATCCATCCTTCCATCCATCCATCCATCTATCCATCCATCCATCCATCCATTAATCCATCCATCCATCTCCGTCTCTGTCTCTGCTGTGTCTCTTCTGTCTTTGCTTCTGTATCTTTCTCACTCTCCCTCTGTCTGTCTGTATGTCTCTGCCTCTCTTTCCCCTCCCTCCCTTTCTCACCATTTATCTCCTCTCTCTGTCTCTTCCTCCTCTTTCCATCTCTTCCCCTCTCTCTTCGTGTGTCTGTCTATCTGTCTGTCTCTGTATGTCTTTCACTGCCTCTCTCTTTTTTTCTCTCTCTCTCTCCATGTTTCCTCTTTCTGTCTCTTCCTCCACTCTTTCTCTCACTCTTCCTCTCTCTCTTCGTCTGTCTGTCTATCTGTCTGTCTCTGTACTGTATTCTCTCACTGTCTATCTCTCTCCCCTCTCCCTGTCTCCTCTCTCTGTCTCTGTCCTTCTCTCTCTTTCTCTCTGTCTCTCTCTCCGTATCCGCATTGCAATTGTGTCGAGTCATTTATATAGCGCTTCGTCGATTGAGCGTCACCCCCCTCCAGAGCGCTTCCAATGGCAATTATTGTAATCGATCGAGGTATAGACGTTTGAAACGATGTTCGACAGGTTTCAGCCGAGAGAAGAGGAATGGATGGAAGAGGGAAGACCTGGAAGAAAGAAGAGGAAAGGGGAGAAGAACGTTCATCCATTGTCCGCACTGGATGCTCGGCCGCATCAGTTGCTGCTGCTGCTGCTGCTGCTGCTGCTGCTGCTGCTGCTGCTGCTGCTGCTGCTGCTGCTGCTGCTGCTGCTGCTGCTGAAGACGGCATCACGAGTTTGTATAATTTCGCTGGAGGAGGCAGACTAAACATGCGTCAGTTGGGTGGTCGCTACAGCAGAAACACATTAGACGATGAGAGAGAGAGAGAGAGAGAGAGAGAGAGAGAGAGAGAGAAATAGAGAGAGAGAGAGAAATAGAGAGAGAGAGAGAGAGAGAGAGGGTGTGTGAGAGAGAGACAGAGACAGAGACAGAGATATAGTGAGAGACGGAGACGAAGACAGACAAAGACAAGGACAGAAACAGAGACAAAGACAATGACAGAGACAGACAGAGACAACACAGAGAGAGACCGACAGATACATACAGGGACAGACATATATATACAGACAGGGATAAACATAGAGAGAGACAAAGAGAGAGACAGGAGACAGACAGAGACAGAGATAGGAAGAGAGAGAGAGACAGTGACAGGCAGCATACAGGCAAACGGACTTACTGACTGACCAGAGACAGAGACAGACAAAGACAGAGGCAGACGCAATGAGAGAGAGGCAAACAGAGGCATTCAGACAGAGAACCGAGAGAAGGACAGATAGAAAATACACAGATATACAGAGAGACAGACACATAGAACGAATGATTGCTTAAGCGACAAGAGACATACGTGAATTTCATATCTGCTAAAGTCATCATCCAAGCTTATACAACTTAGATTATATCATATATATATATATATATTAGGGTGGTCGTTAAAAATGAAAGTTGGAATTGAATGTTCTCCAAGGCGCCATTTGGTTCTATTCTCCACAGAAACATAACACAAAAAGTTGTAAGAGAAAATATTAATATTTAGGACTAGCACAACGCCATCAAAGTTTTACCCTTATAATAGCTAGTCTTCTAATGCCCAAAAGTAGCTATAAATATGGTTGTAATCAACCAGGAATCTTGAAACCAGGAATCAATTCAACTACTTGTAGTTGGTCCATACTTAAACATAATG
>OX457042.1:25786611-25906611 GCA_949752735.1 Lumbricus terrestris
AAAATCAAATGGTCTTCAGTACAAGACCCAGCCAAAATGGAACGATCCTAAATGCTAGACTATGGACAAATGGAAAGACATTAAACACAGAAATTGGAAGGGAGAGACACCCGCCATAGATGGCATTACAACAGTCGAATTATTTGCACAAGAAATTTCTATGAGAAATTCTTTTGTAATAACAGATAATCGGTCCAGCGTTAAAACAAAAAAGGAATCGTGTATATAGACGGATCCAGGCGTGGCTTGTTTGTCTCCTCGGACTCTTAATCTTAACCTATAGATATAATATCTACATTTTGTTTCATTCCATCTGTAACCCGTTTTGCGAGTCGAATCCTCACCGTACGACCGTAAAGTAGACCAACTCGACCACCATGTACACACGGCGAGTGCTGCATGTGGGGGGGGACTGGCGCACAGCCAACTGCGGTGCACGTAGGTTGGTGTGACGGCATGGCGGCTGCAGCAGCAGATGAACGAATTGCTTTTGGTCGATTATTTACCATCTGCTGGGCGGGAATTCCAGGCGGAGTCGAACAGATGAACGATCGGAAATCAACGGCGATGGATTGACTCCCGTTGATCCCTGGAACCCCTTCGGACCCCCTCGAACCCCCTCGAACTCCCTCGGACCCCCTCGTACCCCTCGGACCCCCTCGGACCCTCGACTGCTGCTGCTGTTGCTGCATGCAGATCCCTGATGGATGATGGCCCGCAAGTTGATCACACTCGTTGCAGGAGTGTCTGGTCGGATCGGACACAGGTGCAGGGTGGTGAGAATTTCCGAGGGATTGAGGGCTTCAATCACAATTCGGTCTTAGGACCCATAATAATTATAGTATAAACTGTTCATTGTGCACCATCAATCAACAGAAATCAACGTACGATCGCCTCAGTTATAAACATTTCTACAACTACAATTCTCATATACTGCGCATGTGTGCACGCGTGAAATCGGTAGGAGTGGATAGGAAGAGGTGGAGGGGGAGATCCCAGAGATGAAAAGAAGGAGATGGAAGAGAGCAGCTATTGATAGCAATTACTGGCTTGTAATTGCAATTTTTTCGTTCGGATCAATAAATAGTGGGAATGATCATTACATTACATCAGGCACGAACCGCAGACGCATTAAAATCGGAAGAAGAGCTATATAGTCCCTCATGAGATCATCTTAAGCTATACGGTCGTAAGCATGAGGTGTTCGCTATTTCAGTTTCTTAACCTCGGCGTATGAAAGCGAATCTTGAAAGATATCCACGATCATTTTTAGTCGTTCTTTCTGCTGCATAAAATGTGTGACGTTTAGTGATGTAGCTTTTCCGGAAAAGTATTTTGACGGAAAGTTTCCGGAAAGTTTCCGGAAAGTTTCTGGAAACTTTCCGGAAACTTTCCGAAGAACCGGAAAATACATGAAACTCAGAAAATATCAGAATTTCACTCTCAGAAATTTTTCTTATAGTTTAAACTCCTTTTATTTACAGTACTTCTGTCGATGCAAACAAAGTTGAACTTAAAAATAATTAATATGATCAATAAACACTATTCATTAGCATTTCAGACTAGAGTAGCCTATAGAAAACTAGTTGCTTGCATGTCTGCAGTCATCTCTGTTGCAGGAAATGTGTAAAAAAACTGATATAAACATGAAGTAATACAGCATCAATTTCTGTTTCTGTCTTATATTTTCATAACTCACAAATATGAAGGTGACTGAATGATAAAAAATATTTTCTCTAAATTTACAGCAAAGTTTAATTGCATTTATTCCTAAAAGTACCTGTATTTTTGGGCTGTGTGAACAATTTTCATTAACACTAGCAGTGCCATCTATTGAATAAACTATTACTTATAACCACCTAAGACTGCTTATAGTGATGGATGTATTTAGTAACATTATATTGAAAGAAAATTTCGGACTCCTTAGAATTGAGTATGTATTTAATAATATTTCATTGGCGGAAAAATACGTCGGAAAGTTTCCGGAAAAATATGAAACTTTCTGGACAATTTTTCCACCTCACAACACCAACTTCTGATAGTGATTGATGTATTTAGTAACATTATATTGAAAGAAAATTTCGGACTCATTAGAAGTGAGTAGGCTATGTATTTAATAATATTTTATTGGTGGAAAAATATGTCGGAAAGTTTCCGGAAAGATTCGTCGGAAAGTTTCCGAAACTTTCCGGAAAGATATGAAACTTTCCGAGGAAAGTTTCCGCCTCACAACACTAGTGACGTTCCATAGGTTTCTGGGTTCATTGCATATTCTCTGCTCTGTATCTCCATCTCTTTTCAGTCTTCTTCTTCTTTGTCCCTCTTCTGTCTCTGTCGCTCTGTCCTTCCATATGCGTGTCCCTCTGTCTATCTGTGTCTGTTCCTCTATCTTTTTGTGTCTCGTCGTTCATCCTGCTTGAAAAAGTGTAATGTTCCTTAGTCTGAGTTTCATTGTCTCAAGTAGAATCCTTCTTGATTAGACTGAATCGGTCAAACGTGACTATTTGCCGGATGAAAGAGAGCATTTCTTTAGAAATGAATAAAAAGTGAATATTCCACTTCTTAAGGAAGCAGTGGCACAGTTTAAATTATAAAAATAAATAAATAAAATAAAAAATTAAATTTTAACAATAAATAAATAAATAAAAATTACCTCGAGACGCGATCGTGAAATACTGTCTTCAGGAGACATTGACGCTTTACAAACATTGAAAACCTATGATCTTGTTTTCATTGAAGTCTCTAACCGTATAGACCACATTAATTGTCGAATAAGCGCCAGTAGGAGCAACACTAATGACAGACAGTCTCTAGACATTACTTCCTAGTTCGAAATTAATGTGTTTTGCTCGACATGTCAGCTACATTTCATGTTGAGTCTGTGCAGACCCGTGGTCCACTGACGGAATTGGGATTGTTATCTGCGATGAGGAAGGGAGTCCGCGGATATGGAGGAAATTAGTGGAGGAGATTAATAAGCACATCGACTCCATGGATATTGATGCAATGGAAGGGATTTTTTAGGAGCCTGTGCTAAACGATTGAGCGTCTATTTTCCAGAGGCTATATAGCCTATATATATAATATATATATATGCAAATTATATATATAAATTATATATAATATATTGTAATTGTGCGAAGATATCGTTTCATAACATGCAGGTAATGGTAATTGTTGTCGCAATGCATTTGTTTACACGCCGCTATAATAGCGCATAGGTTATCGCATTGGACCATCAATCAGTAGGTCGGGTGTTCGAATCCCTATCAGGACAAAATTTTATCAAGATTTCTAGTCCACCCGCGGGGTGCAACTCTGCTATAATTAGTGTATTGATGGAGTTCCTCCAAATCGATTGACCACCAAGGAAATAAAGTTCAAGTATACACAATTCCGATTCTATGGAGTTCAAAATCGATAAAGTTAATTTCAACTCGACAGAGTTCCAAGTCTACAGAGTTCAGAGTCCTCAGAGTTTCAAGTCGATAGTGTTCCAAGTGCAATTGCAACCGGTGCAGGAGGAAAAATCGCTGCTGATTCATACAATACGGAAGAGGCAGATGAACTGGCGTGGCCACACGCCAAGGGGAGACTCGCTCTTGAGGATGGTACTCGAGGGAAGAATGGAAAGTATGAAACCACCAGGAAGACAAAGAAATATGATGATGGACTGGCTGATGAGAGTTGCGACTCGATAGAATTCCAAGTCGATAGAATTTTAGAACTGCACAACCTCTTCTTTTCCTTTCCATCTCCCATCGTAAATTACTTCCAATCAGAGGACAATGGCCACTCGGTAGATGTCGTTTTTTAAAACTAAGCAATAGGACGTGATGAGCGCCTTGCATGGCTGCCGCCATTTAAATTCGACTCGTGTGATAACTTGTGATCATCCGTTCATTACTGATTGCATTCATAGTACTGCATTGTATGAAGGGCGCTATATAAACATTAATATGTTTGATTGATTGATTGGTTGATTGATTGACTGACTGACTGACTGACTGACGGATTGATTGATTGATTGATTGATTGATTGATTGACTGACTGACTGACTGACTGATTGATTGATTGATTCCATCGGTTTGAAAATAAACGAAGACTTTTCAACGTATTGCAAATACAACAAGCATACAATAAAACGATGATCTTGGTAACTGATTGTAGATGGCAATGTCCTGGATGGATCGTATTGGCCTTAGAGCTTTCTCCGCAGCCACAGCAATGAATGCGTTCTTCATCTACTTCGCCTGTTCCGCCGCATCCACTGACTCTCTCTTCCGACCGGAAGTCAACGAAACAACCGGCGTCACGTGGTCGACCCTCTTCCGTCGCCTGCGAAGCAGCGTCGCCTCCAACGAACCGTGTCGTCACGGATCGTTAAGCCGCGATTTTCCGCATCGCTGCATCTGCGAGTCGAACTTCTCGGGCGACTTCTGCCGGCGCCTGAACGTCTCCGTCATCGGTCAGGTCGTCCTCGGTGGAACGGTCATCCTCCACTGGGATCGACCTCCGAGGCTGCGCGGGTACTCGGTCGTGTTCCAGGAGGCCCGCAACGCCACGGGTCCCACCGCAGGGTCCCGTCTACATAAGTCGCCGATCGTCATGCGAGAGGACTCTCGCTCCCTGCTGCTGGATAGCCTCAAGGGCGGGGGTACCCCCTACTGGGTCTGCATCGAGGAGGACGCCACAGCCGACGTGGCCGTCTCGACCCAGTCCACCACCCGCCTGACCAGCTGTCTCTACGTCGCCACCCTGCCCGACTACGACAGCCTGGCCGGGTGGGCGTTGGCCTTCTCCCTGTCCGGCCTCACCGTCCTTCTCATCTACCTGCAGAGGGACAAGATCGAGCTGCTTTACTTCAGTCGACCGATGACCGGATACTACGAACCGATCCAGCAGATCCGTCTCCAGGGAGGGGATCCGGAGGGAGGAGGAGGAGGCAGCGTCGCTAGCAACCACGTGGCACCGCCGAGGAACCCAGCGACGGGCATTGGCAGCCGGCCGTAGATGGATGGCGTAGTGGGTTCAGTGATCGACCAAGGCAGCGAATGGCGAAGATTCGATTCCAAGTGGTGCATGAATTTGGATTGTAGTACATATCGATCTAATTCATTGTCAGGAGGGGTTTCCATTTTCCAATAGGCGCAATATGAAATGAATAGATAGATACCTGTCTAAGTGGGATCCCAGTGATGAGTGGATCCAGAAGTTTTGAGAGGAGGCGTTTTAGTGAGTAAGACTTTTCGTCAAGGTGCGACCGTGTTATGTTCGGTATACGTATGTTATGTTTTTCGATAGCGTACATTTCACGCATGTGTAGTTGTGTACACGGCAAGGGCGGATACAGAAATTTTCGAGTGGGTACAAAATTTTCGGCCTTAGGACACGGGAAAAATTTCGTCTTTGTACCCGAAAAATCTGATGACCTTTTTTTAGTCATTTGTCTCAAATTTCATGAAAAAGATACCATTTTATCCATGCACCAAAATAGTTGATGACCTTTTTTGAGTTGTACGGACCTCGTATAAAGACCTCGTGGGCGTGGGGAGGGGCCTACGGAACTACTCATGGGGGCCACGTCAACTTTCCGAGCCAGAATAGCTGGTCCAAAATAAAGAAATTTCTAAATGGGTGCATGGCCGGATTGACCCCCTGGATCTGCCTTTGGTACGCGGTACGCGTACGTCATTTTGCCGTACATGTAGGTTGGCTTATGTTAGCATCAATTTATTCACTATTCATTCACATATGCGCATCATCACTCATCTGAACAGCGTAGAACTCGCTGTCACTGGAATAGCTGCTTCGATCAGCGCAATTACATCCATTCAGCTGCTGCCTCTTGAAAATCCACGTAATTTATTTGTCCAAAAGACGATCATTTACATGTATCAGTACAACGATTTTATCAAAAATAAATGTTCTTCACTCTGCAACAGGGCAATTATAATGTTGCATTGCTACATTTTTAAGGTACATGTCGGCCTGCATGCACGTTATTATTTCATCGATGTCGAACGTACGTTATTCCGGCAGGAACTGTATACGCCGTGTACGGTCGCACTTTCGATTTTGGAAGCCAGAATTTTATTTCTATGATCTTTCTATAAACCCTTGTTACTTTTTTTTAGGCCCCGATCACACAATCTTGAAATACCACGTTGTGATTCGTTGATTGCAAAGGGATTTATCACCAGAATGTTATATAGTTAGCTTGTTTGTCGATGATAGTTTAGTAATTATATTATATTTAACTTTTGATTATAATTTGCACATTTTTATTACCTATTATTACTTCTATGTATTATAATGATGTTCTGTGTCCCATTGTGCGTTTGCACGTGGAGTAATAAAGAAAATACTTACTTACTTACTTACTTTCGGTCATTTATAAAATAAATGTGCAAACGGTGGATTTGCAAGTAGTAGAACTGCACGGGTTACGTAACAATACGGGCTCGAACCTGCTATGCGGACAACATGTAGTCAACACTTAGTCTCTGACACCAACCAGTGCGAAAGGCCTATAATATCACCAGCGTATAAGCATGGCAGTCAGTACCAAGTCCTGTGATGCGGTGGCCCTCTGTTTCTTAGACCTCTGGGTTTTGTTCAACGACCATTATGGATAGGTCTTCTTCTTCTTTAGGTTCTCTGTTAAGTGGCAGGTCCAAACGTCCAATGTCTTCATCTTTCACGCTGTTGTGCCGTGTCCTTAAGTTCTCTGTAACCCTTCTCCATCATCCCGCCCAGCAGTTTTTGTCTAGGTCTTCCTCTGCACCTTTCCCCCTCCAATCTTCTCAAATTGTTCCATTGATACGTTTTACTTGAGAGTTGTAGAGAGGCGGTTTCCCGTTGCCCTCCTCTCGGTGTTTTTCCCTGGAGACACCATCTCCTAGCGTCGACAGTGTCGGCGCCAAAATTTCAGTTTGGGGGGGGGGGCTGAAGCCTCGACCGAAATCTCATGAAAATTGTCCATTTTCGCCCCCAAATTTTTTAAGGACGACCTTTTTTTAGTCGTCAGCCCAAAATCGGGGATAATTGACTGTAAAAAATTTCTGACGACCCTTTTTTAGGGGAGGCTGAGCCTCTTGTAGGGGGGGCTTAGCCCCCCACCCTCCTAGCGCCGCCACTGAGCGTCGATATCTTCTATCGTCCGTCCTTCGGCTTCTTCGCCCATGGGGCATCGCATTTACCGGCGATTATTCGGTCGTCCACCACGCACTCGGCTCCCAACAGGGGAACCACGTGTGTGTGTGGGGTGGTGGGCAATTGGGTAGCAGAGGCTATTTGAGGCGCATGCTACCCCCATATCCACCTCCATGGATAGGTCTATATGTAAGTTTTATTTTACCGTTAAACATTCACCCATCACTTCGCAACTTCTTTTGAAACATCTAATGCTCAAGTTTAGGCTAAGCCAAACCTCCACTCAAAAGCACTAGCTGTTGTTGTAATCTGACCGGTCGGTTTTGACTACCGCTAACTGTGTGTTATATATATAGCCTATTATAGCCTACAGTGCATGTAGATAATTATTGAAGCCCACAACAGATCGATAAGTTTTAGTCGTGTTTTACGCCTTTTTAGCGTCATTGACCTCACAGGCCGATCTAATACTATAGTATACGACTGTACGTAGTCTGGGTTCCGCTAGTGGGTCACCTGTAACAACGATACAGGTTTGTACAGACTTATAATAGGTCTAGTAATAAAACCCAGGTGCTTGTACATGCCTCCATTAAATGTATCGGAAGTATTCCTGAATGAATTGGAAACACTGCGACGTCATCAAGGCCGTAGCCAGGATTTGATTGGGGGGGGGTGTTTCTTCAGTTTTCAGTCCGAAAAAACTGATGACCTTTTTAGTCATCCGGCCGAAATCGAAATCTTCAGAAAAATGTCACCAATTTCCCGTGCATTTCTCATTTTGGGGAGGGGTGTTTTCATGGTTTTATTTCATGGTTTTTACATTATGTGCTAGTAAATGCATTCTTTTATTTTTTTACATTTTCCATTTCGGGGGGTGTTCAAACACCCAAAACACCCCCCTAGCTACGGCCTTGTGACGTCATAACTGAATAGTGATTCCTGAAGCATCAAAAATAATCATGCGTTCGATGACAAATGTAACGTTGACAACCGCTCCATAACAGTACATGATACGTCATCATCAAAACGAGCGGTCTTTGTTGTCGTTCGTAGTTTACACTGCAAGCGCCGAGCGGCAGCATTGTCTTACAATAACTCAATCGAATTGCGGAACGGAGAAGTCTTACAGTAAATTCTGTAGCCCTGACTTTGGCGTCGGGAGCCAAGTCGACTCTCAAGCGAGTGATGTGTGCCGCGCGTTCGCAGCTCGCTTCAGAGTTCCGGGAAGCAGTTCGATTCAAATGTCTTTTACAAACAATAAAATAAATGTGACAAACCGTCACGAGCAGGTCCGATTCGCCAACAGCTGCAGAGTGGGCTTGAGTAACAAATTCTCAAAGGTTTTCTTACTAGCAAAAAACCTTCAGCTCCATCGTTGGGTTCGATGTAGCAGCGTTTTACGCAGAGGTTACTCGCCACGATGATCTTAAGGAAATCTAGGGGCAGCTGTTGGTTGAAGAGCGCGACCTCAATTAATTCGACGTGAAAACCTAAAGCGACTCTTTGGCTGATCACCCCTCATCTCTTTCTTACTATACACTACACCTGAAACTATACACAACTTGAAAAACTGTCGACAAAAAAAATGACTAATAAAATCCTCAATTCTCTTCTCTCTTCTCTCTCTCTCTCTCTTCTCTCTCTCTCTCTCTCTCCTCTTTCTCCTCTCTCTCTCCTCTCTCTCTCACTCTCTCTCACCCACCCACCCACCAACCCACCCACCAACCCACCCACCAACCCACCAACCCACCCACCCACCAACCCACCCATCAACCCACCCATCAACCCAACCATCCATCCATCCATCCACCCACCCACCCACCAACCCACCCACCAACCCACCAACCCACCCACCCAAACACCAATCCAACAACCCACCCACCAACCCACCCACCAACCCACCAACCCACCCACCCACCAACCCCCCATCAACCCATCCATCAAGCCAACCATCCATCCACCCACCAACCCACCAACCCACCCACCCACCAACCCACCCACCAACCCACCAATCAACCCAACCATCAACCCAACCATCCATCCACCCATCCCCCCACTCAACCAACCCACCCACCAACCCACCCACCAACCCACTCACCCACCGACCCACCCACCAACCCACCCACCAACCCACCCACCAACTCACCCACCAACCCACCAACCCACCCATCCAAACACCTATCCGACAACCCACCAACCCATCAACCCACCCATCCATCCACCCACCCACCCACCAACCCACCCACCCACCAACCCACCATCGTCATCGTCGTCGTCGTCGTCATCGTCGCCGTCGTCGTCGTCGTCGTCGCCGTCGTCGTCATCGTCATCATCATCATCATCATCATCATCATCATCGTGATCGTCATCGTGATCGTCATCATCATCATCATCATCATCATCATAATCCTCGTGATCGTCATCGTCATCATCGACATCATCATCATTATCATCATCGCCATCATCGACGTCCTCATCATTATTGACATCGTCGTCATCACCACCAACTCCATCTTTTTATTTTTATGGATCTAAAATTAATAAGCAAAGAAAGGTAATTTTACAACAAGGACCAATATTCAAAGAATAGATATTTTCTTTGAGTTTTCTGCTGTCTTTTAAAACTGACACGGATTCTCGACAACGATAAGTTGATAACTATGATAATCAATTCGCTCAGATGTCTAATAATATCTTATAATAATTAATTGCTGTAGTTTCGAATTTGCATGCGCGTTCAATTCCTTATTGATATACAGTCTCACAGACACTGACGGACATCGTGGAATGGGTAGGCTAAGTGTATTAAGACCGGTCCTGCTTCTCTTCTGAGATTTGCTGTAGTCCTATCTTGAATCCAAACTCCTTATATATATATAATTTATATATATATATATATATATATTATAGCCTACGATTATCAGGTACTTCAACCTTTACTTTACATCTGACTTGTCACGCAAGTTGCCGGGATTTCGATTCATTATTATTATTTACATTAAGCAACTAAATCACTTTCAAGTATATATAGGCATGTCATGGCAGCCAGGCAGGGTCGTTACCGAGCCGATAACTGTTCTGCGTAGGGGCTCATGCAGCTAAAAGATCCACATGCGATATTCACAGGCCACGAGGAGAATGTAAGAGTTAGCAATGAGTGTGCTGGTGTTGAGGATTTGTACGTCACACAAACCGATTTAAATTTGTTCCTTAACCCAACAGCATTTACCAATGCTGGTGATGGAATAAGGGTGAGTAACTTCTTCGTTCTCAGTGGGACAAGCAGAACCACTATACATGATCTAAGACGTTTTGAATGCGTTACAACGCGATGAGCTCCAGCTGTGAGATTCCACACAAAAATCCAACATGCATAATCACGATAATTATAATTATATATTCGTTTAATTGACAGAATAACCGGTCGACATAACGCGACAGTTAACAAGCACAAAGGAGCAGCGAATAAAGCCCAGTAAACGTTTTTATACAGCATCTGTGTTATGAAGTTTTTATTGTTTTTATTGATTAATTCAAATGGATGTGGCCTAGGGCGCAGATTGTATTTACCAGGACGACTATAAGAGAAAAATTTATGAAGAACATGATCATTGTAAAGAGACAATGGAACAGACTGTGGCCTGCGATATAATCTTATAGGCAGAACCGACTTGATGTGACGTATTACCATGATGGCATGATGCAATAGAAACTCGTTTTGCAGATGTTTGTTATAATTATGCAGTCAAGAGATGCATGAGCACACTGTCTAGTGTTATGCCATGAAGAAACAGAAACTAGCTTTGCAATTTTTTTATATGCAGTCCAGAGGTGCACTGTCTATAGGGTTATCCAAAGTGCATTGTAAATAGTTGATAGTGGCACAGCAGTGTCTGTGAGATCAACAGGCCTACTAGACATTAAGGGCAAAGAACGTATACGTGTCCTGGCGTGACCCCCAAAAAAGTATAAATTAATATAAAAATTAAAAAACACTAAAAAATTTCGGCAGTCTGATTAATTGATGTTGAAAAGGGCTGTGACTGCGCCAGTCATAAAATTTCAGCATCTTGCTTCAGGGTCATGGAGTTACTCAGACGATCAAAGAAATCACATGCAAAGAGGATATTAAAAATTCAAAGAATTTTTGCTGGCCGTAAGGCAAGGCAAGAGTAAAATATGCAGATCAAATTACACGCCGCGACCCACACATGCATGGTAGCGCCACAGCTGCCTTGGCAGAAAAAAACTGTCATACATATTGCAGAAGTATAGTTTCACCATAGTAAATTAATTATCAATCTCGTCTATATGGTCAGTAAGACCCGACTTTCAGAGGTGCCAAAAATTCATTGCCCGTTAACTGTTATATTCGTAATCAGGGCTTTTTTAAAATGTGCAGTTGTACACAAAATGTGCAGTTCTAAATGAATTTGTGCAGTTGTAGAAGCACTTATGTACAGTAAAAACTAGCAGAAAAGGCAATTGTCCTCCGATTGGAAGTAATTTACCATGGAGAATGGGAAAGGAAAGAAGGGGTTGTGCAGTTCAAGGCCGTAGCCAGAATTTTATTTCAGGGGGTGTTTTCCCGACATTTTCTTTTGGGTGAAATTTCCTAACGACCTTTCTTAGTCATTGTCTGTTTTTCTTACCGTTTTTGGATCGTAATACGTTCACAGATGTGCCAAAAAACACAATATTTTCCGCGAGTTTAGACAATTTTCTGCTAAAAGTTACATTATCCACAGTATTTATTTCTCACATCATGTGCTAGTCAACGCATTACCAGATTTTTACATTATTTCATTTCGGGAGGTGTTCAAACACCCAAAACACCCCTCCCTAGCTACGGCCTTGGTGCAGTTCTGAAAATTCCTTTAAAACAGCCCTGTTCGTAATAATAATAGGAGTGTAAATCGAGAAGTATAGTTTCACCGTGGTAAATTAATTATCAATCTCGTCTATCATGGCCATTAAGACCCGATTTTCAGAGGTGCCAAAATTCATTGTCAGTTAAATGTTATATTCGTAATAATAACAGGAGTGTAAATCGAGACGGTAGAGGGCGTCGTGGAGCCACACTGTTACTGTCGGCAGACGATCACTGGACAGTGCGAGTGATGAACGACGTAATCGCTGACGCTGCCGAGGATTGTCCGACGCACCTTGCCGAGACCTCTGGTGCCGAGCACGATCATTGCAACGTCCTCCTCCTCAGCGATCTTGCAGATGACTTCGCCCGGTTTGCAGCTGCCCTCCGTTCGGATCTTACCAGAAACCTATATACCGGATGAACGTTGAATGTCGTTAGAAGAGTTGGCAGTTCTATTTCGGTTATGATTAATTTTGATCTAATCATTGAATCAAATCCGATCTGATCAAGTAATCTAATCTCATCGTGAAACCAATCCAACAGAGTTCTATCCAATCTGATCTAATTCCCTTTAGTCTGTTATGGTATATTCTCTGTTCTGACCTGTTCTATTCTGTTCTGATCCATTATATTCTGTTCTGATCCATTCTATTATGGTCTGTTCTATTCTGTTCTGATCTGATCTGTTCTATTCTTGTATGATCTGTTCTATTCTGTTCTTATCTGTTCTATTGTGATCTGTTCTATTCTTGTATGATCTGTTCTGTTCTATTCTACTCTGTTCTATTCTGTTCTGATCTGTTCTATTCTATTCTGGTATGCTCTATTTTGCTTGCTCTATTCGCATCCGTTCTATTCTATTTCCCTGTGGTCTGCATGTATTCTGTTCGGACGGCTCACATAAGTATGGTCGCTATAGTAATGTAGGCCTACAAGTTCTATAATAGATCAATAACTATCGGTCATTTCAAGTGAAACCAAAATAAGAAATCGTAGTCTGTAAGGGAAGTCCAATTAATTCACGCATTCATTCATCAATTAATTGATTCATTCATTCATTGATCATTGATTCATTAATTCATGGATCATTGATCATTGATTCACTGATTCATTAATTCATCCATTCATTACCAGAATTTGGGTAGCGCCCATTCAATGGGACTACACAGAGGCGCTCCCAGCGTCCAGTCTGTCAAGGGAAACAGAACGAAGTAATTAAAACCCCACCTATAATTCTCGTCAAGCATTCGTAAAAGCACAGTCTGCGAACGCTCCTAAGAACTTCAAAGGCGCAGGGAACACACAGCTGTTTAAACTACTCAGAAGCACTGAAACGAATCATTTGACTGAAGAGCGTACACGACAGCAGTAATCAAATAACTCAAGTGACTGGAGGACAGTGTTTTCGTTACAGATCACACAGCACAACAGCAACTTCGCATCACGTCTGGTCTCACACTCCAAACGCACAGTAATTATTAATTACTAGCTGTACCCGGCCACGCGTTGCTGTGGCTGAAAAGACTGTCCAACTTCATACGTCCCCTCCCATTTCCCCTTCCCCTCCCTCTCCCCTCCCCTCCCCTCCCCTCCCCTCCCCTCCCCTCCCCTCCCCTCCCCTCCCCTCCCCTCCCCTCCCCTCCCCTCCCCTCTCCTCCCCTCCCCTCCCCTCTCCTCCCCTCCCCTCCCCTCCCCCTTTCTTCCCTTCCCCTCCCCTCCCCTGTAGCCACTGTAGAAAGACGCGCGGAAAACGGCAGCAAAATGGACGATTTTGTAAAAACCGACAGTTACATATAAATTTGCGCTATAGAAGACGGCCGGATACGTCTATCGAATGGAATTAAAAGTTATGTTTTTTGGTCGTAAAGATTGCGCTTTTTCCCAAAAGGCATATACAAACTCGCTCATGTTCGAATGGAACGTTTTGCGAGTTTTTTTAAAACAATCGGTCAAGAACTTTCCGAGATCCTTCATGTCGAACGGTAACGTTTTACATTTTTATTTATATAGATTACTAGCTGGGGTACCCGGCGTTGCCCGGGAAATTTAGGATACGACCCGTTCCGGCCACAACCCCAGCACACCACACCCCACCACAGTCCGACCTCCACCGGTACACCACTTGAGAAATTTTGTTTTTCGGGAGAAACCCCCCAAATTACCCTCTCCTCATCCCCGCCCCACAACACGCCACCACTAATTCCGACCTCCACCAGTACGCCACACGCGAAATTTTGGTTTTCGAAAAATTTTGGGCTGGGGAAATTTCCCCCAAAATTTTCGGGGGTAAAATTTCCCCCCCCCCCAGTACGCCACCTGTGAAATTTTGGTTTTCGGAAAATTTGTTGGGAAAAAAATTCTACCCCCAAAATTTCCCCACCTCTCTTTCACCCCCCCCCCCACAACACGCGATTATTAACTCCGATATCCACCGGTACGCCACCCGTAAAATTCGGGTTTAGGAAAATTAGGGGAAATTTAACCCCCAAATTTTCCCCCACCCCACTTTCACCCCCCCCCCCACAACACGCGACCACTAACTCCGATTTCCACCGGTACGCCACCCGTGAAATTTGGTTTTCGGAAAATTTGGGGGGAGGAAATTTTACCCCCCAAATTTCCCAACCACCCCTCTTTCACCCTCCCCCCACAACACGCGAGCACTAACTCCGATTTTCACCGGTATGCCACCCGTGAAATTTTTGTTTTCGGAAAATTTAGGGGGGAATCTCCCCCAAATTTTCCCATTACCCCTCTCCCTCCCCCACAACACGCCACCACTAACTCTGATCTCGACCGGTACGCCACTCGTGAAATTTTGGTTTTCGGTAAATTTGGGGGGGGAAATTTTCCCACAAAATTTCCCCCACCCCTCTTTCATCCCCCCCTTACAACGCGCGAACACTAACTCCGATTTCCACCGGTACGCCACCCGGGAAATTCGGTTTTCGGGAAAAAATTTGGGGGGGAAATTTAACCCCCCAAATTTCCCCCCCACCCCTCTTTCACCCCCCCCCACAACACGCGACGACTAACTCCGATTTCCACTGGTACACCACCCGTGAAATTTTGGTTTTCGGGGGGAAAAAATTCCCCCCCAAAACCCGTCCCCCACCCTGGCCCTCTACCCACCACCCCACCCCCTTCGCCCCCCACCACCCACCCATTCACCCAACTCCACCCTCAACTTCCACCCCCCCTCCCCACCACCGATCTCCACCGGTACCCGACCTGTGAAACTTGCAAAAGCGCTGTTCTCTAAACGCTGTCGAACAGCTGCTTTTATACGTAGGCCTATTACGTATGAGACCCGAAAGAAAAGTGCTGTTATAAGCTTGAAAGGGCAGAGTCCAACAGGGAAAATGAGGGTTTTTTGGTCCCCACTCTGGCCCCCATGGTGGCAGAGATTTGCGAACCCCTCTGTTACGCGTCCGATGCCAAGACGGACACAGTAGTGAAGGTTTGGAGTGAAAAGCTCAAAAACTGTGGAAATGCATTCCGGTTAAACAGACAGACAGACAGACAGACAGAATCTTCTCTTTATTTATATAGATTTGCCACCATGCATTGCAAACAGCATTGCCAACAGTTCTTCCGGCAATCTCTGTTTTACGACACCATTGCCATAGCAGAAATGATTAGCGTCACCCTCCTCTTTAATCAAGGCTTTGGACTGGCACGACCATAGAACGCTAGTGCCTGGTTGCCCATTTGCAGAGCAAACACAGGAAACTTCAAAGGTAAGAAACAAGAAGCAGGTGTGAAAATCGATGGTTAGAGAAACACGCATACAGTATAAGCACCGACCCGGTCGTCATACTCCTAGTCATAATCATCATTATAACAGACACCACCACCATAATTGTCGCCATAACTTTCGTCATCATTATCATAATCATCATTAACATCGTCGTCGTCATTACCACCATTATTATTATTGTAACTTTTATTATCATCATCATCAGCAGCAGCATCATTATCAGCATGAGCATCATCATCATCATCACCTTCGCCAATTCCACCACCACCACCACCGCCGCCGCCAATACCAAAATCACCACCAGAATCACCATATCCACCACCACCCACCCCTACCACCAGCTACCACTAACCACCGTCACCACTACCACCCAATATACCACTACAGCCAACCGCCCTACCACCACCGTCACCACCGCCATCGTCACCACCGCTACCGCGACCACCACCACCAGCATCACCAGCATTACCATATCCACCACTACCATACGCTACCACCAACCACCACTATCGCCGAACACCACCACCACCACCACACCGCAGACACCACACCACCCCATCACCCACTGCCACCAACCGCCACTACCTCCGGTACCACCAACACCACTGACAACAACTCCACCAACACCAACACCAACACTACCACCAACATCACACTACCACCAACAGCCACCACCACCATCACCACCAACACCAACACCTCCAGCACCACCACCGCCATCATCATGAATGTCATTGTGCAGACGCGAATGATGGTCAGATTTACTCCATTCTCGAGGATCTTCGTTTGGAACTTCTCTTCAAGTTCTTTCACCTTCGCCTGCTCCTTCTTCATCGCTTCTTCGTAGGCGCTTGCGGTCAGATAAGAAGTCTCTACAGACACAAGGCAATTTCTTCATCATCTTCATGTCATCATCATCGTCGTCGTCATTATCATCACCATCATCATCATCATCATCATCATCATCATCAACAACAACATCATCATCACCATCAACATCATCGCCATCATTACCATCACTATCACCATCATTGATAATACCATTCAAGTCAGCATCACTGTTATATCCATTATGATTGTTATTACTGTGCAGCTAATAGAATACCATTAATACTATCAGCATCAATCGATGTGTAAGAAATTAAGAATCAGTCAACCCAATCGATATTTCGTTGTTATGGTCATCATCATTATCGTCGTCGTTGTCGTCATCATCATCTTTATCATCATCCAAATAATCATAATAGTGGTAATCGTAATCATCATCATCATCATTATTGCCGTTGTCGTTGTCGTCGTCGTCATTTCTATATTTATTCGTAACAGTTAGCACCTACATGACTTGTATGTTGACAGTAGCGGCGCTAGGGGCTAGGGGGCTAAGCCCCCCGCCCCACAAAAGAAAAAAAAGTCGTCAGAAATTTTGGCGGCTGAGAATGGAAAATGTCCTCCGCGGGAATTCAGCCCCCAAAACTGAAATCCTGGCCCCCACTGTATATTAACGAGGCAATTGCTGATAGTAACTGATGCTATGATTACTATAAATATACTAACTGCTCTTTTCCTTGTCGAGCAACTCAGGAACGTGCAATAGGACGAGTTCGTTCTCGGAACGATGAACCGATGACATGTACCCTGTCGAGTAAATTGCATCACACTTCAGCAATGCAATGCGATGCCTATTAAGCTTATAGTTCAACGCAATGCAAGTAATGCAATGTATTGCATTGTCTATTCTGATGCACAGTCTAAATACAATTGTAATTAGATATAAAATAGTGTAAGTCTTCCGATGTTTCGTACTGCAAGACTAGCCCTACAAAAATAGTATTATCAGAGTCCTCTATTAGTCATAGGCATGGGTATATTCTTTAGGCATAGGCATGCATGGGTATTATCGAGGCGAGGCACATGTATACCGAGTCAATAATAAGACATGCAATTTTTCAAATCTGGCATGCAGTCACCAATAATGTTGAAGACTGCTCTTTTACGCTTAACCTGAGTCGAGGCCGCCTCTGAGTATGGAACTTGAAAGAGTGCTATATACATGTAAGTTCTGATTCATTTATTGATAACCATGTTGGTTACATAAAATTGCAATTAATTAATTAACTGACTAATTGCAATTAACAATTACTGCTAATTAGTTACAAAACCCAATCCAGAGCTGGAGAAGATACAAGATACGTGTACCTACACGAACGAGCAAGTTCGACTTATATATATAATTATATATATATATAATAATTATATATATGTATATATATATATAATCTGCTATGCATTGTAAACCTACGTATACAATCAACTCACAATTACAATGGTTATACAAAACAAAGCCGGTTCATAGGAAGATTGATGAGCACGTGGGACAGTGCAATCCCTGCTTTTATAAACCAGCGCATCAATCTGTCTCTGTTTCAAGGTATACATACGCTACTTAATTGCTCCATAGCTACCTTTGTTTGCCTGTCAATCAGCTGCGGTGTAGGCTACATATAATGCTATGTAGACTATAATGGTATTTTTAATATCCATAAAAATACATTATCAGTCTGTATGCGTAATATCTCTCCCGCTTCGCTTGCATTGCGTCCATCGATCCATCATCAGGTTTCGGAACGACGGATTTTCCATAAGGGACTCCTCCATTGGACACTCTTCCTTCGCTTGTGGTGGGACTGCAGGAAAGTGCATTGCTTTGAGACTACTTAGAAATGATTTCTCAACGTCTGGCACGGAATTTGATCTATACTTACGGCCTACAACCCTACGGGTAACCAAGAAATAGTGCCGAATAATATGCCCTCTAGTGAAGTTATGCCCTCTAGTGAAGTGCATTGTCAAGAGGAATGTCTAAGATCAAACAGTGCCATAAATAGAGCGTGAAGATCAAGCACGGCGGGGCAAGGCAAGGAAAAGGAGGAGGATGGAAAGCAATGGTAAAATGGAGGACAAGGACACGGAGGAACATAGAATGGTAAAGAATAGATGTGGAATAGACCAGACGAGGAAAGGGAAGGAAAGCAATGAGAAAAAACAGAGAAGAGAGGACAGTGGGGAAAAGAAAAAGAAGGCAGGGTAAAAGAGGCAGAAAACAATGCAATGTATAGAGTATGGGAAGGGGAGGAAGGGCATGCAAGGCAAGGGAAGGGGAGACGGTAGCTACATTCACACGGATCCTACTTATGCCTTTGTCCAAATATTGAACAACGACCATCGATTTAAGATTCGCTAGATAGGCTTAGGTTTAATGTTAGCTAAACAATTGTCGTTCCAAAATCTCTCTAGAAGAGCAATTTGGTGACTGAGGAAAGAGAATGGTCGACACATCATAGAATTTCGTGATTCAACCAAATCATTTGCAGATGTAGCCTACAGCTGCAGTTGATGACATGCAACTCGTGAAGACAGTATAGGTTTATACTCGGCGCCGTCGGTCGGACTCGGTGCGTGATGTGTTTCGCAAATGAAGCGACTGACGTCGGAGTCGATTCGTAAATGAAGACAAACTCCGCCACTGGTTGCACTCTGTCAGTGCCAGCCAAAAGGCTGGATAAAGGAGGAGGGCGTCGCCAATGGTCTTTGTTAACACACAGTGACGTTAAACTGCAAATTCATCCATTCAAATGAAGACGGGGTCACGTGTCTTGATGACTGCCTGCAAGATGGAAGTCCACGGCACTTGACCTACAGCCAAACTATTGCTTTCAAAGTCGGAGATGGCATCCTGACCAGGACTCGTTTTCGCAAACAAAATGAAACCCAAATCAAAGCTCCAGCACCAAAGAAAATTTCTAAAGTAGTGTTCTAATGATGCTCCGTAGTGGAAAAGTAGGGGAAGTGCTAATTTTCCAGATTTCTTGGCCTGGAAACGTAGGTCTACCGGAAACTGAACGAATCCGAATATCCTGGATACGATAGCCTACCATGAATAGAAAGATTTGTTCATTTCGCAACAAATGCCGGTGTCACGGGATAATCTATCTCCCGTTAAAGCTATTCGGGGGATGGAAAATACCGGCCGGGTATTATAGTATCCGAGGGAGTAAACCATTCTATTCAAATTAGTGAAAAATGCGTATACAATTGATAAATCTATGCTGTGACAAAAATTAAAAATGACTCTATGTCTTGCTTTAAGTGTCCTACGTAATGTTCATAGCAAGGCAACGCGAATTTAATGAGTGACTCTAAGTGTTCTTAAGTCTTCTAAATGCTCTAAGTGCTCTAAAACCAAAGTAAACAAAATTATCTAGCAGGAATAATCATAGCCTACATGGGCCTACCAGTTAGCGTCATTGTTCAAAACAAAGCAAACGAACGTTAGTTTGCAAAAGTAAACACACGCGGCAGTGACCTTTTCAACAACTCTTCATCTGGGGGGCGCGATTGTTAAGGGATGCTTTATTTTGTGACAACGGTACCGAAAGAAAGAAAAAATCAGAAGATTCGGTCCAATGACTAGCGCAGAGAACGTTAAAACAGTGGTTAATGAAGAAACCAGAACCACACGTACGATTGTCAATATCCAAGAGGCAGACGCTATTGAACAAATACATTACATGTAGATCGTAGTCGTAATCTCCTAATTTCTAAAGCGCCACTCGAAAGCCAAGCGCGGGGCACCGGTTTATTCACCAGCGCTGATAAAATAATATATCCATCTTTCGTGGATGTCTCTTAGCCTCGGCAATATGCACGCAGATCTCACCCTCTTCATCGCCGTTTCATATTCGCACTGATAGTGTCTGGTCAGTGTAGGCTACTCATTGTGGCTGAGTTGCTTAGGTAGAAAGCGAGGTTGTGTAGTGGATATATGTTCGTTGCCTTGCAGCCGGAGGGTTGCAGGTTCGAATCCACCTCAAGTCGCCGCGTAGGGACCTTAGGCACGTTTTCACTCGCAATTGCTCAGTGCTTCGGCGTGGAACTTCGATGCAGTGTCCGCGCTGTAGTCGGGAGCGCCTCTGCGTAGAGAGATAGCTTGAAGGGGTGCTAAAACAAGTGCACATACAAACAAGCAAGAGAAGCAGACACTTCAAAACAATATTCTGCCCTGACGGGGGATTTGGATCTCAGACCTCGGTATTTCTATTCATGTTGGTTAGAAAAGCTGAGGATAGGCCTATCTTCTTCTTCTTCTTTTCCGTGCTCTGCCCTTAGGCAGGTTCGAATGTTTGACGTCTCCATTCTTCTCTGTTCTGCGCTTTCATTTTCATCTTCTGATAGCCATCTTTCATCATCCAGTCTAACAGTCTTTGTCTTGGTCTGCCTCTCGTTCTTTTTCCATCCATTTTCCCCTCTATGATTGTTCGCAGCATCGAGTCTCCTCTGAGTGTGTGCCCGATCCATCTTCTTTGTCTTTCTCTAATTGTGTGTATCATCGCTCTCTTTTCTCCGACTCTTCTCAATACCTCCTCATTGCTGATATGATCCCTCCAGCTGATTCTTTCTATCCTTCTCCATAACCACATTTCAAATGCTTCAATTCTCTTGATGTCTTCCATTCGCATAGTCCATGTCTCTGATCCATATAACATCACACTCCATACTAAGGTTTTTATCATTTTCTTTTTCAGCTCCTTAGGCCTATAGGCATATAGATAGGCCTATAGGCATAATTATATACGTGGCGCTTTACGGGTCATTGGAATCGTTCACGCGTTCTGCTGAAGCTTTTTAAAACTATTAACATATGTCAATGTATAATGCGACCTCAACGGCGCCGTTATTTTCAGGCCTACCACCCTTCAACAGAAACAGAGCATAACAGAAATGGCATCCGTCGTATCCTAGAGCGGGGAAATTGGTGCAAATAATCTTTGAGAGTCTTGGACAAAAATATTATACCAGATAGCATCAATTCCATCAGCTACTATTCAGCTAGCATTTGCTTTATCCATTCGTTCATTCATTCATTCGTTTTAGGAGGATTCATATAGCGCCCCTTCACGGCGACTAGTCTGAAACGCTCCCGACCCAAGTGCAGCTAAGGACAGTTTCGAGATGTGCATATAGAACAGGGCTGTTTTTAAGGAATTTTTAGAACTGCACAACCCGTTCTTTCCTTTCCCACCCTCCATGGTAAATTACTTCCAATCGGAGGAAAATGACCTTTTTTGCATTTTAACTGTACAAAAGTGCTTCTGCAATTGCACAAATCCATTTAGAACTGCACATTTTTGTGTACAACTGCACATTAAAAAAGCTCTGAATACGAATATAACAGTTAACTGGCAATGTTCTGATTTTTGGCACCTCTGAAAACCCTGGCATAGAAAGAATAAAAGTGGACTCTGGGGAAAAAGAATAGGGCATGGCACCAAAGCGAAGGGTCAACCACCGAGAATACACGGTTCTACTTGGTGGCTGGACCGGCAAAAGGGACGATGAGAACACCCTGGTTGGTAGAATGAAGAGAGTGACAACCCGGTTAATAATAGGCCTACTATAATAAGCCCAACAATTTGTTATTTTGCTGAACTCGTTGTAGGCAGCTACGGTGCATGTGCCACCTGTCCTAAGTGCCACTTATAAAATTTAATAATAAAATTTAGGAGCCTAGAACGCCAACCACGTGCACCAGACTACCATCAGCTCTTCCGAAGCCCATAAATCTAGATTATTAAAAAGGCCACGTGCGCATAAATATATTTTCCAATTTGAAATGAACGTTTATCAATCGCTAATAATGTTTTACTGCATCGTAAAATCTATGATAGATCCTGTACTTTTTTATTCACAAAACACTTACACAAACATTCAGGTGAAATTTCAGATAGAAAACTGTAGGTCGACCATTGATTAATGATAATATAATTGGTCTGCTCTATATATTTTCCTACATAAATTTTCTTATCAGCTGAAGAAGGTAAAATACGCATTTAGTCGTATCTAATTGCGTCTCCGTTTTATTACTGCGCCAGTCACTATACCGTTAATATTGAATTTATTTTCCTATCTGACGGTAAACGTCAATTTAAATTGGCGTTTAAGTATGCGCCATATTTCTTTGGCGTCTGCGGTATTCCTCCTAGTCTGTTGCTTATGCCTATTATACCCTATATATACATATAGGCCTATATATAGAGAGAGTAAAAGGTCTATATTATAGGCTATATTTATAGAGTATATACATATACATGTATATGTAGGTATATAGATATATGTATAATATGTATAGGCCTACATACATTTATATATATATATATAATTTATATATATAATTTATATATATATATATATATAGGGATATGCCTCTCTCTCTCTCTCTCTCTCTCTCTCTCTCTCTCTCTCTCTCTCTCTCTCTCTCTCTCTCTCTCTCTCTCTCTCTCTCTCTCTCTCCCTCTCTCTCTCTCTCTCTCCCTCTCTCTCTCTGTCTGTCTATTTGACCTGTCGTCATTCTGTCTGCCTGTCAATCCCTCTGTATGCTGCTACCTGTCTGCCTTTGTATTCAAGCCTGAAAGTCGTTCCAATCCTCTCCGGGTTGACGTTCCACACCTAGATACCTAATGGTTATCATATCTATAGCACAAAAGTAGCCTAAGTCTAGCATCGCGGCTGTCGTCTTCACAAAGATCCGCCCTCCCTCCATCCATCCTTCCATCCTCCCTCCCTCCCTCCCTCCCATATATACCTCTCTCTGTCTGTGTGTGTGTGTGTCTCTCTCTCTCTCTCTCTCTCTCTCTCTCTCTCTCTCTCTCTCTCTCTCTCTCTCTCTCTCTCTCTCTCGGTTTCCTTTCCGTCCATAATTCATCCTCGATTCTATTACATTAAAATCAAAGGACATGATTGTTGATGGTCGAAAGGACGATCGGATGAAAGGACAAAAAAAGCAGAGGACGTCCATCATTGCCACAAATGATTTCCTTGTTTTTGTTCGTCTTCTCGTCGTTCCGATTATATGAACGCTATACAAATGGCCACGCATACACACACACACGCATGCATACATACATAAATACATACATACATACATACATACATACATACATACATACATACACACATGCACACTTGCATACATACATACATACATACATACATACATACATACATACATACATACATACATACATACATACATACATACATACATACATACATACATACATACATACATACATACATACATACATACATACATACATACATACATACATACATACATACATACATACATACATACATACATACATACATAGCTACATACACACATGCATGTACACACAAACACACGTACATACATACGCCCAGACACACATGCATTCATGCATTCATGCTCAAACACACACACATGCATGAATACACATATAATAATTATTATACACATTACACATAGCCTACATCGGCTACACACACATACATACACATATACACACACGCATACATAAACATATACACACACGCATACATACACATTGCACACACGCATACACACACATACACACACGCATACACACACATACACACACGCATACACACACGCATACACACACGCATACATACACATTACACACACACATACACACGCATACACACATATACACACACGCATACATACACATTACACACACATACACACACGCATACATACACATTACACACACATACATGCATACACACATGCATACATACACATTACACACACATACATGCATACACACATGCATACATACACATTACACACACATACATGCATACACACATGCATCTGTTTCACCGATGAATATCCATCTAGAGAAGCAAGCGATAATATAAGCAGCTAATTAATATTCACGTGTCTTTCTAATCAATAAAGACACGATATAGTCTCGTCGCCCGGCAGTTCTGCCTGGTAGCAGACGTTGTAACTGCAGACGGAGCCTCATTTCCAATATTATTATCTCGCGGGTTATTATTATGTTGGTGGAGAGTGTGGTGAACTGCAAAGAGGTTCATCGTCTCAGTGAAAATATCGACGTCTAATAGAATCCATTGTTATTATTATTATTGTTATTCTTTCAATCTTTATTCGGTCGATCGTTCGTTCTTTTATTCATTCACTCGACCACTCGCACTCATTCATTCACTCATTCACTCACTTACACTCACTAACTCACACTCACTCACACTCACTTACACTCACTCACACTCATTCGCTCATTCATTCACTCATTCATTCACTCACTCACTTATGCTCACTCACTCGCACTCACTCACTCACATTCACTAACTCACTCACTGACTCACTCACACTTAATTAATCGCACTCACTCATTCACTTACACGCACTCACTCACTCACTCATTAACCCACTCACTCATTCATTCAATCAATCAGTCATTCATTCATTCATTCGGTCAACAGCCGAGTGTTTAATCGTCGTGGAAATTCTCTATGGATTGACAGTTATTGCTCCAACTACGACTGTTAATTGGTAGAGGCCTGGCTTTACCATATTTCCACTTCTACCATAATATCTTCTTTCCCTATCATCTCCTTTCTTTAACAGCCTCTTATAAATCTAGCTTGTGAGAACAGCCATGGATATGAATCGCTATCGCCCTCACTTGCTTAACCTCGGTCAGTCGGTCAGTAAATAAGGAGAGGGGGTGACGAGCCCACTTCCTCGCCGTGCGTTTCTCCCACCAACCAACAGCGTACGCTCGTGTGCTCATTTATAGATGAGAAGACAAGAGCCTAGAGGGCGCAGTTGTAGTAGAAATCTTTAAAAATATGTCTGCGTTTCGTGGCTTTGAACCACGGAACGCTTGATTGACTGTCCAACGGCCTAACCACTAGAATATTATGTTCGTATAATCTCCACTCTTACCCTACCATAACTTACATTCTCTTACCTACTTGTAGGCCTACCTAACATTACATGACTAGTGCTGCGAGAGAGGTTGGCGAAAATGCATGACCATTAGGCCCGGCGACTTTCAGGGATCCGGGTTAGGCAGTTTTAAAAGGCAAAGTTCATGATTTATGGATTTTAAAATATAATATTCAAGAGGACTAAATACAAACAGCTAAAACTTAAAGTTAACATTAAATAAAATCATATATAAATATAAAATCGGTCATGTCTGCACTTTTAGAATTTCAATTTGTTTAGAAAAAGTGTCATCTCATGAGGCCTGAATATAGTTACGGGCCCCGCGACTGCTCTGTCCAGGTCCACTCCACACACCCCGAATATCTCCACCTTGTTACTACATGTGTTACAGCACATCACAATTGAAAGCCATCTAGCGGTGATATACTCACAGTCGAAGGCTTGCTCGGCCTGCTCGCTGGCGTCGATAGCAATCAAGATCCTTCTGGCCGTCATTTCGATCAATGAATCCGAAAGCAATATTCACTGAAAAAATCTTCGATTTTAATCAGGTCGAAAGCGCGATCCAACTTTACCTCTCACTCAGTTCATCAGCCGAAGCAGAGTGGCCGAAGACGTCCGAACGAAAACGACCAATCGTTCGGCAATATACACTGGTTCTCTGCCTACTACGCGCGCGCTGGTTCTCTGCGGCTGGCGTCATGCGATGTGTCCATAAACAGTATTGAGCACGCGCTGGTCGTGGAGTTCTGTTTCACTACGAATTGAACGGTATCTTTTCTAGGACAAGTTCCGGTTAAACAATAGAACAACGACACTTGTTGAAAAAAACCTCACGAATATAATTCCTAATCGACTTTAGGATCTCGTGTAAATAATTATGGTCACTGTTGTTGTGTTTAAAATTTTAGACAAATCCTAAAAGTTTTGACCGAGTTACTATACACTTTGTTTTGTGTTCTACTTTTCATCCGGACACAGTGTATATACATAAATTGTGGTGCGTGGTGGTGTAGTGGTGGCGTCGTTGCCTTGAAGCTGGAAGGTTCGAGGTTCGAATCCAGCTCAAGTCGCCGCGTTGGGACCTTGGGCAAGTCCTTCACTCGCAATTGCTCAGCGCTTTGGCGTGAAACTCCGATGCAGTGTCCGCGCTGTAGTCGGGAGCGCCTCTGAGTAGGGTTGAGGGCTGGGAGAGGCGCTATAACAAGTGCGCATACAAACAAAAACATATATAGGCCTATAATAATATATTATATGTAGACTCTCTATAATTATGTTTTCGCATCCTTGTAATACGCACTCACGAATGCGCGCACAAATCTATCATGTAACAATAATTAATGCAATGATTATTGTGATTAGCAGTGTTTGCGTGCATTGCTATTACACAGACGTCCATAGTAAATTGGTAACAGTGCATGTGAGTCGTTATTATGGTGGGCATAAATCGATGTTAGCTCGGTCCGTCTGCCGGTCCTTGGCATGCCACATGATTAAACCCCGTCAGCGATGAGGTGTTCGGCGACACTGCGCTGCAGGATGCGCGGCTCTTCCATGGTGTAGGGTTTAGGCAGACGGCTCAACCGGGGCTTGTGTCGGGCTGTGCGCGGATGGAAGAGGCGAGGACGAATCGATTTTCCTGCCTACCTTCTACATGTAGTACTGCTTCCAACGCGTGTCGTCCACACTCGTGCGCGTATACAACGTTTTGCGTGGATAATAGCTACGAGGACATCTGCTGATCATCCTGCATCCTCTTTTAATTAAAGTTGCAATCACAGAGTATATATCGCACGCTCGGGAGAGACTCGGCCGATGTGCTTCCGAGCCGACATCTAAAAGCCATGTTGACACAAAAATCTAAAAGCCAGGTTGACACAAAAATAATGGTAATCTAGCGGTTGTCTGATAGAGGCGGCCAAAAAAACCACTATGCTGATTACAATCATACGGACTGGTTCTGTCCGTCCAAGGGGTCGACGTATCAGCTTATTATAATCTGCATTGCGATTTCGATGACCACTCTGCTGCAGTTTGAGGTCATAAATAGATTACAATATTCTATAGATAAGAACTGTACTACATCCAGTGGCCAAAGTGGTTTGAATTAAAAGTGGGAACGCTGGATGTGTGAGCAGTGGGAAGGCCGTTTCCATGCGTCCCCACGCACTTCAAACACTGACTAGACCATACAATTTTGGCATTTCCGGTGGAATTGTGTGATTTTCTTTTGAAATAGGGCATTTCCAGTTGAATTATGACATTTCCGGTTGGATTATGGCATTTCCAGTTGAATTATGACATTTCCAGTTGAATTGTGACATTTCCGGTTGGATTATGACATTTCCGGTTGGATTATGGCATTTCCAGTTGAATTGTGACATTTCCGGTTGAATTATGACATTTCCGGTTGAATTATTTAATTATGACATTTCCGGTTGAATTATGACATTTCCGGTTGAATTATTTAATTATGGCATTTCCGGTCTGCTGATCGTTATGTCAGTCTCTTCCAGGGATTGGTTATCTCCTGCCGCTTCACTTTCGATTGTGCTGCTGCTGCTGCTGCTGCTTTTGCAAAACATAAATCGATTGTTTTTACATGAAGTGTGTTCTCTGCACTCTATGCTCTGCAGCAGAGAGCAGCTATATATGCCTACGTATGCAACTCAACCGAGTCTGTACAATATTGTTTTTCAGAAGAGGGCTCTTCTGGTGGAATATACGATGATCGCACCTAAAGTACGACCAAGAATATTCGTTCTGAAAACCGTAGTACCTCATCGGTCGTAGGCGACATCTCGTAGGCCTAGTGCGCATGTACGCACTCATAGATATCTCAATGTGTTACGAAGTGGGACTATTTTTTCATGGATATTGTGTTTTAATTTAGACATGGGTCTTATTACTTTAACTGTAGGCCTATGGTTGGATTCACCATCGACGTATATTGAGTGGACATAGCATGCGCCGATAATTATCGTCGATGAATAAGCATCGGAGTAGTAATTAATCTTGAAGGGGCGCTATAACAAGTGCACATATACATACATACATACATACATACATACATACATACATACATACATACATACATACATACATACATACATACATACATGTAATAATAATAATAATAATAATATCTTTTCTTTAATTAAACGCCTGCAAGACGCACTGCGCTTTACATTTACAGGTTATGCAGTAATCTTAATTAAACTTAACTACCAACTGAACAGACAGCTTTGTAATTACACAAAATGTATGTATGTATGTATGTATGTATGTATGTATGTATGTATGTATGTATGTATGTATGTATGTATGTATGTATGTATGTATGTATGTATGTATGTATGTATGTATGTATGTATGTATGTATGTATGTATGTATGTATGTATGTATGTATGTATGTATGTATGTATGTATGTATGCATGTATACATACATACATACATACATACATACATACATACATACATACATACATACATACATACATACATACATACATACATACATACATACATACATACATACATACATACATACATATTTAAATTATACATACATACATACATACATGTACACACATACATACATACATACATACATACATACATACATACATACATACATACATACATACATACATACATACATACATACATACATACATACATACATACATACATACATACATACATACATACATACATACATACATACATACATACATACATACATACATACATACATACATACATACATACATACATACATACATACATACATACATACATACATACATACATACACACATACATACATACATACATACATGCTGCCCCAGTTACTTTTAGCCCGGTCTTCCCTAGGTTATAGGCTACATTGATGATTTTGCCCGTTGTACAAACTGAGAAACACAGCGCTGTTAGTAGTATCTTCGTTTAATTTCAAAGTAAGACAATCAAGGTGACAGAACGCACCAAGTATGTATGTATGTATGTATGTATGTATGTATGTATGTATGTATGTATGTATGTTGCGCACTGCATTGAAAAAATATTTGTATATACGTTATTTTTACCTTACGGTGCAGACACAGCAGTTTTAATGACCATCGAATTAAAAAGGCATGTGGTTTAGGCATACTCATTCGATACTGCATTATGGATAACGATGTGCGTACTCCAGACGAATTTTAGAATAGGCGGCTGCGGCAGGTCTATGCCAGTGTGAGAATTGTGGAAAAATAACTGGGGGATTACTGGGGGTTGGGTTTGGATTATGACCTACTTGGAAGTTGGAATTCGGGTGTGAAAACAGACTTTACTATGGGGCTGTATAGAAAGAAAGACTGGGGGTTGAAACCCCCAATCTCCTGGCAATTCTCACCTGAGGCCTACACGTAGGCCTACATTGTTCAATACACCCACAGTAGGCTTATACGGCTTACACTATATAGTAGGCTACACGTGGGTTGTAGCCTGGCCGTAAATTGCCATAAATAAGGTGCAAGCGGATGGCCTAATCTCGTCGCTCAAGCTGTAATCTGTTCTTCACTTTCTTCTTGATCTCAACTGGCCATCCGCGGCTGCGAATGCTGGTGACCTGCGGCCCCCCGCAGCTGTCATCGTCTGCTACAGAAGGCGGAAGCAAGCTGGTATCACCGTATCACAACAACGTAAGTTGCCATAAGATGCAAGCGGATGGCCTAGTCTCGTCGCTCAAGCTGTAATCTGTTCTTCACTTTCTTCTTGAATACCCATGGTCTTCTTTAGTCAGAGGAAGCTATTAGCACAGATCTATAGACATGTGCTTGTATCTGAGCCTTTGATTGGAGCAACAGTGCAAGAGCCAATATGTGACACGTAAAGTGCTATTGCATGGTGAGTGAGTTGTAGGCTAGTCTCAGTTTAACGATAGGCTTCTGCGTGATAGCCTAACAAAGATCATTAGCCTCATTCTTTAGCCAGGCTGGACTGGCACTAACAAAGTACAAGCAATGGCGGAAAAAATCGTAATCTCAAGATTGCTCGAGGTTTTGCTGAAAGTTATCACGACAAAGCAGTATTCCTTATAGCAAAAACCTTATATACAACACAATACAATTGGTCATTTATACCGCGCTTTAACAAAACAAGTCTTGCACAAGAGCGCGCTTCACTACAGATCTAGTTATAATTAATGCAATGAAAATAAATGAGTTTTTAACTTTGATTTAAACTCTACAACAGATGAGCACTGGCGAATGAAGGTTGGAAGACTGTTCCATTCTTTGGGTCCTGATACAGCGAAAGCGCGACTTCCAAACTTCCGGTTTGTGCGAAGTGTAGCAAAGTCACTTCGCGACGACGATCGAAGTCATTCTTAGATCGAAGTCCTCTGGACTTGGAGGCGGAACATGACGTGACCATGGATGTCATGTAGGATGGAGAAGTTCCGTAGTGGATATGAAACATCAGGAGGGAAATTTTGAAAGCAATACGAGCACGGATGGGAAGCCAGTGTAGTTGTTTCAGAGCTGAAGTGATGTGGTCTCTGGGACCAAGCATAGGCGGAGACCTGGGCCGAGAATTGGGGGGGACGGAAAGACGCGAGATTTTCCGAAAAATTTCTGACGACCGGCGAAATCTCGAAAAAAAATTCTATTTTCGCCGCCAAAAAGTTGATGACCTTTTTTTTTTTTTTTTTTAGTCATCCGGGCTAAATCTCGACGAAAAATTTCTATTTTCGCCGCCAAAAAAGTTGATGACCTTTTTTTTTTTTTTTAGTCATCCGGGCCAAACCTCGACGAAATATTTCTATTTTCGCCGCCCAAAAAGTCTTGACACTCAAACATTGGGGGGGACAAATGCATGGGCCGTCCCCCAACACTTTTATTGGGGGGGACCGTCCCCCCTGTCCCCCCCTAGGTCTCCGCCCATGGGACCAAGACCTTTTATCAGGCGCGCGGCCGTATGTAGAACTGAAGACAGAGGTTGAAGTGTTGATGATGGAAGACCAGATAGAACAGAGTTGCAGTAATCGAGACGAGAGATGACGAGAGCTTGAGTGAGAATAATATAGTCTACGGCTAATATGTCTTTGGTTAAAGCTAATGGATGCAGCCAACGACCTCATATTATATTTTACGGGTGGAGCCCTGAATAATAAATTTCATCGGTAGATGGAGGTATGGTTCTAGAACTTGCCGCTATTAATGGTTGAATCTCAATAAGAATGATTACTCTATGGTTGTATCCACGCTGTTTACTCGAGGAAAGGGCAAAGCAAATTAAATTGATGGTTTTGAAATGCTTTTAAACTATAAATAATGTCTCTTGCATCTAAAATCGCACTCGGTGCAAGCGTCACCTTTACAGTTTCAATAATTGCATATGTACACATAAAGCAGAAACTAGACAGAGAGGTAATTTATTTACTTTCCTCGACTAGTTATGTGCATGCGTAGCGACAAGGTTTTGTAGCGCGTTGATAATTATTCCGCACTTTTATCTCGACACTCCATCTAGGAATTGTAACCTTCATCATCGATACCCATTTGAATTGTCGCCAGGCTTCTGATTCCCCGTGTACAGACTAGTAAGATCGGGTTGGGTTTTGTAAGATCTGGACCAGTTTAGTGTACGTACATACATACATGCATGCATACAGATACATGCATAGTTGGAATATACCACATTTGCATAGTGAAATTTTAATTTATTCAGTTGCATTTTCTATATAATGATAGTTTGTAAATTTTTGCATGCCTTAAGATACAGGTTCTGTATGAATTGTGTTTGAAAGGGAATGAGAGAAGGCGTTATAATGGATATTCAGCGGCAAGAGATGAGGAAAACACAGAATATTAAAATGCTTCAAGACCAGGCTGAACTAACGAAAGCTCTCAAAGGTCAACAGGAGAGGGAACAAGTACAGAGGTAAGACCACAATGCAGTTTACTGGTTACGTATAGTAACCGTGTATGTGTTTGTATGTCTTTTATGGGGGTCGTCCATTAAGGTCGTCCACAGCAGGGAGAGGGAAGGGTCCGAAGGGATCACTCCAATACTGATGTCTACTTCTAAATTTGGGATGTGTAGTTATTTTAATGCCTGTGTCAGTCATAATACTGGGACTGAATACCAGCACACAGGGACTATTGGTGCTAAGTTCTGGCTCATCATTCATGCTGTTGGTGCTTTCTCATGTCATATGGTGTTAGATGTGGTATGCGGACTACTGATCACAGGTCAACTGCTCTAGGGTCAACTGATCAAAGGACTACTGGTCAAGGGACTACTGATCAGAGGCAACTGATCAAGGTACTATTGATCACAAATTATACAACGCACATCGCACATCGAACGAATCATCGAACGACTTGTTGGGGTCCGATTTGTTTGCCAAGAGATGTTTATTTAAACTCCACACGCCCCTACAAAAAATCCCATAAATATTTGGAGAGTTTTGCATTTCATTTCAACGCTTAGCTATAATCATGTCGGGCAGTTTCTGTAGGCCTACGGTTTTAAAGTGCATATTGGGCTTAAATAACTACTCTATTGCTTGTTAAATACGACCGTACCTGGTATGCTATTAAACTCGGCAAGACAATTTCTTTATTGAGCGTATGATCTAGGACTAATATCGATATTAGTCCCAGGTATAATCAAGTTTTCCGAGTTATACAATGGACTTCGATGTAGGTTACTTTGCGTTATACCAGTCGTAAATTTAGCAATTGTACTGTAATCGTTTGCTACTAACTAATTTTCGATAGTATTAACACTGAGTAAACCAATTCCAGTATTGAGTTTCGATCTATTAAATTGTTCTCTGATTTCATTGATTGTGTTCGTTCTTAGACAACTCGGACTGTGATCAATAGTACCTTGACGAGTTGCCTCTGATCAGTAGTCCCTAGATCAGTAGTCCCTAGATCAGTTGACCTGTGATCAGTAGTCCTAGAACCGTTAGATGTGGATGTCCACATTGTGGATGAGTAATTCCAGATCTAGAAAAAAGCAGATGGTAATTATGGCCTCCAGAATGAACAGAGCAGCATAGCTATTGTGCACTTGATTTGATAGAACACTGGTGAATGAGCTGGTCTCCTTGACATGCATTTTTACCCCATTTGGAACTTCCAAACCTTAAAAAGGTTTACAGCAATTACGACAGTGTTGCCACATTTCAGAGCGGCATTTGGGAGAACAACTGAAGTACAAGTTTTGTTCTGCTTTCTTGAAAAGATATGCTGTTATGTTAAATTAAATTTAAAATCCATGTACCAGACCTTGTAATAACAGAATTTATTAGTCAGTGCATACTTTTTAATATAACTCATGCCACATATTGTTTAAAATTTTTGTGTGTTTTTGTTGTTGCAGGAGTCAAGTTTTAGCATCTAACACGTGATCAAGATAACTGATGGTTTTCTGGAAGGAAACGGACTAAAATGTTGAAAACGCTCATGTAACAGTTTCTCGATCAAGTTTTGCACTCATCAAAGAGTTTTGATAGAGTTTTGCACTTATCGTTGCTTTTCAGCACTTGTTGGAAAAGAACACTCAACTTGGAAGATTTTGGAAATGGGCTTACACTATATTTTATTGTACAGTAATTCAGTATTTTACTTTTGTATTTGACTTTATAGCATTGTATACTGAAATTAAAAGGAAAAGTAGCTTGAAAATCTAAAATTGCTGTGTCTAGTGTACACGTTCATAACATATAAGCATTGATGGTGTAAAGTCTACGTCTAGGTTATTAAATAAATTCAGCAAAAGACATAAATGTACATTGTAGAAGCCGTATGGGAAATGTTTTAGTGGATTTTCGCTCTTAGCTTTGTTGTGACCAAACTTGAGGTTTGTTACATGTGTGGTGGACCTACGGATCTTCTCTTGCTTAGCACACAAGGGAACTGGAGTGAATGGGCTTAATTTGAGTTTGTAACAGAAATAGCCAGATATTTATCAGTACATGCACCAATTGGAATTGCACCCCCTCGAGTTGCACTCCATTCCATAGCACTGCTGAAGCACCCTTTGCTGCGGTACTGCTCTGCTGCAAAGGGTGACTTGTTCTTTCCAAACTAGAAATTCCACAGTGCTGCACAGAAGCTTCATTGCATTCCAATCAAACAGCTCTATAAATATGATCACAATTACACTTCAAGTCTTGGAGGTAAACGCAAAAACTCACACATTTTCTCATTTGTAGCATACTTTACTATCTTGTGGTCGATCACCAATGATGACGTATATAAATATGAAAATATAACAGTCAGAAAATATTTACAATTCTCTTCCTGATTTCAAAGCCTAACAGAAACCAGCGTGCAGTCGATTGTAATCGTCTTTCACTGGCAAACTGAAGCTGTCTTGTGCTCAGCTTAACACCAGGTCATGATAAGGTCAGACCATAATAAGGTCAGGTAATAATGACAAAGCCAATATCCAGAAGACCAGTCTGCTAAGAAGTTATCTAATAACTGCATTAGTATGGAAATTAAACCACACATGTAAATAGTGCATCTTCAAAAGACAAAGGTACTGGTAGCATGCCTGTAGTGTCCTGTGATCTAACGCTTGTGTGTTTTGGTTTGCTAAGCAGATTGCAAAAACAAAATCAATATCGTGGATGAAGTATTGTCAGCAAGCAGTCTAAGGTGGCACCAGTGTAAGCTGGGAAATTAGGAATTAAATGGTAACTCAGGGTTGATGGTATCGTCGACTTGCTTGCTAAAGACTTGGCAGGAAATGAACACTCCCAGATTCTGCTGTTGAAAATGTGCCTACTTTTACTTACTCTTCAATGGGTGCTTATGAGAGGCACCTTCTGCAACAGCACAAATTCAATTCAAGATAGGCCTGTGGCCAGTGGCAGCACCAGGATTTGAGTTTTGGGGGGCTGAAATTTCGGTGGAGGAAATTTTCCATTTTTGCCCACCAAAATTTCTGACAACCTTTTTTAAAAGTCATTTGGTCGAAATCTCATGAAAATTTTCCATTTTCACCTGCCAAAATTTCTGACGACCTTTTTTGTTTTTTGTCATTTGGTCGAAATCTCGTGCATATAGTTTCAGTTTTTAGGGGGGCTGATCATGGAAATGTTTTATTTTTACATGTAAAAAAAAACCAGGATGGTCCTTTTTGGGGGGCTTACCCCCTCGCCCTTCCTAGCGCCGCTACTGCCTGTGGCACAGTAGTTCGGGGAAATTGCAGATTTACCTTGATATGTAAAACACATTTAAAATTTGCCTCATAGGATAGAACAGACAGCTATGATGATGATGATGATGCGGACGGTGAAACCTTGAACTTCTTCTGAAATTCCTCCTTCTTCTGCAAACTCAGTCGAATTCGTTCCTGCCGCAGTTTTTCAGCGGCCGTTGTCGGCGGCAGAGCGGAATTCTGCTTAAAAGACTTTTCTGTTGGACGGTTACGTTGCAAGGACGATTCTATGGCTCTATCACAGCTCTTTGCGGTCGATAAATTATCGCTGGGAACGACCGGAGTTTTCGATTTGAGGGCAGTCCACTGTGGAGGAGGATCCTTCGATAATAGGCTTTCACTGAAGTCATCATCTTCATCTTCCTCGTCCAGATCTCCCATTAGGTCGTCGACTCCAAGAGAAAATGTTGGAATGTCCACTGCAAAACGTCCAGCTAGTGACCACTGGAGATTTTTATTGCTTACAGACTTTGAAGAAGGACCACCGGTTTCAAATGTTTCAGCTGGTCCAGATGTCAGGAAATTTTGACTACTTAAAGATGCTAAAGCAGGCACGGTGGTTTGTTTTGTTACGGGTATTACAGGTTTTTTACTCGTGCCTACAGCAGCTGTGGTGCTGCTGCTACGAATAGATGAAAGACTTCGGCTAGATGAACATAGATTTGAAGATGAGTTAACTGGTTGTTTGGCAGCAATTGTTTCGCGAGACTTCTGTGCTCCTTTCATTTCGGATGTGAAATTCGACGTCACGGCTTCATTGTTCTTAGTGTTTTTTAATTGTGAACACTGAGTTTTCATGGGTTGATGCTCTGTTTTGCCAATGGTTGAATTGTAGCTCTCGTCTCGATCTTCTTCTCCACCAGAGCTTTCTGAGATCTGCACGATTCGCTTTCGCCCAGGTTTAACGGCAACCTTTGCCCGGTTCGTGCTTCGATTCTTGCGCCTCAATGATCTTTCGTCCTCAGAACTCACTTCAACGTCTACAAAGAATAAACATTTTCAGCATTAAAAACTACATTAACACATTGTAGATGGCATAGATATTGTACTGTATATATTATGTGCTATTAGTAGTAATATATATATTTTTCTTCCTTTTTTAGAATTTATTTAATGAATTTATTACATGCAAAAGTCTTTAAATCTGCATTCAAGGCACAGCTCTGTCTTCTCCTCAATCTTCACAGATCTATAGTCGTTCCCGTTATCTGCTCACAAATTGATTTTCCTGCACTCAGTGATGGGGAAAATACTTTTTTAAAGTATTTTGAGTATAAGTAAAAATACTTGGTCACAAAAGTATTTAAAATACAAGTGAAAATACTTTTTTACAAAAGTATTTAAAATACAAGTATAAAATACTTGACTTCGAAAAGTATTTAAAATACTAAGTACAAAATACTCACTGCCAAACTATATAACAATTAAGGAAGTCATATTACATTGCGACAAAAAATACATAGAATTTTGAACACAAACATTTTCTTCAGCATTCAGTTCAGCATTCTTTGTGTACATGTCTAATGTGTCTCATGGAATTAGGCTAATTAGCCCATGCCATCATCACTGTCATCTTAAACACTTGAAGGGCCACTGAGCAGTATGGTGACTTCTCACTTCTGGCTCATATCCTGCTGTCCAGTGATGTATAGTCGAGTCCATCTGAGCTTAGTCTGAGTCATGCCCGAGTCCATCTAAACTGAGTCCGAGTTGAGTCTGGGTCTAAAGGTGTCCGAGTCTAAGACGCTAGAGATGGGGATCCAGGCTCGTGTCAGAATCCATTAACATCAAGATCCACAGAAACACTCAATTTAATGGCATATAAAAATATCAATAGCCCACTACCTATGCAGAAAGAATGGTCAATGTAATTTATCCAAATTGAACTTTAAAAAGATTTAAGTTAGATAAATTTTGTTCAGTAATCTGATGCAATGAGATGGATAAAAGTTGTTACACAACACAGATTCAACGTACATACCTTATAAAATCAGCTACGTTGAGACGTCCTATTACAACTCTGCCCATCGGCAAAACCCTTTAGGGTACTTTTTAAAGTAAGTCTTCGAAATCTGTGGTATGGAAATGGGCCGAATGGCCTATCCCTTGTGATATTAATACAACAGACTGCACCAGCATAGGTCAACTTAGTGTTATAGGTGTCTTCCTGTATGCTGTAATTCATCAAGTGTGTAGTCTGTGATCCATTAATGGAGATCAATGTAATGAAACTCTGCGCCCCGTTCCAAGGTCAGAGAAGTTCCAATTGCCACCAGCCAATAGACACGTCTAATGCCTTCCTCATTTGTCCTATTCATAAACATCTAGATTGTTAAATCTAGCCTTTGTCCTATTCTATCAGTGTAGACAAGTCCATTGTGGTGCCAAACATCAAACTGATTTCGAACATAATTATTATAATATTATGAGTGTCATTGATGCCCCATAGGCATTATGTGTAGACTCGGTGTACTCTTCCCATACACCATACATCAAATACACCTGTCATTAACAGTCCTCACCCTCTGGTCAGCGGTGCCCAGTCATCCGTAACAATGACTAATCAATGTCAGCCTGTTTTACTGTATTGTGTGACCTAAACCTCCTGATCAAGGATTCCTTTATTTGAGTAATGAAGCAGCCTAGTGCATGTGCATGCAATATTGCATAGCTAATTGCAGTTGGTGAGATCTAAAAGTATTTTGAAAAAGTATTTTGACATAATCATATTTTTAAGTACAAAATACTATCAAAAAAGTATTTTAAGTAAAAGTATAAATACTTTATCACAAAAGTATTTAAAATACAAGTACAAAATACTTAGATTGTATTTAAAATACTATTTTAAATACTAGTATTTTAAATACTTCCCATCACTGCCTGCACTTCACTTTAGTAAGCCTTTCTATAGAGTGCTTCAATCTGGGCTCACTAGGGCCCTACTTCTAAAAACCCTTTATACTTGAAAATCATCCCTGGCTCCTACTCACTCTGCTCAATTCCAGCTTAAGGTTTCCCGGCCATCTAATCCCCCACTGACAGTAACAAACTAACAGAAGCATAAATTGGAAATTAACACGTTTTAAAAATATATACGGCACAAAATACTAAACTTCAAACATAATACACTCCTTAAAATTACTAAATGCTAAATTAGATAAAAACTTAAGAATAGATTCACTTTATCCGAACAACAGATGTGTGAGCATACGTAAAAATGCTAAATACTAAACTCCAAACATAATACACTCATAAAAATTACTAAATCATAAAAACTTAAAAATGGATTCACTTTATCTGAATAACAGATACACGAGCATACATAAAAATTCTGCCAAACAGAATCAAAACCATGAAATCTTACATTTCTCGTCATCATCCTCTCCTTCCTCGTCCTCTCCTTCCTCGTAACTTTCCCCAACACAGAAACTGTCCTCCTCGTAGTCGTCCTCCATCTTGTCCTCTTCGTGTACCTGCGATAGGACGTCAGCACGGCTGACAAGACCACTAACGTCCTTCAGTTTGTATTTTCCCAAACCCCCGACTGGAACTCGGGGACTGCGCACGGATCGCATGTAGATGGCATGCATATCAACGGAATCTGTCGAAATATCACAGAGCAACATTTGGAGATTTGGGATTTTATAAGGAATTTGAAGACTGACAAAATTCCGATTATTACAAATTCTGATCACAACATAATTTAGAAAAAAAACAGTTCTTTACATGACTTCTCCAAATTTTATTTCTGTCTCTGATATGTCCAAGGCTGTCCTCATATCCACGTTCTTTTCCCCTCAGGTCTTACATTTATAATTGACGCATGCAAGGCTTAAAGTGTAGCTGGACGGTTGTGGATGGTGTCCATGCACTATTGCACTTATTTCAAATCTGAATGCCATCCTGTCACTTATTAGGCCAGCACAGTCTGGAAAGGTAAGGGGCGTCCCGACCTTCTTTTTCGACACAAATTTTGTAATTACTATTGTTATTATTAGATTTTAACATCGAGGCTGAGAGCGCCTCTGAATAGCTAGTCTGTAAGAGGCGCTTTATAAATGCTTATATACAATACAATTTGATGAAGTTGTAGGTGCTTTGTATAAAGGAGGTACAATAAGAAATTCAGAAATTAATGCCAAGTCACGATATTATAGGCTCTATATGAATTTCAGAAGACCGAAATACCAGTGGCTAGAGACTGCGACAGTGCGGTGTTATCGTTGATGAAACTGTCATCCATTTGGTCCAAGTCACTGCCATCTTCATCATCGCTTGACAAACCACCGCCTCCTTCGTCCGAGACATCTGCCTCCTCATTGAGAAAAGCTCTGGCCACACGACATCTCTACACAAGAAAGAGCAGCAGGGCGATGTAACGAGAAACTCGTTAAGTAAGTCTTACATCTTTATTAGGAACCTGTGGCTCATAAATTTTGTGTCAAATCGAATCTCAAATCGGTGTAAATGTTCGAATCAAATTTAGTCATGCGATTTTATGTCTAATTCACATGTTTACCAATTCAAAACTAGTTTACAACAAAGTGACATCATGGGTCAATCATTATGGAATCATGGCATTATTTTCGATTCAAATCGAATTCTACAGTTCCAATCATTTATATAAATCGAATATGGAAGCTTTGCAGATCCCAATCTTCATAGCTCAAATTCTGATAGACAATTAGACATGACTTTGCCTGGTGCAACTCGGCCTAAGTCAAACAAGCAATATTAGGCAGAACTGCTTTCAGACTGCAATTAGTCAAAAAATTGTTCTTGGCAAAATTTTCACAAAAGCAAAATTTTCTAACTGAAAAATAGAACTAGTTTCGTACAATGAAAAAAATAACAAAACATGTCAAACCTTTTTCTTCTTTTTCTGCAGCTCTACTAAGTTCTTTCTTTGACAAGACAATTTCTCTACTTCAGTTTCTGAGTGCTTCGTACCTTTCCTCAGTTTTGTCACATCATCTAAACATCAGAATCACAAAGGCAAAAAAATTAAAACAAGATTCACAAAATCTCAAAAGACAGACTCTGGTACAGCCTCGAATATAAAAAGAAAACGAAGTATGAAAACAGAAAAAAACTAATCATAATTAAGTCCCAACCTCCTCATCAGCACGTCGTGGCAATTAACATAGAAAATTATATTAGAGAATAAATTACCTTGAAAGTCATCATCATCGTCGTCATCATCTAGCTGCATAAGCTTCATCTTCTTTCCACGTTTCAAACTAAATGAGTCGTCATCCGACAGTAAACAGCTCGCCTGTTAAAATGCAAAGCCAAAACAAACACTTATCTTAAAACTTTCAAGCTGACATTTTTATCTGTGGAAAATATTTAATAATGTCTTGGAAAGATGCAAGTTAGAAAACACACGGTATTTCATTTCCTCGAACATTAAAGATATCTTTCTTTCACCCGATTTGATAGCTACATGCCGAGTAACTGTAGAGACCTAATAAGAAATTCAGCAGCAGTACTGTTGCATTAATGTCTAATGGCCAACAGCAATATCTGCATCAGACCTTCATGAACCAACACCTAGAATATTCCCTTAAGTCATCACCATGAGGTAGTCATGGGACTATGTATAGGCAACTTTACTATCTTAGATACTGCAGAGAAGGTAGATGGCCATCTCTCTCATGTTGCTATCTCCCCTTCCCTCCCTCAAACAGTAAAAGGTGAGTGCACTCATTTTACACCGAAGCTTAGCAAAAGTCATTCGAACAGTAATCTTGAAACACGAGACAAGGGATGTGAACCTCCAACAACATAAGTGCTTATATTTCTACAGACTAAACGTGACTAATTATTCATGCAGTCCAAGTAAACCACATGCAAAAAAATACTGAGACAAAAACCAGAATTCTGTCCTAGCAGGGAATCAAGCCTCTGATATTTAACTCTGCATTTCAATTCACTATCACATCAATCTACTTATCTCCTTATTAACATGCATCTCAACCAAGGGAATGGAATTGACTTCCACTCTCACTTTGTAGCTCAAGTTCACATCCTTCCTTAAAAAAGCGGTTCAATACTCACTATAGTCAATTTCTCCTTGGCTTTTAAGCACATGGATATCTGACTGCATCTTCCTCTGGCGGCTGAGTGCCTCAGGCTCACATTCTGGTGTCACTTTGCAAGCGTTACAAATTTATTAATAATAATAAATATATAATAATATCACTAGGCTGTTTATACAGCTTAATATGTCACAGATGTGCCAGGCTACAATACCGAGTTGCATTCTACCAACCACGGGTCGCTTTCTGGGTAAGGTCGAAGGTCGTTCGGGTGTTCTAACGTCTTCGATGTCGTAATTTTCATCCTTGAATCCTGCAAAATTTTAAAACTGAAACAGTTACCAGTAATTGCAATAGGATGAGGTCTTTCTAACTTTATAGCACATGCTGATGTTATTAACACTAATACGCAGTTCAAGCTAGTTTTCCATTTTTAAGACACATTAATTTAAACCGCTCACACACAATGTAAAGTCAAAGTGCTACTGCTTTATGGTGCCACTCAGTCTACATAGGTAGTGTTCACTACATGTGTCTATGTAGCCTACATCACCTCAGGAATGTTGGGCACAACACAATTGCCATAGCTGCCAGTCATAAGCAGCACCTCATTCCTGTAGCAATGATACCACTGCAAGGCTGGTGAAAAGATATGATGCATGCTGCCAATGTGGCACATAACATTGGCAGCATATAATTGTGACACAGGGGCTCAAAACCCGTCACATGTCGGCTTTTGACCTTTTGATTTAGTCATATGCTACAATGACCATGCTCTAAAATGCTTCTAACACAATGAAATTATCTTTTCTAACAACAGTTGTGCTCGTTCGATTTTTTCATTAGTTTATAGTGAAAAAATAAAATAAAAAGTTACTGAATATTCGTGTCATCCAAGTTTACTGAATCCACTAAGTTATTATTGTGAAATTTTTCTGGGCATTAAAGGCATATATTCTGAATCAGATAACCCAAACGGCATCAAAATCGGTTCACTACTTCGTAAATTAGGGCGAATTCACAGTCATATACTGAATTGAAGAATAAACTGCATTCTTTACCCCTCTCGCCTATTTCGGCGTCTAGCGCAATATCTAGGAAGCGACAAACGACGGGATTCGAGCCCCTGCGTCACAATTATAGTACTCATCAGCATGCCTGTCCCACTTTGTGGGGGGGGCATAACCTTGGTGTATGAAAGCTATTCCAGCATGGAGGCACATTTAAGTTGTCTATCCGTCCGACATGCTTCATCTTGTCTAGTTTGCACGAACAAAGGTCACTCTGCATATTGTGGAGCACGGTGGTGTAGTGGGTATGTCCGTTGTCTTGCAGCCGAAGGGTTGCAGGTTCGAATCTACCTCAAGTCGCCGCGTAGGGACCTTGGGCAAGTCCTTCACTCGCAATTGCTCAGCGCTATGGCATGAAACTCCAATGCAGTGTCCGCTCTGTAGTCGGGAGCGCCTCTGAGTAGATAGCTTGAAGGGGTGCTATAACAAGTGCTCATACAAACATATGTATGACCTTGTCGAATGGACACAGTCACAAATCCCTTCCACGGCTGTTACAAACTGTCGACACATTTCATTGACAGACTAGATGTCTTTCCATTGCATGAAAATTACTTGGCAAAAACCCTTTAAACTTTAAAAACCACTTATGCGAGCTTTCATGCAATACAAAAGTCAATGCTTCGTGCGAAAATAAAACTGCAGTATTAAAAATAAAACAGTATCAACGAAGCGAGTTAAATTAATAATGACTAAACAAGTGAAATTTTGTTCTAAGTTTGCTACTCGTGATCCACCATAAATTCTAAAGCTTGATAAGCTGTGTTAAGTGATAAGTGTGTGGATGAAATCTAAATACAGAAAAAACGTTAGATGTCAATGCCAAAAGGAAGAAAAGTAATGTAATGTAATGCAACTGAACTGTTACTGGGAGCTGGTGATTCTGGGGACATGATGATCGCTGTACGCTTTTTTGTCTTTCCACGAACAAGACTGAAGCTGTCATCACCACTGCCTTCATTGGCTGAAAAAACGTTTTAACAAAATCACAGGCATACCAGAGAGGCATCTTTAAAAGGTTCAAGATTTTTATATCATACTGGAAATCAATCCATTTCCATCCAGCAATCAATTCAACAATCAACCCATTAGTGTCATGCAGTCACTGACTCTGTAGCCAAATTATTTAATTAGCAATAATTAAGTCATTCAGTTAATCATAAGTCAAAGCATAATTTGAATCATAAGTCACATCATAAGTCAAATCATCAATGACCAGATCAATCACACCTAACAGACATTTATTAAAACCATCCAGTCAATCAACAGACCAATCACCAGTCAATCAGCAATTCAATCAATCAATTAGGCCTACATCAATAAAATGCTCACAATACGGCCATGAAAACCTGTAGCATTATAATCTGAACACTGAACAGAGATTTCTTACAGTATTCCAACTGCTTCTTGAAGTTTTCCACGAAAGTCGCTGACGGCGGAAAATTCCCTTGATCAAGTTCATCTCCAACACCACTTGTTCTACCACTCGGAGAAGACAAGCGACATTCGGCAGACATCAGTGGTGGACATGCTGGTACCTTATCAAACTGAAGTCCTTTCCGTCCAGCAGGAATAGCTGAACCAGTTCTGGAAATGTTCACAGCATCATATGGAGAATAAACAGCAGGAGTTGATATCTCAAATGGCTGCGTGTCGCCGATTACTTCTACATCCAGAAATGCAAAATCGTTAACACAACCTGAAATGCGGTCTTCAATTTCTTCGGATGCTCTTCCTGAACGAATACCAACTTCAACTTTTTCTAACAATCTTCCTAAAATACGGCTGCTTTTAATTCCCGGATTGGAATCGTTACTCAAAATATTTGCTTGGTCCAGTTCTGCTACGGCCATTTCTGGTGTTCTTCCAGCAGATTCTTTGCCGGAGGATTTCGATTTATGCACAAGACTCATCTCAGTTTCACCAATCGTCCGATTACTTCTGGACACTATTTGCAACTTTCGTGTAATTGAGAGCATGCTGGATGGCGGACTTGGAGGTATGACGTCATCGTCTTCCAATTCATCATCATCTAAATCAAAGCCAAGGTCAAAGTGAGGAACTTGTATTTCGGAAACAGCAGGTTTGGCCGATTCTGAAACACACGGCTTTAGGCTTCGACTGCGATTAAGCCTTTGTTCGAGAGTGCTAGCGAATGGTAGCGAGGTGTTATAGCTTTCTTGAAGACATGCCATCGCTTGCGTGAAAGTGAGTTGTGAAGTGTTCGCTTTGCTGATGGGTATCGGCGATTGCTGTGGAGGTGGTAAGACAATTTCGGCCAACAGGTCGTCTTCAATGTCATCGTCAAAGCGATCGAGAAACGAATTCCGAGCAGACGCACAATTCGCCATAGAAACTGAAGCAGTTTTGGATACTCTAGTTTGATTTGCCGTGGGAACAGGTGTACTGCTGTTTACCTTAAGAAAGCTGCGACTACGACTTGAAGCAGGCGTACTGCACATTTTTAGAGGAGTGCAATCCACCTGGGCAACAGGTGTATGAGCATCTACTTCAAAGAGACCACGGTTCGCCTTTGAACCAAGCGTACTGTTCATTCTTACAGGAGTACAATTCACACTTGTTAGAGGTGTATTAGCATCTGCCTCAACAGGCGCCCGATTCCATTTTGAAACAGATCTACTGATGTCCGCTTTAGAGTCTGCTGGACTGATCACTGCAACAGGTGTAGAGCCAGTCCCCTTAAAGCTAGAGAGACGATTCACTTTAGGACTCGGCGTAAAGCAATCGACTTCAAGGCTCGTAGAATTTATTTTCTGATAAAGTGTACTTTTGTTCAGATCAGAATGGTAACAATTCACTTTAACTGGAGGCGTGCGATGAGTAGCTTCCAAAGGATTTTCTTTGAAAACAAAATGCTTTACTTCAACACAAGGCAGCTTTTCAACATTATTTCCTTCAGCAATGTCATCATCATCATCTTCGAAGTTCATAAAATCATCATCCAACCGCAAACTCCAGCAAGGAGATAGAGCCGTTATTTGGCCAGCCTTTGCACCTTTCGTGATGTAGTCAGCAGCGTCCAAATCCCTCGTCTGATATCGAAGTGCCGTTTCATTTCCTTCAATTTCATTTTCTGTCATAACGGACAGCAGATCATCTGCGATCTTTTTATTAGGTAAACTATTATCTACAATTTTACAAGTCTCGTTTGTCCTCATTAGCAAACTCTCCCTAAAAGACGAGTTCAACAAAAAAGCACCCGAAGATTTTTCCCGTCTCCACTCTTCAACAAGCTGCACAACATCAACTGTCGGTAGGTGATCCATTTGCTCAATTTCACGCAAGGCGTCAATGGCATCTTTTACGGAAGGTGCAGCCAGAACTCTGCAAGAGCATTCTGTATTGAGCAGAACCCTGTCAGTCGGCGTGTCTTCAGTTAAACACGATGGTAGGAGCTGCGAGAGAGTCGGAAACTCTTCTTCAACCGTGACCAGACATGGATCAGGATTAACCATCTTAGCGACCAGAGGAATGGGATCAGTGGCTTCTACTGACTCGACGTATGAAATCTTGTCATCTGTCGATGTTTTCTCATTGGTGATCCCGACAAAATCTGTCTGATCGCACTCTTGTATGACACTTATCAGCGGACTTTTCTTGTCGTCCGGCATCGCTGCCTCAGAATGCTTCTTCTTGTTCTTTGCTCTTTTCCCACCAACTATTTAAAAACAAAAACAAACCAATCCTTTTAAACCAGCAAAAAACGTAAAGAGCTCAAATACAAAATTATTTTCAGAGGAAATAAAATTCACATTCTAGGTTTGTACACTGTATCTGATGACAAGAACTTCTCAGGTTACTCTAAACTGGCAAGCCATTTCTTCCAATTCCAAGGGCATCATGGATCTTGACTTCTACATTCATTCGTTCAATAAATGAATGTGCATAGCATCTCTTCAAGGGGACTACTCAGAGGTGATCCCAACCACAGCACGGCCACATAAAACTGTTTTAAGATGAGAGAGGATTGCCTGATGAGTTTTAGAAAGGGATCATCAAGGGGTGGTCATTCCTACCACCGAGAAGGCACTGTGTTCTGCAAAGTGGAGGAACAAGCAAAAGATTAAGACAAATGGATTAAGCTCTCAGAAAGTGGTTATGCCTACAAGGGTCCTTCAAATAATGCCTTGTGCATTGCAATAACAGTCTTAAGATTAGATTAGATCCGTTACATGTAGCTCATACCGAAACTCCACCAAACTGAACGCTTCAATGCCCAAATTCTGCTTCCCACATTCAGGGGCAAATACAGAAATTTTTGAAGGGGGCCAAAATTTTCAGTCTTGGGAGGGGAAAATTTTCGTCTTGGTCATTGAAAAATCTGACGACCCTTTTTTTAATAGTCATTTTGTCTAATTCCCAAGAAAAAGATAAAATTTTATCCGCCAAAATAACTAATGACTTTTTTGTCATACTGCTCATGGGGTGGGGGGCCCACATCAATTTCCGAACCAGAATAGCTGGTCAAAAATAAATTAATTTCTAAATGGGGGGGCCATGGCTGGATTTGCCCCCATGGATCCGACCATGCCCACATTGCACCTCAATAACCTTCTAATCTGTTAATCGAATCAAATCTAATAAAATCCAATATACTCGTTGGTGTCTACAACAGAGTCTCACCCTTTGATGAATTCTCGTCGTCATGACAACTGCCTCCTTTCTTCTGATGTCGAACTGGACTGTCCACAATGTCATTAACTTTGCAGAACTTCAAGATACTTTCATCCTTCGACCTTTTCGTATCTGAATTACATACGCTGGTGATGTCCTCTGGTTGGAGGAAGGACCTCATCTCCATTCCATAGATATCGTCAACACAAGTTGCTAGCGAACAAAATATACGCTTTAATGTCTGGTAGCATGCTGTAGTATAGTGTAGTGTACTGTACAAGTAAAAATTTGCAAGTTATTATGCAAAAATGCTTGTATATGTGTATGCATGCACTGGTACACATGTGTATGGTATATATGGTATGTGCATAACTCAAGTCGCCGCGTAGGGATTTGGGCAAGTACTTTACTCGCAATTGCTCAGCGCTTCGGCGTGAAACTCCGATGCAGTGTCCACGCTGTAGTCGGGAGTGCCTCTGAGTAGAGAACTTGAAGGGGCGCTATAACAAGTGCACATACAAACAAAAACAAACAAACTGCGTATCTATGTATTTAACTAGACATGTATGCAATCAATAACTTAACATATAGTGTCTTTTACTTCCATAGCACTTTATAGAAGTAGTCTTTCTAAGCATGTCTAACCTACACCACAAGCTTTTAAGCCTCTCTCTCTCTCTTTGTCACTTTTCTACAAACACCTTTTAACACAATTTTGTCAGATCAAAGATTCTTTATGCTAGGCATGCAGTGTCTCTGATGAATCTTGTTTGACAGGGTGCTATAGAAATTTGCAATTATTATTATCATCGAGTGACAACAATGAATTCCCATAACAAATAGAGCAGTACTGGTATACTGCAACATAAGGCAGAGGCAAAAATTGTGCAAACAATAAGACTCGGTAAATGGAGAAAGTCACCTTGTAGGTCAGTAAATTCCAGGAGCTCCACCAGATGGTAGGTTTCAAGCGAGTGATCAACCACGTGAGTCTCCTGTAGACGATTCTGCCAAGGGATCCAGTCACTCAGCGACAGCAGGGAACCGGTATTAGATCCTTTTTCTGGTTCTCTCACGACTTCTCTCTACAAAACCAGAATAGTCTCAACTGTAATAGCAAAAAATCAACCATAAAACTTGCACTTAGATGTCCTTGTTTCTGCTGTGCAGCATGTTTTTAAGGTTGTGAGAAAACCAAACTATTTCCTAGAAATTCTACAACATTTGTACATACTGATTAATTCAAATATCAGAAATGAATAGCGTTTCAAAATTCAGAATACAGCAAAGTATCTACAGACATCTTAGGTATTTCTGGCCTAGTTAGCTACACCGGTAAGCGCGCGCTGCATTCGTCTGTTGGTTGCAACGGACTGCGGTTCAAGCCCCGGGCTGGGAGTTGACATTCAGAGATTTAGATATCTCGGGCTAGCACGTGTGGGACGCAGGGGTGCAAGCTTCTGCGGAGCGACCTTGGGCAAGTTGCTTACCCATCATTGTCTGTGGGGAAGGCAACGGGAAACCACCTCACTCATCTCATCCCCAGGGGCGTAAAGCCAATGAACCTGCCTTCGGGCAGAGCACCATCATCATCATAGGTATTTCTATAACAATGAAGAATGCAAGGAGGAGCTTGAAAACAAATGAAAGGAAACATGCTGACACAAAGACCAGAAGGATGTGAATTCGATACCCAATAGCCCCATAATGTTCACTCAGCCTTCCACTCCTTAGAGGGGCAATTGTATAATAACAGATGGGCGTCTTGCAGGCTGCCATATAGCTAAATTGGACTTCTTATCATCTGTTACTACCATCACATGTAATCTTATTGCATACGTTTTCAGTTTGAATTAATAAAATATTACTATTTTGTCCCCTTTTTTGCCCCCGAGGTAAACATGATCCCTCAGGGACTTCAACACACCAGTAAAATCAGATTTGTCTTGAATGGATTTATTATTATTATTATTATTTCCTTTTAATATCTTCAACAACAAAATCAGCAACAGGAAGTACAATAAACTAGGGAAGCAGTAGCTATTGTTATATCTCCTCTTGAGATTATTATTATTATAATTATTATTATAATTATTATTATTATTACCAGGTTCTTCTTGAGACAAAGTATTTCTGATGAAGACGGAAGGCATCGTATTTCCGATTCATTGACCTTGAAATTTTCAGACCAGTAATTCAGCTCATGATCCGTCAAGAAGCCATCCTTACACGCCGTCTTTTTCCCAACTAAATGCAAACCATACACATACACACAAATGTACCAAAATGAATCATATGTATTCATATATATATTAATTAATTAACAGATATAACGAGTAGAAGAATTCTCCAATTTTTGAACTGAATGTGAAACCCTTTTATTGAAACATACAACAATCAGTAATACAGTTCTAATGCCAATCAATCAATCAATCAATCAATCAATCAGAGAATGCCTTCGGAAACCAGTTCTAAATAAAATTTAATCAAATGTTGCAAGCATCCAAGGAGACCAACTTACAATAACAACCTTATAATATGGTCTGCTGTTTCGCTTGTGTAAGTTTTCAAGATGACCTTTTAGCAATAGCATTATTACATCAGGCTGAATAAATAAATAAAACACCTTAATTAATTAAACAAATATAACCAACATATAAAAAAGCTTTTACCCAGTTCAGTGTGGACAACAAGTAACTTTTACACAACTCATGCAAGGAAGGTCACAATGCTATTTAGGTGATCAGACATTAGTAAAAATGTTGTCTAATCAGACCAGAACCCTCCCTGAATCTGACCTGGCACCAAATCAATCTGGCAAAATTGCGGAACTGACTGATATCAACTGGTGAATAACAAACAGCAGATTTCATGACGCAGCTTATGTGTGGTGATGCGCATAATAAGTACAACAAGTAAACGGAAAAATAAATTAAATAAAGATACAATGCAGACAGGAAAGCACAAACCAGTCGAACGTTTAGTCGCATGGTTTTCATTCGGGTGATCGGTCGTTTTGACTGAGCACAGCTTTCGCTTGTTCTGTCCGACATATTCCGGTATTGCGATAGGCATTCGATGACAGACGGGGTTCAAGTCTCGAGGAACCATGCGCGCATTGTCCTTATAGTAGACAAGAGACTTTGTTCCGTTGAGTATGGCACGATGTATGGAACGCTTGCTGCAGAGGCTCTGGTTGTATACCTGCATGGTAGGCAATGCAAAGTAGTGTAAGGTGAAGTAAAAGAAAAGTAATTTCCAACCAACTGAATTCAAAGTCTGTCATCTGAAGTGAAATAATCTAAAGAAATCATGCTGTAATTCGTTGATAGGATAGGGATCCAGCACCAGAAAGGCTGCATAGATGACTTGTTTGATGCTAATCCATATCAGTAATCTCATTCAATTTGTGAGCATTTAATTTGCACCTTTTATAACCGAGTGTTACTTCGATGTATTATAATGACGTTTTATGTCCCATTGTGCGTTTGCAAGCAGAGGGGAAAAAAACGTACTTACCAACTCACTTTACATTTGATTCTTGCCTGCTCTTCATTTCACTCTGCTCATTTGCCCTCTTCTTTTACTCATGCTACACACTGGCACCACCAGAAAACATTGATGCTAGTTATCCGGTCTAAACAGTCTGAAATGGTTTGATCCATGACTGGTTCCTTACGCATTGTGATGCTGGCGCAAACTCATTAAATATTACATCAAACACGAGTGATCAAATAAAGCATTATTATATAGAAGTTACGATATCAAACAATGGAGCATTCATTCACACCTTTTGCTGCCAAATGGTGTCAGGAACTGATGATAATGTTGATGATGACGATGATGATATTAGACTAGGTTAAAAGAACATAACCCTCCACACCTGTTCCTCTTTTCCCTCCGAGACGAGCATCACGATTCGACCCTCGCGCTTCCGCCCCGTCCTTCCCATCCTCTGGACCAGACGCACTGGGCTCTTGTGAGCGTCGAAGCAGATGATGAGATCGACGTCGCCGATGTCGAGACCTTCCTCTCCGACGCACGTCGACACAAGAGTGTTATAACCACCGTCACGAAACTGTCTCATCACCTGAATAGAAGAAGAGCAACCCATAGATTTAGTCTGAGAAGCAGCCACATGTAGACACCTAATTTTCATACCCTCCACACACATCAGTGCATGTGGCCAGTCCTCTACCATGCCATTTCTAATCTAATCTACTATTTATTAATTTTAATTATTTCTTTGTTTGTATGTGCACTTGTTATAGCGCCCCTTCAAGCTCTCTACTCAGAGGCGCTCCCGACTGCAGAGTGGACACTGCAGCAAAGTTTCACGCCGAAGCGCTGAGCAATTGCGAGTGAAGGACTTGCCCAAGGTCCCAAGGCGGCGACTTGAGGTGGATTCGAACCTCGAACCTTCCGGCTTCAAGGCAACGACGCCACCACTACACCACCACGCCCCACAAGCTTCTTGCATTTGCAATAGCGCCCCCTTCAAGTTCTCTCCTCAGAGGTGCTTCTGACTAGAGCGAAGACACTGCATTGGAGTATCATGCTGAAGCACACAAGCAACTGCGAGTAAATGACTCATCAGAGGGTCTAATACATTACTTTTCAGTTTACTACATTTACCTTGAGCTGATCCTTCTGGCTGAATCCCTTCGTTGTTTTGCCCGATGAGTGACCGACGAAACTCATGACTCGCACGATTGGTCGGTGTCTGTTCAGGATTTCGGTTATCTCGTTGACGCTATCACGATACTGCGAGAAAATCATGATGCGCGTTTCACCAAGGTTTTCTGTCAACGTGACAAGAAAATATAAATATAATTCATTTCGAAACGTTTTTACCAGTCAACAACAGAACATAAAGATTTATATTTAATTATACTTCATGTACAACTCTTAAAATTGAACATATCTGATCAATTTGTTTATACTAGTAGCAAGCCTTCTTCGGCTAGGGGTGAGCTTCTGGTTCTGCGGGCTCGCTTGGCTATGAAGCAGCGCCGTGCTTTCTTGGTCGTGGGGCCTACTGTCTGGAACAACTTCCCGGTTACGCTTCGCTCTCTACTTGTGGTTCATCCGGTTGGGTTCTACAAGTCTCTCAAGTCTTTTTTCTTTGTTTGTGGTTGGGCTGGGAGCGCCTCTGAGTAGTTTCTTGAGGGGTGCTATACAAATGGTCTGAATGAATGAATGAATGAAGCCTATGATACCAACAACGCTTCAAGATTACTTTCGAGAAATAATTATGCTAAAATTCAGAATCTTATAAACCAACCAAAACAAATCTAATTTTGTTCTCTACCTTACAAACTTTCAGACATCTAAAACCATTTCCCAGTTTGTCATCAAACAATCTATGAATATTTTTAAAATGCATATTGCAAGTTTTTAAGAAATTCACAACAATCGCGAACCTTTCTTTCCCCAGTAGACCACAAGAAATGAACTACACAATCCAATCAAAATCTAATCAAATATCAACATCTGTAATGTGCTTCTCACAATAGACCTACTCAGGAGTGCCGTCAGCATGACAGGTCCATAAAAAGACATGTCTTCTGTTTTCTGTCGAGTGGCGGCACCTTAGACCAGACTTCAATGGGTCAAATTATGGAGAAATTGAGCAGCAACAAGTCAATTTTTGAAAGAATTTTAGATAGACAAGCTCCTAGAACGGGATTATCAACAGAGGAATTGTTGAGAGCAACCGAAGACAGGAGAGGATGGAGAAGAACTGTCCAAAATGCGACCAACCCTTGTGTCGAGGAAGGTTGAAGGCAAGGCAAGCTCCTAGGTTAGAGATCGGCCGTTCTTACTGTTCTGAAACTTTTGGAAGTGTTCCAGGACGATTTCTTCCAGTTTGGCCATCTTCGGGTGTCCCAAAGCCAGCGACTGCATCTGACTTTGCCTCTGCGTCAACTGAGTCACGTTAGGATCCGCACACCTGTTGGATCAAAAACACAATTTACTTGCAGACCAAATTGATCAAAAACAGAAACAATTGCAACACGATTGATCAAATCAGGCAGATTTTGGACCCATTAGATCTTAAACATTTAGAATCGCTAGATATCATTATCATTTTTAGATCAGAAAAAGACGCATTTTGGATCTGTTACCTGATAAGTGGAATTTCAAAATTCATGCATATTTCATACAAGTCCTAAATTTCTTACATTTCCTAACTTAAAATGGCTCATTCCTAAGGAATTATTTTCACCTGAAGGTAAACCAGTAACACAAAAAGAGATATAAATAAAATCAATCAATAAATCAATCTACCAATCAATTTCATTAAAAAAAAACGACAGGTGCGCTCACTTGATTGGTCGGTAGGTCTGCCTCAGCATTTCAAGCAACTCTGTGAAATCGTTATTTCTCATGAGTTCCGATCGTGTGCGTCCAACCCCTTTTTCTCCGGACACAAGACCCTCAAGAAAATTGAAGAGGGAGCGCAGACCGTGCAGCTGCAGCAGTTCGTAGCCGTGGTAGAGACTCATGCAAATCGCAAAGTCGCCCTCAACGACACCAAACAGATTCCGCTAAAGAATAAGAAAAAATTTCTTCATTATGCATGTATGTTTTAGCACTTGTTATAGCGCTCTTTCAAGATTCTACTCAGAGGCTCCAGACTACAGCACGGACACTGAATCGAAGTTTCACACTGAACCGCATGAGCAATTGCTCAGGGTCCCTATGTGGTGGCGGCTTGATGTGGATTCGAATTCGCAACCTTCCAGCTCCAAGGTACCGAACATACCCCTACACCACCATGCCTCACAGCAAGGAACACAGCAGTCGGATGGCACGAGTCTCTCTAAGACAATTACATAAACAGAAGTTCTTCACTCACAGACGCTCAGTGCCATTGATTGATGATCTGTCGTAAAATAGTGATGCTAAATAAATTCCCATTTAGTGTGTAGTGTATTTTAATTTGACGACACATTGAAGTATCGCACTCTAAGGGTGTTGTATGCAGTTGTGAGGAAACAGCGCATTGTACTAAATGCCTTATCAAGTAACTGATGGTGGGAAGCAAGGCTTTTAAAGGTACTGTGAAATACGTCGTTTGACAGAGTTGTCAACATGGCTCCATGTCACCCATCCACTCTCTCCCTGCATTCCTTCCTCTAATTGTCATCATTGTTACATGTTTAACGACACTGCCATTTCGAAGATGATTAGTGTCGCCACGCCATTAAGGTCCCCGTGGACGGACCGTGCTAGCCCGAGATTTGAATTTCTGAAATAGCCACCTTCGGGAATCGAACCGCGACCCGCACGCTCTTTCACAGAGTGAATTGCGTGCAGACGCGCGGCCTTACCGGTGTAGCCAAGTGAGCCAGTTCCTCTAAATGTAATTGTAATCGTACATTTATATTGCACCCCTTCAAGAGGCACTCTCGACCTGACACCAATCTAAGCAAATGTCGTCAGCATACAAAGGACTCTGAAGAAGAAACCAACAGTACAATTCCTGCTAACAGGATCACTACTTGCTCGTAACAGATTTTTAATGTTCAACAACATCATCATCATATCTCGCTTATAAATACGTACAGATAACTGAGGTGGTGGGTCCTGGCGAAAGGCATCGCGGGACTTCAGAACGAGGAATTTCGACAGACTCTTTATATCGCGATTGTAGATGACGCCATGCTTTCGAAGACGCTGCACAACAACGTCGATCACCTGAAAGCAAAAAATCATTGTCCTGACTCATTCTAAATACTAGGTAGGTCCATAAGAAAAAGCTCATTATCGGTTGGAGAGACCAGTTGAAAATGTAATCGATCAAATAAGAGAAATCATGTTATTATGGTTTGTATGTTGAATTAGACGATTCACCGTGGAGACGGTTCAATAACATTCATCAACACAAATTAACTTTTTGCGAAGAAAAACAGACAATCAAGAGGAACTCCTGAACAAAACATTCTCCTGAAACACATTCTCTGTTGCAGGTCCTGCAGCTTGGAATGGTCTTCCTTTTACACTGCACTTAATTCCCAGGGGTCACTCCGCTCTGTTCCTTAAGAATCTAAAAACTGTTTTATTTAGCCGTGGTTGGGCCGGGAGCGCTTCTGAGTAGCCTACCTTGAAGAGGCGCTATATAAATTTCTGAAATAAATAAAATTAAAAAAACCAACTGTATTCAAAAAAGGAATACTATCGACATAATTGGCCGATTTGACAGCAACATGCCTGCGGTTATCTTTAAGCACAAGCTTTTATTCTGTTTTTGTCTGAGTTAAACATAACAAATAATTTGATACCCGAAGATATTGCTCCTTAGCGGCATTCAGTTGCTCTCCGAGAGGAATGACGATCTTCTCCACCTTGCGTTCATGTGTGTACGGCTGTATGTCGACACTGTCCTCTGTACGCAATTCAATGTGTGAAATCAGGAGATTCGTTAAAACCTGTTGTACTGACTGAACAAGAAACCAAAATGCGCTGTCAATCAATCAATCAATCAATCAATCAATCAACCAATCAATGTTTTTATTGAAACCATTTCACGGCAATGCAACTAACTGCCTTAAATGCGAGACAATTAAGGGATAATATGCCACTTCTATTGGCATTGGGCATCTATTCAATACAAATTAAATGTTTGTACATGTGCACTTGTTATAAGCGCCCCTTCAAGCACTCTACTCAGAGGCGCTCCCGACTGCAGAGCAGACACTGCATCGGAGTTTCACGCCGAAGCGCTGAGCAATTGCGAGTGAAGGACTTGCCCAAGGTCCCTACGCGGCGCGCGGCGAGTTGAGGTGGATTCGAACCTCGAACCTTCCGACTTCAAGGCAACGACGCCACCACTACACCACCGTGCCCCACAATACACAATACATTGTGACGGCAATGCTGGCCACGCCTTGAAGAAAGGATTCAAATTTACAGTTCGTTTAAAGACGTTAACAGTTTACTAGATAATGTGAAACAAGTTTTAAAACAAACGCAAACAACTAGTTAGTGAAGTTAAAGTCACTCACCTTGATATCACTTCCGGGAGTGGCACTAAGCGCAACCATTCTGTACTGGACATTATGCTTGGCAAGTTCTCGGACAACCTGAACCAAAATGCCAGGATGTAGCACAACTAAAAATTCACTGACTGCTGCCTATCTCTACTTCGTAGGTTTTGCTTACAATTGGAAAGTTCTGACTGGACAGGAAACTCACAAGATCCACTTAGAATAAAAATTCACAAGAATAAAGCACCCAAGAGTTGTATTATATGCCAAGCAATTTTTTTTCCATCCAATAAGGCAGCCAATATCCTAATAAATCCAAATCGAAACAAACAATGACCGATAATGGTAATCATTCACGGATAAAAAGAAATTAATTCTGGAGACATACAAGGTCACCATCATTTTCAAATCGATTAAATTTTCCTAATCAGTACCAGTCCTACTTTAATCCCGTACAATTTAAATGCGGTTTCTTAGTTTTATAATTCATTTACCAAGCACCACAAGTTCACGCATCAACTGACATGGGTGGAGTTTGGTTTCCGTTTGGGGGGGGAAGGGGCTAACAAACTTGATCCAGACTGCGCGGTGCCGACAATATTTTTTCGTTTCGGCCCAGAAAAAGCTGATGACCTTCTTTTTTTAGTTGTCAAGCTAAAATCTCGTGAAAATCACTATGTATTTTCCAGCCGAAAAAGTCGATGACCTTTTTTTAAAAGTCGTTAATTGGAAGTTCTTGGGGGGGGCTAAGCCCCAAAAAAGATACTATTTACACGGTGAAAAATATGACTCTGGGGCTTCTTGGGGGCTTAGCCCCCCTAGCCCCTGATAAACTCCGCCCATGTCAACTGATTGTCCTTAGCAATTGTAAGTGAAGGTCCCTACACCATAACCAAGATCCCTACACCATAACCAAGGTCTCTACACCATCGCAGTGAGGATACTGGAACCAGTACTCTCCATATACATCTATTTATTTTATTTCAGAAATTTATATAGCGCCTCTTCAAGGTAGGCTACTCAGAAGCGCTCCCGGCCTAACCACGGCTAAATAAAAGTTTTTAGGTTCTTAAGGAACAGAGCGGAGTGACCCTAACACACCTTATCTAATCTAATCACCTAATCTAACACAATGTCATACACCATACTTACAATTACAGGCATACACAAATGTGTGACCACAGCTAACAAACATTTTAGCTAGATGAGACAGGATAATATTTGTGTCATACCACACAGTACGCATGGTTTCCAAGAGCCTTGTGAGCTTCATCAACGATAAGACACTTAACGTCAAGCGCTGGACACAAATCGTTGATCAAATCGTTCATTATTACTTGGGGCGTCAGGAAAAACACGCGCTTCATAGTCCACGCTTTCCGTCGCTCAGCGGGTTGCATAGAGCCTGAAACCAAAAGTTAATCAAATCTAACACAATGTCGTACATTGTAATTAGCAAAACTGGCAATATTCAGATATTAAATTATATTTGCATAAAGGTAATTTTTAATTCACTTCAAAAGTAGATTTAGCCGTTCAGAAAAGATCTACCGGTAATATTCGGCATATGCAACATATTTGACTAAAATAAATTGGCTCAGAAAGAATTTCTTATAAAATCCTTTAAATCACTTAAACTGAAATTTTATACAGAATAAGGCATTAGTTGTTTAAATTCAACTTAAAATAGCATTTTACGGCTTTTCAGAGCCATTTGTCTTAACCTGTCATTTCGGCAGTCTCCTCCATCGGAATTCCCATGATGTCGTGGCATGCCTCGATCTGTTGCGTAACTAACGGCTTTGTCGGAGCCATAAAAATGACTTTTCCTGCTGGATACCACCTAAAGAAGTTGTACATAACAACGGCAGCTACAAACGTTTTCCCAAGACCGGTTGGCAGCGTGACTAGTGTATTGCGAAACAGCGCCTGAGCCACGATGTTGTACTGATATTCACGAACCGGATAATTTGTAGGATAGATCCAAATCCTTCCGGCCTCACGATCAAAATCTGCGATATTCTCCACTTCAGTCTCACTGGATTCTGAATATGGTAGATTAACCCGAGAATTTGTTTTTGAAGAACTAGTTCTAGAACAATTTCGAGCAAATATGTGTCTTGTTTCCGTAAAATTACTTCCAGTTGAAGACTTCGCTGCCAGAATATTCATTGTTCCTTCATTATTAACATCATTGTTTTCGAACTCACTATCCGATAGATCATTATCCCACAGACCAAAATTAGCCTCGCAAACATCGTTCCGTGTTGTTGTAGCTTCTTGACCAGTCAAATCTTGGTTGCCATTTTGTGGCATACATTTCAGGCTCTCTTCCATTGCCAAAATCAATTGCTCATCCTCTGAACTTGCACACAGGTCGACATATTCAGCCGCGCTTTTAATCATGCGAGAGTTAACAGCCTGTTTTGAAGTGGTGGTTGTTTTCTTCGGGTTCCTGGGTGCAGCGTTCGTTTGCGAAAGTCCCGATGAGGAACCCCACGTCTGAAACAGTGTCTGCTGTTTCGGTTTACTCATGATTCGAGCCAATTTCAATATGTAAAGTGCACAGATCTAAGAAACAAGACAAACAATTATTACAGCACACAGTTACAACTTACACAATTACTAGATTTCTTAACAACTCTAAGGAACACTAATCAATACGCAAATAACTAAGTCAACAAGTATAGCCTTTAATTCTTAGTTGCAGGCCGTCGTTATGCATCTATTACCGTCTCGAACAAAAACAATGAATAAAGGAACACCTGAAGGGAAAATCGCATACTACGCTCAATTTAAGGCGCATCTGAATCGCTGAGTGGTGTTTTGGCGTAATTGCAATAAATCGAGGTCCGTGAGTATCGGTTAGGATCAGGTTAGGCGTCGTGAGGTGCTTTTAGAAAAGTTCGATTACAATTTAATGCAATCACATTCAATTCAAACCCGAACAGAAGGTGTGGTCACAAGCAATAAATATAACTTTTCCACTGTTACTAACTTTAATATATTCGCAAAAATTTCAAATAGTTACCCTCAAACTACCAGGATCCTTTCATTTAATGAAATATATCTAATAAATCTAATATAAATAATAATTACTAAAAAATACTCTTTGATATCGAACGTACCGCCACCGGAAGTAAACATCGTTTCTAGTCTAATATCCGGTTCTCTCTTCGTAGTCGTCACCGTCGTCACAAGAACTTTGCGGTCACAGTAGCGCCATCGTCATTGGTAAAATTCCGAACTTTACTGATTAACTTTTGTAAATTCGCTTTGAACATTTAGCTTAAAACTACACAGAGAATTTGGCTTCAGACAAACATCATTGAAGAAATAACAAGTTTAACTGTCTTCCGACCTTCCGAGTAGGCTGCTAGCGCTCTGCTTATATAGGCTCTCATCATTCATCAATCACCATAAGCAATGTGATTTGGCAGTTAAGAATTTCATATTTCAATATTTGAGTCTGTTTCTATTACGTTAGCTCTAATTAGAGTAGGCCTCGATGAACGTCAGCAGCCATGTTCAACGACATGACCACTGTAAGCTATGGCCCGTTTCTTCTCAGATTATCTTTTTGCATTTTCCCTAGTCTCAGATAATGACGGGCTGCGGTGGTGCAGCAGCATGTTTTGTGCCTTGTAAGTTGTAACCGAAGGGTCACAGGTTAGATTAGAACCCACCTCAAGCCACTGCGTAGCGACTTTGGACAAGTTACTCACTCATAATTATTGTCTGTGAGGATGCCAATGGGAAACCACCTCTCTCATCTCATCGGCATAAAGCCAATGGACCTGCATTCGGACAGAGAACTCTTCATCACCATCATCTAGTCTCACCATAGAACTTTTTGGGATTTTCCCACATAATTACGGTGGCACTATAAAAAATTCACATGGTGAACAACTTTAAAATAATAAATACAAGTCTATTATCAAGAAACAAGCATGGGTTTTTTATTGGTCTTTTTTCTGTGTAACTTGTATTGCACATGCATCTTTAAGCAAAGGCATGAGAATAAATTCATATTAATTAGTCTCATTTTACAATCTTTGGCCGATGTATATTTTGACTGTTGGAACCCAGTACCAGTGGGGCATGGTGGTGTAGTGGGCATGTTCGTTGCCTTGCAGCCGGAGGGTTGCAGGTTCGAATCCACCTTAAGCCACCTTGTAGGGACCTTGGGCATGTCCTTCACTCGCAATTGCTCAGCACTTCACCATGAAACTCCGATTCAGTGTCTGCGCTGTAGTCGGGAGCACTTCTGAGTAGTAATCTTGAAGGGGCGCTATAACAAGTGCACATACAAACAAACAGACAAAGAAGTGTGGAAGTAAGTAACTACTGGCTTCACCACACCGGCATTAACGAAGGAGGTAATGATCACTGACTGACACTGAGGCAATGATTATGGCGATGATAATGACAATGGTTAAACATTGAATTGTAGGCCTACAGAATTTTTAAAACACAGCTGCAAATTGCAAATTACTTCACTTTAGCTTTCTCATAGCCAATCCCAAAAAGGCCAGGATAAAGAAACAGGAAATAAAAAACAAGCAAACATTCAAATGAAGAAACTTCACAATAGAATGAAACTCGAAAGAGTTGAAAAACGAGAATTGTTCAGTTGAGAAAAAACAGCTAAATAATATAACTTAACGATGAACAATCATCAAATCTACACAAGAATAACAACCTAAGTAAATTTACAAACTGCATATTATACATCGCATCGCAAAGTTATATGCAAATTCTGCCGTTAGCAAACAGCGATAAGCAAGCAACCAGGACCAAGTACTGATCGTAGAACAGCAGTGTTATGAGTGCTAATTATTAGGTAATCTGGTTAATTAGTATTAGGGTTGGGCTGGGAGTGCCTCTGAGTAGGCTTCTTGAAGGGGTGCTATATAAGTTTTCGGAATGAATGAATAAATGATGAGTATTAATTATTAGGTAATCTGGTTATTTATCATTCAGTATTATTTCAATGACTTTACGATAGTTATGTTGGAGAAAAACGAATGAGAATATTTCTACCGGGCCAGAATTGTGGACAACATGTTACTAATCATGCCTACAAGTGACAGGCATATCTACTTGCAGTAGCAGGCATGGCAATTCACCAGGATACATAGAAGAACAGAATAAGTACAGACAGTATGCCAGGATGGATCTCATACAACTACATTATGCTGCGCCCAGTGGGTACACTGTACGCCCAGTCTGTGCATCTATCTAAATTCTAACCACTTTCACATTGCAAGTAAATTTTTTAACTTTCTACATCCAGATTAGATTTTTATGACTTCAAAGATTTGTTATAACTTCACTTTAGCCAGGTCCTTGTACAGCGTGGCAAATAGCCCTACACACTGGCACCAGGTTGTCCAGAGCTCACAGTCCCAGGGAAAAAAGCATCCTCCATTCTGAACTAGTACTGTAGTCAGAGGCAGATCCAGGGGGTCAATCCGGCCATTGCCCCCCCATTTCAAAAGTGCATGGGACGTGGCCACCCCATTTGGTTTCAAAAGGCATTAAATCAATGTTGATCAGATGACTGATGGCAAAAAAGTCATCAACTTTTTTGGCAGATAAAATGGTATCTTTTTTTCCTAGGAGACGAATGACTAAAAAAAGGTCATCAGTTTTTTCGACGACTAAGACGAAAATTGTTCCCTGTCCAAGACCGAAAATTTTGGCCCCCCATCGAAAATTTCTGTATCCGCCCTTGACTGTAGTCCAGGGGATGGCAAGCAGCAGCAGCAGCAAAGGAAGAAATGAAATAGGCGTCGGACCACAGTTCAAAGGGATGCTGATATTCAACAATGGAAACGTCCTTCTGACTAGTAACACTAAATGCACCATCTTCAGCACTTAAATCTGTTTTCTTACATCACGACAGCATTGCAGGGAGCACTTCTTCTTGGACATCAAAGCATCCATGCCCCCCCCAATCCCCAACCAATCAAATCCTCGCAACTAGCCAAATTCTTATGACCAGATCATGACATAAACCTACAGCAAACGGCGAAAAATGCTCCTTAATTGCCGTTTTCAGTTCTCTCTGACAATCAATCCTGCCGCTGTTACCTCTCAATCTCAAGTGGCAGCTTATACTTCATCAGCCACGCACCTACGACAAGTCCGAGTGAAGCCAGAGTCCACGACACGTACGAACGGCCTAAGAAGAAGAACAGGAAGTAGACTGGTGTCAGGAACACCACCAACTTGTCTGACCACCAGTAGCGGCCGCACCAGCAGACGGTCCAAAAATTCAGAACTACCGGCACCGTTAACATCAGAGTGACGAGTTCGAAAAATCCGATAACTCGTTGGAATACCGTTGCCTCCATGAAAAAGGCGCAGTCCAGAACGGTTGCCAACGTAAGCGTAAGAGAGATCGCTATGGCAACCGGTGCAAAGCGATTGGTTGTCGTCAGCGACACGAGAAGCAGATTGTCTTTGTTGAGAAGGAGAAGGCTTGGTGAGAACACGCAGACCTAGAGAAGCACACAAAAAAATAAAAAACTTTCTGAAGACGGCAAAATTCTTCATATAAACATTTTCAAATATAATTCTTAACTTTCTATTAAACTTCATAAAAACTTTTAATAAGGTATGTCTATGTAATAAACCCAGTAAGAAATCTAACCTAGTTTATTGACTGCCACGGGTTCTTTAAAAATTTGTCATGTCATACGAAGTAGATATTAAATGCCTACGAACTCTGTAGTTCGTAGGCATTGAACAATATGGATATATGCAAGCAAAAATCGTCAAAAAATACAAAATCAAGAACAGAACACAGAAAGAATTTCAACATGTGAACTCGGCAATCATAAACTCCAACAAGTCACAAATTATCGAATAAATTTTGCATTTAAACAAAAACAATCCACCGAAATAACAATTATAGGCTCTTATCATGCTTGCCTGCCTGCCTGACCCCTTTAGATCGTGACGTGGAGCTGAGTTTTACACCCCCACCTATTGTTATTGATTTTGCTTTACTAAGCACCTGTGAAGAAGCCGGTTCCCCAACTTTTCGTTTTGGGGTATTATTGAAATCTTGACATTTACGCTTCATATTACTTTTATTGCCCTCATTTCTGAGAGGTTGAGAGCTACAATGTCTTTTGCGTAACAATAGCTTTCACTCCACTGAATTGCATGATATGTGCTAAGAACTCACCCAGAAGTACCAGTATTGAGAGGCCCTCCACTGGATAAGGAACAGGACCAAACTGCCGACTGTGTAGATGTTTCCAAGTACAGCAAGACTCAACACGTGATGGTCATGTTCCAAACGTCCATCCAGCTGGTTCTGTACCAAAAATATGAATCACTTAAACCGATTTGTGACTGCTCACTAAATTCATTGTCTCTTATCATTGATGCAGAAAAGATAAGTTAAAGGTTATTTGAATTGGCAAGTCATACAAAATGAATCTAGAAGATGCCAAAAAAACAATTTCATTGTGAGCTTATGAAACTAACGCAAATATACATAGCAGTCTACATGGAAATACTTCGCAAATGCATTACAACGCTGTCCTTATGACCCACCAACATTAAGTTTTGATGCCGCATAAAAATACCATCTTGTGAGTCGATTTGCTATAGTTGCACGAGGAACACTCTACCTCATCTGCTATCTCTATGATTCTCTTTCCAAGACTATATCTCTATAAGCAGAAAATTGACCTTTTCTGATACATTCATGGGTTATAATGACATCTTGGGGCGCGGTGGTGTAGTGGTGGCATCGTTGCCTAGAAGCCGGAAGGTTCGAGGTTCGAATCCACCTCAAGTCGCCGCATAGGGACCTTTAGCAAGTCCTTCACTCGCAATTGCTTGGGCACTTCGGCGTGAAACTCCGATGCAGTGTCCGCTCTATAGTCGGGAGCACCTCTGAGTAGTGAGCTTGAAGATGCGCTATAGAAATGGATAAATAATAAATAAAATCTGTTTCCTGGCTTTCAATGAGCATTTGAGAAACAATGTAAGGAGCATATTTATCAAATTTCAGTCTTATCATGGTTCATTTTGGGGTTACTGTCCCTGGATGTCTTATAAAGATCAGAATCCCCATTCCTTCATGTGTTCATACTTACATGCATACTTTGTAAACACGCATGTACGTCCCAGAAATTGGCATTTATATAGCTCCATAATATGAGACATTAACACAATGCTGTACCTGCTCGTATTCAGAATTTCGTACTTTGATGACGGCTGCCACGAGAAGAAACGCAACGATTGCCGACATAATGCTGACCGTCGATGGCAGCAACAACATGACATCGGTATTTTCCGTGACGATCGTATCTTCCACGATGGTACTTTCCAGGATTAATAGCACCCCACTTGTCACTCCTATCATCAAGCCGCTAAAGGACCAGACAAACAAGTTACCAAAGCACATAACTCAATTGTTTGTTTATATGTGCACTAGTTATAGCGCCCCTTCAAGCTCTCTACTCAGAGGCGCTCCCGACTACAGTGTGGACACTGCATCTGAGTTTCATGCCAAAGCTCTGAGCAATTGCGAGTGAAGGGCTTGCTCAAGGTCCTTAAGTGGTGACTTGAGGTGGATTCGAACCTGCAACCCTCGGGCTGCAAGGCAACGAACATACCCACTACACCACCGCGCCCCACAATATTATTGACCACCAGTGCTTTAGTTTACATGCACTAGCACCAGGGCTGTACTGGTAAATTTTGAGGTGAGTATACGCTGATCTCGGGAAAATTTTTCGATTTTGCCGTCTGAAAAATATGACGACCTTTCTTTTTTTTTTTTTTTTGTCGTCCGGCCAATTTTCCAAGAAAAAGATACCAAAATTAGCCGCCAAAAAAGTTGACGACCCTTTTTTTTTTTTTTAGTCATCCGGCCAATTTTCCAGAAAAAGATACCAAATCAGCCGCCCAAAAAGTTGATCTTTTTTTTTTTTTAGTCGTCCGGCCAAAAAACCATCTTAAACAGCCGTATGCGCCTGATTTACTAGCGTATACCGTATACCCTGCTTTTTCCCCGCGTATACCCTACTTTTCGAGAGGTGAGTATACGATGCCGTTTTTCCCCGGAGGTGAGTATACGCTGTATACCCGCGTATACCCTTGATTACAGCCCTGACTAGCACCCTGTGCCATATTTGTTCAGGTCTTAATTTATTGTAGAAATTGAGGCCTTTCTATGCCACCCAGTCTTTCCTTTTCTAGAATCACTTCACATGCCTTGTATGCCATCCTGCTCTTCCTCTTGCCCCACTCTTCAATCTTCTTCCACCTTTTGAGCTCAGTTCAGTCTCAATGTAAGGTATGATCCCAAGAAATGCAAAATGCATGATGCCAGCGTATGGTGAAACAATTTTTCTTAAACCTTTAATTTCATTATCCCAATAATTTCTCTCCCCATCTTACGCTTCCTTCATTTCATGGTTCTAGGGTTCAACTCCCACTCCCTCCTCCTCCACCCCTCTTCTCTATCCTCTTCCATTCATGCTCCTCTAACCCAGTTACTTTCCGTTCCTCTGAAGTACCAATTGCTAACTGCTGAAGCTTTAGAGTTAGCCCTCTCAAACAGAGCTCTGATTTGAAACTTCAACTGCTCCATGATATTTCAGCACACACACAACCACTGACATCTTGTTTTAACTGCTTACTTAAATAAAGGCTAAACCGAAACCTTTACATAGCTCCATCAGCCAGAAGCGAAAAAAAAGACCTACAGCGACTTAATCCATTTGTTCGAATGTCTCGGATTCTGCCAGGCAACGAGAAGAAGGATGACAGACAGCATGACCTTGACACCAAGGGTCAGGCGAATCAGAAGCGACGGATGCGAAGGGAAAAGCTGAAAAAACACAATCAGAACAAATAATTTCCGACCAAACTCCTAATAGCATCTAAGCAATTCAACTATTCGTCGTGGCTTCTCTTAATCATCATAATCGTCGTCATCATAGTCGTTGCCGTCATCATCATAATCGTCGTCGTCATCCTCATAATCATCATTGTTGACGTCATCGTCATGCTGATAATCATCATCGTCGTCATCCTCATCATCGTTGTCCTCGTAATTATCATCGTCATCCTCATCATTGTCGTTGTCGTCATCATCATCATCGTCGTCGTCATCTTCATCATCATCGTCGTTGTTGTCGGCATCATTATGCACCGCAATGACGTCTTAGCAGTTCAAACAAGAAAAATCGGCACTGTAGTTCATAATATCAGTTAGACGATTATAATTGGGTATAATTGCCGTATAAAGGTCAATTGTTAAAGACGACTATACTCGGGACAGACGAGACAAGAGGTTAATCTATATTCACTGATTTCCTTTATAAGATTCATATGGCATGCTTTAAGAAGTATGTAAGGAACTGGATTCTTCACTCATTTGAAATTTCATACTGCACCCCAAAATTGATGGATAAGACATTGATCAAAAAAAGATTCATCGACAGTCAGTATGTCACAGTTACATCACGCCAACATTACACGATAACAATAATAAAATAATGATAGTTATAACAATAATAAAATAATGAAAGCTATAACAATAATAAAATAATGATAGTTATAACAATAATAAAATAACAATAGTTGTGACAATAATAAAATAATGATAGTTATAACAACAATAAAATAATGATAGTCATAGCAATACTAAAATAATAATAGTTATAACAATAATAAAATAACGATAGGTATAACAATAATAAAATAATTAGTCACGTAACAATAATAATATAATGAATTAATGATAGTTATAACAATAATAAAATAATGATAGCTATAACAATAATAAAATAATGATAGTTATAACAATAATAAAATAACGATAGTTATAACAATAATAAAATAATGATAGTTATAACTATTATTTGCTGTGTGCAGTATCTGCATGCAAGTTTCGCAAAAGTCTCAAGCTTCTTCTGGGGAAAATCCTTCCTCTCATTCTCCCTTTCTACTGCCAGCACAATTCCCCAGTTTACTGACAAGTGTAAAGAATGTACCTTGCTCTCATATCATTCAATACAATACAATATTTACAATACAATACAATACATATGCAAACAGAGAACGGCTTCAAAAATTCCAACAAGCACATCCATAAGCCGTGAAAGTATCAATAATGAAACAGAAATGTAGTAAAATGAATATCTAGATCATACGAGATGGAGACAGCAGAAAGCGAGAGGTAGACCCAGACATGATCCAACGACGTGAAGAGAATTGCGAAACGCATTTGCGAGAGGAATAGCCACAAAGATGCACGACAGACCAATGATGGCCGACCACTTCTGAAGTTCCTCACTGCAAACAGAAAATAAAACCACCATTTATTCATTCATTCATTGAATTTGCATATAATTAGAATATATATACAAAGAGGGTCGATTAATTAACAAGGGTTAATTCTTAATGTGTGCTTTCTCATAATTGCATGCATGAAAAGAAATCCATTCATTCATTCGTTTGTTCATACAATTAGGACGATGATGGTTAATACTTAATGCATATTCTCTAATATTATAAAAGGTTCATTTGTTCATCAAAAGCTAATATTATGTATGTATAGAAGGCTCATTTGTTCATCAAAACATTTTTCATTGATCACAAGAAACAAAGCAACTTAAATTCACAATAGTAAAACACAATGCACAAATGCAATCTTTGTAGTTATCTGTAGTTAATATACATATATAGTATATACGGGAGCAAAAGGCTCACCCGAAGGGAGTAATACCATTCTAGACAAATGCAAAAACAATTGAAACTATTTTCATCCAGCTCACAGTCCATTAATTGTTTGATGTTACTGCAAATACTTCTTAACCTGTTTTCTAATATTAGATCTCTATGCACCAACGTGCAACTAGCAAAGTTCTGGTCATTAAAGAATATAATCACTCAGTTGCTAACTTATCGAATGGAAGCTGTATAAAAGTTCTGAATGAACGAATAAATGATATTATATCTGCATTTACCGGTATATTGCGGTACTAAATAATAAATAATTATCAACTGATCGCGTTACCTCTGAAGGGACAGCTGTGGTTGCAGCAAAAGAGTTAGAAGCGGTAGAATGATAAGAATCACGATGTAGTATCTGGCTTTTGACGGCAGAGAACTGTTGAAGAAGGCCAGCTTTAAGTAGACGCAGCTGACAATTAGGCTGCCTAGGCCTAAAACAAACCAAGACATTCATATATATAAAACAGTTCTGGAATATCTCAAGTGCAAAGAAAAGTGTACGTGTAAGTGTGTGCAGCATGCGTATATTTACTGTATATCTTTTGTATGCATGCATACGTGTTTGTATGCATGTGCCTATGTTTTTGCATGTATGATGACACTGCAGACAGCGTATTTGGAAAACCTTCCAAGAGCACTACATTCACAAATATCTATCTAATATCTACCAGACATCAATTCATTTGAAGGCAACATGAACAAGTATGCTGCACAAAGTGCAACCTCATGGGCATAGAGTAGAAGACCAATCAGAAAAGAAGGTCCAGTGCATAAGAAGACACAATGTAGAAGAAGGCACAATGTAGAAGAAGGCACAATGTAGAAGAAGGCACAATGCAGAAGAAGGCACAATGAAGAAGAAGGCACAATGGAGAAGAAGGCACAATGTAGAAGAAGGCACAATGGGCTAACTCACTTCAAAGGTAGGTTTAGTTATTCAAAAACGATCTAAAATTAAGCAGATGTAACATATTTGACTAAAACAAGTGGACTCAGTAGAATTTCTGATAAAATCCTTAAAATCGCTCAAACAGAAATTTTATACAGAATCAGGCATTAGTTTAAATTCAACTTAAAATAGCATTTTACGGCTTTTTTGCGTTCCACATGTCATGTGAAGAAGCGTGACAACCGCACATTTCCATGCACAGCCGAACACAATAATTATAATATTGTCAATATGGTTAATGAGAATTGATAACTGATTTCCTCATGTATTATGATAGGGTAAATTGTATATAATTATTACGCATAGATTATGTGTGTGTTAGCTCACACATACCCAGGTAGGCTGCAAACACCGGCTGACTGCCCAATGCGATGTACAAGAAATTCGTGAGTAGACAAGGAATGTTGACGAGCAGGGCACAGACGAGGAAACCAAGGACTTGACAAATCTGAAGCAAAACAAAGATATGATAACGCATCTCCAAATACAACAGTTATGGGACGCGGTAGCATCATGTTCGGTGCCTTAGAGCCGGAAGATTGTGGGTGCGAATCTACCTCCAGCCGCCATGTAGGGAACCTAAGCAAGTCCTTCACTCGTAAAATTCTGCCCATGCGCTTTGGCGTGAAACTCTGATTTAGTGTCCGCTCTGTATTTGGAAGCGCCTCTGGGTAGAAATCTCGAAGCTATAACAAACTCATACATACATACACCACCTGTTCTAACTATGAAAATTAATATCGTTAGCAGTAAATTATTTCTAAGGTGATTTAAAAGTCATCTGACAACAGTTTCTTCTATGGTACGAAGGCTTCAACTGCTCCTTAAAACAGGAAGAATTTTGGCCTTCTTGTAAAACTCGGGAAGGCCGTTCCACATTTGCAGACCAGCTATCCAAAACACCCAATCACCCAACACCCACCCCTACTGCTGTTTACAATTAACAATTACAATTTGACCTATACATCGATAACTGAAACTATGTGTAAATACAAAGTTCTGAGTGGTGATCACCGTATTAATTAATATACCAGCAGATACAAATGGATGACGATCAACATATGGCAATTTACACATTTCAGCAGGTAATTAAAACAAATGGAAATTGCAAACTAAAATAACTGTCAAGGAAAGGAGAGAGAAAACAAAAGGATGAGTGAAAGTTGGGTGCAATCAACTACATTAGTCAAATTTGTGGATATACTCACCAGTTTGGATTATAACTCAACCAATAAGCTATGGGTACCCATAGCTACGAGTGCCCATAGCTACGAGTACCCATAGTCCCCATAGAGTACCCATAGCTACGAGTACCCATAGCTACGAGTACCCATTCTACAGAGCATAGCTGTGCTACATATTGCTAGAAGGTAACAAAAATGTAGTTTGAAAAAATTCATGAATGGAACGCCAAACTCCGCAGCCCAAATTTAAATAAATATACAATCAAAGGACAGGCCAGTGTTTTGGATAAAAGTCCACACTCAGGTTAAATATTATATTCTTATAGATTCTTCTCATAAAACTGCAAACTGTGAGGTCAGTATCCCATATCAGAAAGAGTTTGCTAGGGGCACTAGTGAAATCAACCGAAATTTCGCAATAGTCTACTGCCCGGACAGAGATTGAACCTGTGATCTCTAACAGTGGAGCAGTTAACTAGACTCGTGTACAACACTATGGACCAACGTCACTAACTATGCACTTATAAGTTGTAAAGTCTGCAGTAAGAGAATTACAGAAAATACCAGGGGGTCAGACAAGGCTGTAGCCATTTCGGGGGATGTTCAAACACCCAAAACACCCCCTAGCTACGGCCTTGGGGTCAGACTATGATTGACGTGGAGTTGGGGTGTAAAAATGGGACTTCACTATGGTTCACTAAGAAAGACTATGGAATGGGTGAACCCCCAAAACCCCTGGCAATTCTCACCCAGAAAGCACGGCCAATACAGCAAATGCCCTCTGACCTCTGCTTGTCGAATGCTCGTCCGCTGCTCAAAAACGAGAAGGTGAAGAACAATGACAAAGAAAAGCATGGTCGAAAGAAACTCGTAGGCGTTGACGAGACAACTCGTCAGAAGCGAGTAGTGGTCGTGGCAGGCGAAGAACTTCGGCTCCGCATGGAAACAGTCGACGTTCGTCGCCAACGCCGTCAAATGCACTGACGAGATCAACAAACTGTGTTGCCATGACATTTTGTTGGAATGGTACAGCCTGCATTCAAGAAACAACAACTGTTCAACGCAACCAATTCAATTAAATTCATAAGCTTTCATCACCAAAATATTATCACATGCACAGTTTGTGGATGTCAAAGGGCAAACAACAAAGGAACAGCATAGTTTAAAATATTTTTTAAATCGCCATCAAACAATAGGTCAATTTTAAAACTATTATGTGCAACCTACTAAACTGTGATGCACATCTTGAGATTTGGTCAACTAAGTCAACTAATAAATTGATTCGAATAATCTACTCTAAAAACTTATATTGCGCCTTTCCAATGCATGCATAACACATAAACCGTTGGTTTATTAGAGGGAAACTGCAGTTAAGAAATTCAGTCAAGCAGTTTGATACATCTTATATATATACACATATATATATAATTATATATATAATATTGAGAGGCCAAGCTACATTGGATAAGACAAAGCAAAGGAGTCTTAAAGTTAACACTTTGGTAAATTGGTTAAATCCCCAGTATGCAAAGCAGAGAGGATGGATTAGAGCTTTGCCCGAGGCAGTTACTGCTTATGAAGTTTCAGCAAGTCCTTCACTCCACAACTGCTACGCACCATCGACATTCCATCATATGGTCAGGTGCACATCTGTGCTACGGAATGAGGGCAATATCAGGCAGAGATGAATTGCACTGCACATTAAATTTAGACCTGACAGACATTAGAAAACTGCCTGAACACGCTAAACAACAACTGCTGATTAACTGACCCTGACTTCTTGTCCTCGCAATCTACCAAATATTTCAACTGGAAATTCAATTGGAATTATATTTCAGTTGGACTTCTCTTATGGTTAACTTCATGATTTGCAACTCTAGTTTCACTTGAAATGACCGTCAACTGATGCTCTGTGCATTATATAAATGACGCGATAGAAGTCAGAACATTAGATTAAATTAATAGCAATGAGTCTCAGAACCAAGTGGTGAGGCAGACTGCTAACATGCAATCCTCAAACTCTCACCACAACATAAATCTAGAAAATCGAAAAGCCATTCAGTGAACGAAAAACCATACCTGATAGAAAGATAAGAAAACATGGATGCGAGGATCAACAGCGGCAGAAATGATATAAGTTCACTTAGAAGTAGAAGGCGAGCGGCGTAGACATAGCCTGAAAAAGTACAAAAAACAATCTGGCAAAACAGAATGATTTTTAAAAAACTCTGGAAAACAGTGAAAAGCTGTTCAATTATGTGAGGTGAACAACTATGTTTAATATTATGGAGTCCTGTCAATCCAGAGGTTTGCGATAAAGCCCAACATAGCAGAGAGATTTCCAGGATCACTGCTATATTTGCACCACTTTAGCGAACTCAATTCTAAAAATTAGTACAGTAGACAATATGTGTGTAAAGCATCCTAGAAGTATCTTGCTACAGACGATGCCAGAGAAATTGTCTGAATTACATTACATTACAGCGGTGACCATATACTGATAATTGAAGATCCGGTGGCATAGGAGAGGACTGGACAAAGCTAAGCCCTGGTTAAACAAGTTGAATAAGGTTATGAGAAGACTGCTCTCCTTTTTCTATGGCTGTATCAATGCTACTTGCCATTGCAAGGCTTTTGCAATACAATAGAAGGGCACCATATAAATATTGTATTGTATTAGATGTCTTTATTGTGCTTCTCCCAGAGTAACTCACCCAGAAGCGCTCCCGGTGCAAGATACCCCAAGAACAAGGCAAGATTTGTGGTACGAAAAAGATGAAGAAATGCAATCAGAGAGAATGGTCAAGTGGACAGGTGGGAAGACCATTCCATAGAGAGTAGCCTAAGCAATAATGTAGGGTAAGGTATGGAAAGACAGTTATTGTTTTGTATCTGGCCATTTCTATAGCACGTCTCCCAGTATAACCCATTCAAAGCGCTTACACTGCAAGAGATCACAAGACAAAGGCAAGATTTGCGGTGACAAAAAGACAAAGAAATGCTACAAGAGACAATGGCTTTAGCACACAAGTGGGTGGCAATGGCTTTATCACACAAGTGGGTGACAATGGCTTTATCACACAAGTGGGTGACAATGGCTTTAGCACACAAGTGGGTGACAATGGCTTTAGCACACAAGTGGGTGACAATGGCTTTAGCACACAAGTGGGTGACAATGGCTTTATCACACAAGTGGGTGACAATGGCTTTAGCACACAAGTGGGTGACAATGGCTTTAGCACACAAGTGGGTGACAATGGCTTTAGCACACAAGTGGGTGACAATGGCTTTATCACACAAGTGGGTGACAATGGCTTTATCACACAAATGGGTGACAATGGCTTTAGCACACAAGTGGGTGACAATGGCTTTATCACACAAGTGGGTGACAATGGCTTTAGCACACAAGTGGGAGACAATGGCTTTATCACACAAGTGGGAGGCAATGGCTTTAGCACACAAGTGGGAGACAATGGCTTTTAATAGCACACAAGTGTGTGACAATGGCTTTAGCACACAAGTGGGGAACACCAATCCATAGACAGAGAGAGAGAGTTCCACGCAGGACAAACAACCAGATACTCACAGATTGACAGAGCAAGTAAGCACAAGCCCAGTGCGTCGTTTGTCCAGTAGATGGCTCCATAAATTGCCCCAACACACAGACAGGCATTGAGAGCCAACAGAATCTGAAGCCAAGTGATCGACGTTGACTCACGAGCCACAAAGTATCTGACCGCAGTTAAGTACATTTCCAATTCAAATTCGTCAGCGGCATGGTTTGCAACTACTCCAGCGCAACACAGAGACATTGCACGATTTTAAATTCAAATTTTTGTCAGACTCGACATATAGACATGGTTATAGCATGTTTGAGAGGCTTCACATGTAAGCACTGCATGTGAAGCCAGACACAAATGTACGTAAATACATACAACGGTAAATTCTTAAGAAGCATAGTTGCCTTAATTCATGCATGTTTGAACTAAAAAATTCACATCAGAATGTTCAGAAAATTCACGTCAAATGCTTCGAAATCGTATATCGTTTAAACTGGCAAAATAGCTACATTTTTCTTATGTCACATATATAAAAGGTAAACTTCGAAAATTCTAAATCTTCAAAAATTCATTCACTTTCATCAATAAACAAAATATCTAGATGATAGTCAATCAGCAAATAACAAAGTATTTTTCTTATTTTAAAAATTTCACTTGAGCACCTTAAAAATTGCATTTACTGTCATTCTCTCTTTGCAGCACCCACCCCTTCAAAAAGCAGCTCAAACTCACTATATCTCCTTGGCTTTCAAGCCCTTGCGACATCTAGCTGCATTTACTCCTGGCGGCTGACTTTCCGAAGTTCAATTCACATGTCAGTGTGACTGCGCAAGCTTTACAAATCACTTAATCATAATAAGAATATGATAATATATTTATATCTCCACTAATTAAATCATCAAAAAGGATACTCGAGTGTCCACGGCAACTGACAGAACATCAGGAAGAAGCCTAACGCCAGAATAGCTAGTGAGCCCCGAACAGCTGCCTAGAAACGAAATCAAAGCTTTTCATGAATCACTATTGACGACAGACCTAACACCCCAAAAGGTAATCCAATTAAAAGTACCTCACAGTACTTATATGGTAAGGCAAGATGTGGCAAAGTAAGACAACGTTAGATCAAAAAACAGTAAGGAAAGCTGCCGTAAAGGCTATGTGAGGCCAGACCTAGTAAGCCCGACTCAGGTGTAGTATGTAAATCAATGAAAGCAAGGCAAGATCAGGTAATTATCATTATTATTATAGCTCTAGCCTTTATTATTATTATTATTATTATTGTTGAGTTTTTATATAGTGCACCTCCAAAGCAATCTACTCAGAAGCACTCCCAGTCCAACAACCACTGAATAAGGCAGTTTTTCAGTTCGAAAGGAACACAGTGGTGTGACCTGTAGGCACCAAGCAGAGCGCAACAGGAGCTCATTCCAGGGAAAGGAAAGAACGAAAGGTCAGTTTATCAAATGTACCTTATAACAATGTTACATAGTAAAGTAGCAAAAGCAAGATTATTGTAATCTAAATGTTAAGTCAATCTAATACCTCCAATCTAATAAATAAATGTCTCGTATGTTTAATATAGATCTGCGTTTGAGGTCGTCAACAGGCACAATAGACATTCATCTTTTGTTTGTTTGTTTGTATGTGCTCTTGTTATAGCGCCCCTTCAAGCACTCTACTCAGAGGCGCTCCCGACTGCAGAGCGGACACCGCATCGGAGTTTCATGCCGAAGCGCTGAGCAATTGCGAGTGAAGGACTTGCCCAAGGTCCCTACGCGGCGACTTGAGGTGGATAGAATCTTCAACCTCTGGCTGCAAGGCAACGAACATACCCACTACACAACCGCGCCCCACAAACAGTCTCTCTCTCTTCACCTTGCTTCGCTGAAGATGACAGACGATAATCGACACGTAGACAGCCAAAATGAGCGGTATCCATGGCAACAGGTTCGACTGGATCTCAAAGAAGGTCAGCAATGGAACGACGAGTCCAATGGCAACGAAAGACGCTGACCAACGCAGAATCAGGAGATGCCTTTGCTGAAGTCCTGCAAACAACAAACCCAGCATCTTGCTCATTAGCCGCTCTAGGAGGTGCTTACAGGCAAACACTCATGTAGCTCATTTCAACCCTTTCGAATCGTGTAATTAAGCGTAGTAAAATAAAGAAAGTAAGTAGATTATTTATTATACCAGTTGCATACCCTGACATCTAAATTAAAGGGAGTGCAACGTCCTAATTAAAAATCAAACGTTTTCCACATAGATCATCTGCTACAGGTAAGGAGTGATCACGGTCACAAGGTATATTGTTAGGGCCTTACGGACCGTTGCAACCTATGCAGTATATAGGCCGTGCTACAGTAAGAAAAACAGTTAAGTCCCTCCTGGCATACAGATGCTCAACTGATCATTTCCAAACCTGAGACCCTTCAAGTTAGCAATGGAAAATGACATGTTTCCTAACATGTGGCCAGTAAATCGAAGGTACCATGATCTTTCCCAAATAAACAAGTGTGACTTAAGTGACACTGATAATGTTTCATGAGATACAAGCAGTGCAGTATCACGAATTGTTAATGGAAGACTGTCCCAGCATGAAGGTCCAATACCTACATGAGAAGGCACGGTGGGCCCGTATCAATGTACGAGAGCACGGGAATAACAGGCAAGATTGCATTTGAATAGACATACCATGTGCCTCTAAGAAAAGTCGAAGGTTTAGGAATGTTGCCAAGAAGATGGAACAAGCAGCGACGAACAGGATTTGAACCTGTAACACAAAACCTCCTTTCAGTTCCTTATGAACCCATTCCATCCATAGGTCTTGTTAAGCAATACTTACAAGTAATTAATAATGTAAAGTAAAACTCCTATGTAATTTACGTAACATGATACAATAATCTGTAAATTGTAAGATTACCTGTAAATTGTAAAATTCACATGTAACTTGTAAGCTTATATGTAAATTGTAGCTTACATGTAAATTGTATAAGTATTGTAAACATATCCATTTCTAGTTATATTTTATTGCACATGACAATAGATTCCAGCTGCTCTTATTAACAACAATCTGTGTAGACGTCATGTATTACATAAAGCTCTTCAGACAATCACATGCAAAAAGACGTTACTTACTGATTTAGTTGCATAAAAAACACTAACCATTCAGGGTATAAAAATAACTGCATCATTTAAAACAGATTAGAAGAATTCAAACCAATGCTGTTATGGTAAATAGATTCCTCCAGTCGCTCAACAGTTTGATGACGATCAAAAGAGACGGTGATGTGATTGCATAGAGCAAGGCGATCGCAGCGACGGCGCTTGGATCGAGGATGTAACCGGTGGGAAGGTCCCAGACAGCGAGGCTGCCCTGCGGGTGGGGCTTCACGAAGGAAGACGTCGTTGGCGACAGGAATACTTGCAGTACGATAAACCTAGTCAACAGAAACAGGCCTGCCTAAAGTTCGCCTAGCTCCTCTGCAATCTGTACTCAATGCTGCTGCTAGGCTCATTGCCCGTCTTCCTCGATTCTCCCACATTTCTACATTCATGACCGAACAACTTCACTGGCTTTTACTCTCGGCCCGTATACAATTTAAAGTCCTGATTTTTGGTCCTTAACCCTTTGAACCCGATGGGCCGGTTTTCCGGCCCGTTATCCATAGAGTTACAGGAGCTCAGTGTTCAAAGGGTTAAGTCTCAAATGGGTCTTGCTCCAAAGTATCTGTGCGATCAGATACTTCGCCCCCATTCTGCCACTTTGCTGCGTCCTTTTAGGTCCTCTGATCGGCTTGAACTCTTTGTCTCCCGAGTCAGGACTGCCATGGCTCAATCCAGATTATTTGCCTGCATTGGACCCTCCCTAAGGATCGGGCTTCCCCCATCAGTTCACTCTGCCATCCTCTCTGGTAGTGTATCCTCGTCTTTCTCTCGTCTAAAAACTTGCATTTTTTCTCGGGGTTGAACACACTGGGAGCGCTTCTGAAAGGTTCTTGCTGCGAGAAGCGCTTTATAATTGGTCAGATAAGATAAGATAAGAAACGGTATTTAAATGTTTAAAGATCAGAATCAGTACTGGAAACTTTCAAGGAGAATCAGTACTTGAAACTCTCAAGAAGAATCAGTACCTGAAACTTTCAAAAGAATCAGTACCTAAAACTTTCAAAAGAATCAGTACTTGAAACTCAAGAAGAATCAGTACCTGAAACTTTCAAAAGAATCAGTACCTGAAACTTTCCAGAACAGAATCAGAAGCTTACATATTTTCTGAACACACTCAGCATTTGAAATGTATAATAACAGACATCAGTTGTTTAGTATTTTAAGAACAAAACAATTCTCAGCGAGAAAGCCCCAATAAAATGTTAACAGGAAGGACTTCAGGTAATGAAGTGATAAGGAAAGAGACCTCAAGGAGAATTTTATGGATTATGGGAAGATCATTCCATAAATAATGGAGCTGAAAAGATGGAATGTTTACTAACAAAATTTCAATCTGTCTTTAACATAATTTATTAACTTACCCAACGAGCATTAATACACATGGCGCTATAGCAACTGTCGTCATGGCAGCAACAGACCACGTGATGAGAACCACAAAGACCACTGGGTAGATGGAAAAGAGACCAGCCTCGATAAGCTGCATAAAACAGACAAGATAAAGAAAACCTTTGTACTGAATACTGATCGCCAAAAAAATGTACTGAAATGCAAAGTGGTGCAGTGACACGTAACCTATCATGATTAATTGTGATGTAATGCAATGTCACATAATGGGCTGATTAACGCATAGTCTAGGTTTGAGACTGCCATGAGAAATTTGCTTCCTTCACTCGCAGTTGCTCAGCACAGTCAATTTATACTTGGATCATTAGATACTAGTGCATAATAAATGCATAATAGGAATAATAGTGCTCATAATAGGAATAATAATTATTAATAGTGTAAAGGGTTCTACGGCCGTCTACGAGGATGACTATCAAAGATAAGGCCCGATATGATATAATAAACTTCGATTTATTCAATAGAGCAAGTTATACAATGAATTAACTACGTTACCGTCCAGAAGATACGAAGAAGACCCGACCAGAGGTCGAAGCACGGCAAACCCACACGACAGCACGGCTAACGAAGCCAAGGAAGACGGATGAACAGCCAGACCACCAACAGGGCGAAGAAGGCGACGTAGAAGATGAACCCGCAGGTTAACTCGCCAGCAGCGAGGGACACGACCGCTCTCAACGGGAGAAGTACCACGTACCACCAAATACCACAAATGCCGTAAGTGCCGTCAAGACCCACGGACACCGTTCCTTAAATAGACAGGGCCACTCCTACTACACCCACGTGCCCAGTCATAGAGAGAGAGAGTACGGAAGATCAGGAGGGCTAATGGCTACATATCCCCCACCCAACAGCATGAGGAATCCCGAGGGGATGACGAAATATAGCAGAAAGCACTACACCTAACAGTTCACACAGCAAGAATCACTAAGTACTATACCAGTACAAGTTAACGTACTCAGCAATTCCGCAACAACTAATGCAGCGCAACACTAAATTAATGCATCATATAACTGAGAGTTCAAACAATTATACGAATCAAAAGAGAGTTCAAACAATTATACGAATCAAAATGAGAGTTCATACAATTATACGAAAAAATGAATTTGGACACAAAACGTGTATCAAAAATGATCCAAATTGCACAAGGTCATTGGCCAAAGCCATACTAACTAACATAAGAATAAACGACTTCATATAACAGCAGAAACCCAAACCCCCAACAAGAACCCCCAACACCTTTGAAGATTCCACCACTTTTTTTTGGAAAGTGTCTGACCAACGCACGAAGGACACTCACTGAAGTGTTCCTCGCACAAATTTCCCTTTCAGAAGTTCCATGACAATCTTTGCACTGAATGAAGATTTTCCACTGACAGAAGTTTCCATTACTGACAATTTCACATGACTGACGACTGCACTGCATCCCTACAGCACCGACGACTGACATCCTGACACGCAGTTCCTGGAAGACGACGAACGCAACAGAGAGCGTCTCTGTTACGCCCTGATGACGCCGCAGTCAGAACCACTGCCAAGACACATTGACGTTGCCTCGACAGGGTCCCAACCCCGTGACTCCGACGGACGACTAAGAATGTCCAGCAGAACGTTCAACCTGCCAGGCCGATGCCTGATGTCGAGATTGAACTGTTCCAGCTCCAGACTCCAGCGCAAGAGTTTCATGTTTTTATTCGCCATCTGATGTATGAACTGCAGAGGTTTGTGGTCTGTGTATACAAGGACGAGTGTCGACCCAAAGTATACAGAGAAGGCTCTCAGCGCTACCATCAAAGCCAACGCCTCCTTTTCAATCGTCGAGTACCGAACTTCATGCTTCAGAAGCTTTCGGCTGATGAAACAGATCGGGTGTTCCAGTCCATCGTGCACCTGGAACAAACAGGCTCCCACACAGAATTGAGATGCGTCAACACCAACACAAAATTGTTTATCAAAATCAGGAGGTCTAAGAATAGGTCTAGAAGCCAGACGAGATTTCAGATCAAGAAAAGCATTCTCCGCTTCCACATTCCATTTAAAAGGAATTCCTTTCTTCGTTAACGCCGTCAGCGGCAAAGCAATGTCAGAATAGTGAGGTAAATATCGCTTATAATACCCCGCAAGCCCTAAGAACGATTGTACTTGCTTCTTATTTCCCGGCCTAGGAAAACGTAACACCGCTTCCACCTCTTTCTCCACCTTAGCCATCCGTTCTGGATTTAATCTATAAGGCGATTGTCGAACAGGACGAGCACCTTCAACTAATTCAATCCTATGTGACACCATATCCGTTTTACCCGGCATCGGACTAAACACATGTGCAAAGTCATTCAGAACATCACGCAATTCATCACGACATTCCGCAGACACATCACATTGTAACACTTTATCTTCCAAAGTCACCTCATGCAACTTCACATCATTCACTAACAACACAGGAGCAACAACATCATCCGGTACATCATGCAACACATCCGCACGATCCACATACCGCTTCATAAGATTCACATGCACCACTCGTTCCGTTTTCCGTCTATCCGGCGTACACACCAAATAATCAACCGGACCAAGACGACGCAACACCACATAAGGACCACAATATTTAGCCTGCAAAGGTTTACCAACCAAAGGAATCAACAACAGTACCTTTTCACCTTCCTCAAACGTCACAGCTTTCGAATTCTTATCATAATGTTGCTTTGATTTAGATTTAGCCAGAACAGCATTTTCACCTGCCATGCTCAACGCCACACGCATACGTTCACGCAATTGCAAAACATACTCCATGACATTCTTTCCAGCCACTTCCTTTGCAACATCTTTAGACAACCATGCCTCTTTCATCAATTGAAGCATGCCCCTAACATCTCTACCAAACATCAAGTCAAAGGCAGAAAACCCAGTACCCTGTACAGGCACCTCTCTGTACGCAAACAAAATCCAAGGCAGCATGGTATCCCAAGAACCCGGATACGTTTCAGCCATGGCCTTCAACATATCCTTCATCGTACGATGAAAACGCTCACACATTCCGTTAGATTGTGGTCTGTAAGGACTAGTCTTCAGTTGTACAATACCACATTCATGCACAAACACTTGCATCAACTCAGACATGAACTCACTACCACAGTCAGAAAGTAATTCTTTCGGAAAGCCAAACATCGTAAACAACTCACACAAACATTTAGCCACATCCTGCGCCGTATGAGTCTTCAACGGAAACGCAAAAGGAAAATGCGACGCCCAGTCAATTACAGTCAGAATAAATCTATTCCCCGTAACATCACACACACTCAATGGACCCACGATATCTATCGCAATTCTGTCAAACACTGCTTGCATAACAGGCACACTGACCATAGGCGCTCTATAATTCCTGTTACCTTTACCCAACCGCTGACACACATCACACGACCGACAATACTCACGTACATCCTTATTCACCATTGGCCACCAAAAATGTTTCAACAATCTGTCCAATGTCTTCTGTGTTCCCAGATGACCCGAAGCAGGAATGTCATGTGCAACGTGCAACAATTTCTTTCTCAACTGAAGGGGCACAACCACTTGTGACACACCCATTCCATATGGCGTTAATTTATCGGCCCACCGTCTCACTAACACACCCTCGACTAACGTATACGGTTGTACACCACTATCGATCGTCGATTTATTCTCCGCCTGTGCAAACATTGGAGCCAAATCCCCGCAGTCTCTTTGCCTCATTATAAATTCAGCTCTTGGAACACAGATTTCTGTCCAGTCGGTGTCAACACATTCATTCACAGCGAATAAATCAGCCAGGCCTAAATCACCTGTCGCTAAAAGCTCAGAGTCATTTAACGCCTCCACTAAATCACCGGTCAATAATGCACCGTCGGTCGACTCTGTACTATGACCCAGACTCGTCGTCTCCACGCGCGTCGGTTCAGTGCACACAGCCGACTCTGTCTCTGTCTCACTGCGTTCTGCTGCATACTGTCGAGCCCTAGCTCTCGTCGTGATAGCTACATCAACAATTTCTCCTGCTAAAGCAACGTCATTTCCAATCACTACAGAAATAGCATTCATCGGCAGAGACTTCATCACACAGCACAAAATTTCACCTTGTACAAATGCACATTCCAGATTCACGCTCACAAGAGGGCACTCCACAATCGTACCAGAAATACCACGCAGAAGTCGTGTTTGATTTAGGTGTACATAATCACATTCAGACAACCATTCAGCGCTAATCATTGACTGAAGGGCTCCCGAATCTCGAAGCACCACCACCTCCTTTCGTTCATTCAACTCATTAATGACACACCCAGTCACACAGAAAGGAGCATACATTTTATCTACAGTTTCAATAGGCTTCTGAAAACTCTGTTCCTTAACAGGTGCCGACAAAGTTTGTACCAACCCAACAGGTTTCTGACCCCGCCAGTTTTCAATTTCCACCCCCTCTTTACGTTTCAATTTAAAACATTGGGCCTTGACGTGCCCAGGGGCTCTACAGAAGCCGCACGTGACCTGTTCCCCAAATCCATCCTCATCATCATTTTTTCGAAAAGGCTTCTTAAACCCATACGTCCCTCTTTGAGGCGAACGTTTTCCCCATTTCGAATCTTGGCGCACACCTCCACTGTGCCCTGAGCCCTGACGCTCCCACACCTCTTTCTTCTCACTATCATCAGATGAGAACCGGTTTGTACGCTCAGAAAAATTCCTGTGGAATCCCCCAGCATAATTACTCGGCCCCTGTTTATACAAAACAGCGTATTCATCTGCCAAACGTGCAGCACTCGCTACAGTTTCAGGACTTTTGTCCAACAGCCATCTGTGTACCTCTAACGGTAACGCTTGTACAAATTGCTCCATCTGCATTACTTCCTTAAATTTAGCCAAATCATCCCACGAATTCGTACCCTCGACCCAACGCTGAAAAGGGATTTGAAGACGGTACGCATAATTGGCATAAGTCTCCCGTGGTTCTTTACGCAACCCCCTAAATTTCTTCCGATAAAATTCAGGTATCCGTTCATATGCGTTTAGCAGCGAACTTTTCACCAAATCATAATTCACACAATTTTCCAACGACAAAGACGCAAAAACTTTTGCCGCCTTTCCCGATAGTTGTGGTTGCAGAAGGGAAGACCACTTCTCTATCGGAACATTATGCAAAGCCATTGCCTGCTCAAATGCCGCAAAATAATGTTCAATATCCGAGGGGTCGAATTTAGGAACAAATTTCATTGCCGCCCCAAAACGAAAATCCTCGTTGTTCTGCACAGGACGGTCTGTTACAGGTCGTTCTGCAACACCTCCTAACTCCATTCTCCTCATTTCAAGGTCCATATTCATCCTTTTCTCCTCTATATCAAATCTCCTTTTCGTCTCTTCGGCCTCAGCCGCCATTTTCATTTTTTTCTCTTCGGCCTCCGCTGCCATTCTCATTCTCCTCTCTTCGTCTTCAGCTGCCATTCTCATTTTCTCTTTCTCGTCTTCAGCTGCCATTTTCATTTTCTCTTTCTCATCTTCAGCTGCCAGTCTCATTTTCTTCTCTTCGGCCTCCGCTGCCATTCTCATTTTCTCTTTCTCTACTTCCCATGCAAATTCACGGTCCTCTTTAAATTTCAGACGCTCTATTTCTAATGCTTCCCTCTTCGCTTGCGCCTTAAGTTTCCATTCCTCACTTCCATGTTTAGGCGACAAAGCCATCTTCGCCAACTTCAGTAATTGAGGTTTCTTTAAACCTTTAACGTCCTCACCCAACGTCGCACAATATTGCCTCAACTCCTCCACCGGCAATTCCACTATGTCATCCCACTCAAGAGAACTACCGTCCCCAGAAGACGCCATAACAGTCTACTGCGCAGACCAATGACACAAAATTCTCCCCGACTTCAAAATTCTCACGACCGTCCACTTCCAGAAGACCGTCGCGAAAGCACACGCCAAAACGCGCAAAACTCTCCGCCGCAAAACAAATAAATAGCCCAGGCCCCCACAAAACGAAATGCGACTTCGCATAAATTTTCGACAAATATCGACAAATGCTCTCACAAAATTTCCCGAAAACCAACCGGACTAACAACTATCCGAAATTTACCACCCGCAATATCGAGCCACCGGATGGGCCCCCATCTGTAAAGGGTTCTACGGCCGTCTACGAGGATGACTATCAAAGATAAGGCCCGATATGATATAATAAACTTCGATTTATTCAATAGAGCAAGTTATACAATGAATTAACTACGTTACCGTCCAGAAGATACGAAGAAGACCCGACCAGAGGTCGAAGCACGGCAAACCCACACGACAGCACGGCTAACGAAGCCAAGGAAGACGGATGAACAGCCAGACCACCAACAGGGCGAAGAAGGCGACGTAGAAGATGAACCCGCAGGTTAACTCGCCAGCAGCGAGGGACACGACCGCTCTCAACGGGAGAAGTACCACGTACCACCAAATACCACAAATGCTGTAAGTGCCGTCAAGACCCACGGACACCGTTCCTTAAATAGACAGGGCCACTCCTACTACACCCACGTGCCCAGTCATAGAGAGAGAGAGTACGGAAGATCAGGAGGGCTAATGGCTACAATAGCAACAATTTCATACTGCAATGCTAAGTGATGCAATGTATTTTATTATACATATGTGCCTCAGTGCCTGTATGCAAGCAAGAATCTGAATGTTTACATATGGAAGCATTCGCAATCAAGAATTTGTATAGCGCTACTTCAAGATAAACTTCTCAGAGGCGCAAAACCACGATCAAAGAGAATGGTTTTCAAACGCTGGCGGAAAAGCGGCAAAGAAAGACCAACGTTCGTTATGGAGACTGAGCACTACGCAACTTATTCTAGAAAGAAAGATCTAAAGTGCAGAGCTTTTATGCAGCACTATGGAAGTGTAATTCATATATGTTAAGTACCCTGGAAGGTTTCTAAATAACATTATTTAAATATTCAGGAATATGAAAATTTTACTATACAAAAAAAAAGATCAATACACAACTGTCATAATTCTATTAGCAATAAAATAATGACGCAAGGAACGGTTAAATACAATGAACAGGGAACAGTGTTTGTTTATACACTCACAGTTAGCAGGTCAACATCATGGAAACGCATATCCTCGAATAGCAAAAGAATCCATCCGCCCGTCATGAAGGTGTACACATTCAATGCGATGATAACGACAATGTTAAGAATAGATTTCCTAAACAGAATTCGCAATTATTAATTAACTTTATCGGAATATTACACAATAAAATTATGCAGTAGCAAAAATCAGTACAGGTAGCAACTGGCCACCATATAATTAAAAACGTGAAAGATGAACTACTGAACAAAAGTCATGAATAGCCACGAAAAGATACTGTCTAATACTAGAATAGCGAAAATGATGAATCAAAATGACAAGCAGAAAATTATTCAGAAAGACGAGTGAGGACTGAGGATAGACTAGGAAATAAAGCCATGATAAAATTTCCCAGAATGTGCATTGTGCAACCTTTTGAACTGCTTGCAGTTTCAAACCAAGTTTAAGAGAAATTGGAAAGCAAGTTCACAACCGTAGCTTAATGAATAGTTTAAAAATGCAGACTTTACCCTTCGGCAAAATGCAATTTTAGAGCTCTAACCAATGATGCACGGTCTGGTGATTAATATATCATTTCAAATATTCAGAATCAAACAATTCATATAAATTTAAACATTAAAAAAGAGAACAACCCAGAAGCTGATTATAAACAGACACTTTGGAACAACAACCTAGTGATAACTTTTCTTAAACTTGTAGATCATCAGACAAATAGGAATATTTCACAACAGAAATCTGGAATGATCAATTGTACAAACCAAAGAAGAGGTAAAACGGAGTAGACAACAGTAAGCTGAATCACAATGAATGTTGCAACGTACGAAAGCAGAGCTCTAAAATCACAACAATCACAAATGCAATTCTTTAGCTTTCCACCTCACAACATTTACTGAAAACAGACTAGCCACTGGCTACACAGGTATAAACAAAGTACTATATAATATATATATATATATATATATATATATATATATATATATATACTAGCTGTACCCCGCCACGCGTTGCTGTGGCTGAAAAGACTCTCCCTCCCACCCTCACTCCCTACTTCCATTCCTCTGTCTCCCTTCCTGCTTCTGTCCTCCCGTCCCGTCCCCTCCCCTTCCCTGCCTCACACCCTCCTCCCGTTTCCTCCATCCCTCTCCCTCGCTCCCTCCCTCCCCTTTCTCCCTCCCTCTTCCTCCCGCTCCCTCCCTTTCACACTCACCCCTCTCTTCCTTTCCTTTTGTTCCTCCCCGTCCGTACGTCCGTTGTCCGTCCGTCCGTAAAACTCCGAGATCCTTGATTTTGTAAAAATCGAGATCGCTCAAATCGTTCGCATAGTTGTGTTTTTTGGTGGAAAAGATTGCGCTTTTCCCCTAAAGGCATTATAACAACCCGCTTATGTTCGAATGGAACGGTTTGCGAAAATCTATATAAATAAAAATGTAAAACGTTAGTTTTTGTTACTGTAGAAATCAACAGCTAGATAAATATATGCGCTATAAAAAGAACGCACGTAGCCTATATGTGCTAGATAAATATATGCGCTATAAAAAGAACGCACGTAGCCTATATGTGCTATAAATAGACGGCCGCAGTCGGAAGCAACGTCGGTTTGAAATTGAAATCGAGATCGGTCAAATCGTTCGCATAGTTGTGTTTTTTGGTCGAAAAGATTGCGCTTTTCCCCAAAAGGCATTATAACAACACGCTTATGTTCGAATGGAACGGTTTGCGAAAATTTTGAAAAGAATCGGTGAAGAACTTATCGAGTTCTGAGGCCACAAAAAGTAACGTTTTACATTTTTATTTATATAGATATATATATGCAGTCACAGGAGTAAAACAAAGTGCTATATATATCTATATACAAACAGGCTTACCAAGGCAACATGACTACCAGTCTAGATCGTCTGGGTGGGTAATTGTATCCAGCCATGTATTCATTCATTCATTCATTCATTCACTCATTCATTCGTTCATTATATGCAATTATGCACATATATAGCACCTCTTCAAGACACTGAGAGGTGCTCCCAACCTCAGCGTATTTAAAGTATCTTCTCAAATTCAGTTGGCTTTGCACTTGTAAAGAGGCCCACAACTGGGAACTTCTTGTTACCTGGAGTTGCCTCTTACCCAAATAACTATCAGTGCTTAATTATTATCTCGAATAGTTTAGGTTGATATTATTAACACCTTCAATTGGTTTTCCATGAAACAGCACCATCAAAATTTCCAATTACGAATACAGCAAAGACCAACGATACTCACTTCTGTTTACTTCCAGCATTGTAAAACAAGTACGTGACAAGCGATCCAACCGTCACAGTGAACAGCAACCTGTTGAAAAGAACATCAAACGAAATATATTTCAATATATAGTCGGCATCGACTTGGAGAAAATTCCCTTCGTGCATAAAAATCATGAATGTCACCATCATAGCTGTTGCTGTCTTTTATCAATGAACTCTATCTTATTTAATGACAACGCCAGCAGAGGAACGTACGCATCTGGGATTTTAAAGACAGCATTTTAAGAACCTCTAACAAAGTCAGCAATGGTCATGTACTAAAATGCATGTTAGCGATTGTGAGTCATGTGATCTGGAACGGCATCCTATTAGCCCTGCAATTAACGCCGATGCTAAACTTGCCCGCTTTTTATAAGTTGCTCAAATCGTACTTTTTTAGCTGTAGTTGTGCTGGGAGTGCTTCTGAGTAGATTTCGTGAGGAGGTGCTATGCAAATTCTTGTAATGAATGAGAAATCAATGTAGATCATCACTAAATGGTTGAAGATTTTGAACAGGCATTTCTCCACAAATGAAGAGAAATGCTAACTGGACCAAGTAAACACAAAGAGTAACAAATGTTCACACTAAGACTGTTCCCAGGGCTTTTTTAACGTGCAGTTGTACACAAAATGTGCAGTTCTAAATGGGTTTGTGCAGCTGTAGAAGCACTTCTGTCACAAGTTTTGTACAGTTAAAACTAGCAAAAAAGGTCAATGTCATCCGATTGGAAGTATTTTACCATGGAGGATGGGAAAGGAAAGAAGGAGTTGTGCAGTTCTAAAAATTCCTTAAAAACAGCCCTGACTGTTCCAGTGAGCATTTATGCCCCTAGCAGCACAAGAAAGACAATGAACAAGACAGAGGTCTGCTAGAGCCTGTTGAGCTTTCTGCAGGGAGTGACTGTCATCCAGTAACACATTCCAACTGCAATGTTCACATACAGTTGCAATTAGCAACTATTGCATCATACTTCTGCTCAACATGCATTTCCAAACTTACATCAAGTTTGCATTTGTTTTGATCGGTAAGAGGCCAAGTGGTGGCGTCATTGCCTTGAGGCCGGAAGGTTCGAGGTTCGAATCCACCTCGCCGCGTAGGGACCTTGGGCAAGTCCTTCACTCACAATTGCTCAGCGCTTCGGCGTGAAACTCTGATGCAGTGTCCGCTCTGCATTCGGGAGCGCCTCTGAGTAGAGAGAGCTTGAAGGGGTGCTATAACAAGTGCACATACAAACAAGCCAACATTACCAGTAACCTAGAAGGGGCGGTATATAAATCTTCATAATGAATAAATGAATAAGTTTTTGATTGATTGATTGATTGATTGAATATATCGCATATCGCTTACAAGTCTCCGGAAAAGAGCAAGACCAGCAGCATCCCTGGCATCGCTAGGATGGATATCCGACCATTGTACAAGAACGCTTTGTCCTGGAACCAGTCGGGCAATTCCTTCGACAAGTCGCTCTCCTCGCTCGACGACGGCGTTCGGCACCGATTCTGGTTTCTACGGCGACGGTTCAGCATCTCCTCAGCGCTGCTCTCGCTGTCGTGGCTGCTGGCGGAACTCGTCTCCAAAGGTTCGGTCTCAAAGTCTGATTCCTCGTCTGACGTGGCAGTGTCAGATGAGTGTGCGTCTGGAAGATGTCTCATCATATGCTTACCATCGGTAACCAAAGCATCCAGGTGCTCTTTAAGTATATAAAGACAAATGCAATTTATTTATTTATAAATATATAATTAGATATTTATTATATGTATATAAATTTATAATAGTAAAGTCTACACAATCATGTAACTCAGTTTTAAATCTGAATCGGGAGGTGTCATGCAAATGTGTGCAAACAATTTGTCCACAACTTCTATTCAGTACGTAAGTTATTTAATTGCCATTAAATAAAGGAAAATACAATGTACACTTAAACTAACTCAGTGGCAGGCTGACGATGAAATCTGACCGGACTCATTTCGCAGGTTACCCAATATTTATTCATCAACATTTTTAAATACGTAAATAGGTTCATTGTGGGTTTGGAAATTAAGGCACAAGATAAGCGGGAAGAAGAAATGCTCATCACCCCAAAGACCCTTCAAAGTCATTAACACTTTAACCATTTACCGGTTCATTTCTAAATTTTAAGCCCGTTTTCAGCGGATATTCTCGGGCCAAACGGGTAAAAGATTAAGGAACATCGTTTTAAAGTGTCACGTGTGCAAATAAAATAAGAATTACTTGCCCTTAACCCACCTAAACAATGTTACCTTATTTCATCGTCCCTACCATATATATGATGCTACTTAGGCTGAATCATCGTTGTAGTTTATTCTACTGCTATTCAAAGGATGAAATTCAGTAAATTTTGAAATCTATTTTAGAACTGTCTAACTGCACATGGCTAAATGCATAGGAACCTCTCAAAGGCTAGGATATAATCAGTAATCCACTTATAATTAGTAATCCACAAAATTTGTGATACAACAAAATCGGGTCAGTTGAATCCGCCGGATTAAAAACATTAGAAGAATCAGCACTACTAGAATAACAGGCAGGCATTCAAATAACATCTGTAAAAAACTACAATAAATTACCTACCTAGGTAAATACGCACACTAGATACCCGTACTCCAGACAATATGGCTGCCAACGAATGCCATAAATTAGAGCGCAGCGACTATTATATAATTACAGCGCAGCGACTATTTATCGCGTGAGGGTCGGTTAGGGCTCAGGTTAGGCGCCGTGAGGGTCGGTTAGGGTTAGTTTTAGGGTTAGTGCAGTCATTCTGTTGACCGCTTTGCATGTTGCGATGCCGTCGATAGGATAGGTCGCTGCGCTCTAACTTTATAGCATTCGTTGGCAGCCATATTGCTTGGAGTACGGGTATCTAGTGTGCGTGTTTACCCCTACCTACTATATCTAGGATATGTAAAAATGATAAATAATAATAATTAATCGTACCAGTAAGCGTCACTAAATGGGATTGCAAAGATAATTGTTACATGAATTATATATGCATAATGAATATTGCATACGTACCATTTTCCATGACAAAAGGTTTAAATCATCATCGCAACTTGTTCAAATAGAGTCAATCTTTCAAAATTAACGTATCGTCGACGCAGCACAATTTTCAAGTACTTGCGCTATATAACGTAAAATTAAACAGACAACACGCAGACAAGTCGATCATGTCAGCCTCGCCACGGCCAAAATGCATGTAAGAAGCCTGAAACCTTTATGCCAACTGGTTCTAAAATATATCCACGCAAAAATTAAGCAAATTTCTGGAATTACTGTTTCATATAATCTGAAAATTCGAGCGCAATCGATACTTCATCGCGTTTTGTTTACAAATTTACGCAAACGATAAGCATTGCAGCACGGCGCTTTCGTCAGTAACTAAGGCGGAGTTGCCAGCGCAGAGGTTTGCCCATGCATCTTTAATCATTAGTCAGTGCCAGCTAGAGCAATTATCGTTTACCGCGTTATTACTTGCATTATTAGCAGTAGGTCCAGTGCCTAAAGTGTGAAAAATAAGTGCCTGGACGCCCATTACCTCTCCAGAAGAAGTGCCTGGGCGCCCCTTACCTTTCCAGTCTGTGCTCACCAATAAGTGGCTGGAGCCTGGACGGCGTTCAGATTTTAAAACAAATGCATGGACGCCGTCTATGACCGTCCAGGCGCACTTTAGGCCCTGACGTAGCCTACGTGAAAAGTTTTAACATAGAGCAATAATAAAACATTCTGTGAATAGATTGGCGGACAGCAGTCGGCACGATACCGATGAAATACTGTAGGCCCATAGGCGTAGGAGGCGGGGGTCCAGAGGCAAATGCCCCCAAATTTCAGGCAAATGTCCCCAAATTTCTGGCAAATGTGTTTTTCGGGCAAAACAGGCATGGCGGGGGAAAAATTAAATTTTTTCCGGGGAACCAGATGCGGGAGGATATTTTCAGGCACACAGAGGTAAAACTGCAGCTATATTTTCTGAAGATTTATAGGAATAAATGACTAAAAAGTCATCAGATTTTTCGGACGAGAAAATCGGAAGATTTTGGGCGAATGACTGAAAAATAATAATAATAAGGGTCATCAGATTTTTCCGGCAAAAAGAAAATCTTTGCCCCACCCCCACTTTCGAAAGGCTAATATTGAGTTGTTATGATGCTTCGATCGTCATGTTTTAATTGATGTTCGCCTCCTAAATGAATTGATGGTGTTAATGACTCTCTGGTCTAGTCTCTATTAGGCTCAGTGATTCCGTTAAGGTCTGAATTCTTGGAGTCATGGACGCATCACATCAAAAAAATTGGAGTCCACACCAAATGGATAAGAGTCATGGACTCCACACCCATCCATTTTTGGAGTCCCATCGGGCCATAGTAGGCCAAATGTAAAAAATTCCGAACTTCTTATAATTATTACAGGCGACAAAGGGCCCAAACATTAGGCCTATTATTACGTAACCTACGCAAAAAGTCGTATTTTTTACCCTCTCATTCTGTTGCAACTCGTACATTTTGCGAACAGCCACATGCGTACATAAAAATTAGCACTAACCCTCCTCCGTTTACAAAAGTTCGTTTAGGCTATATAGCTAAAGTCAACTATAAAATTCATTTCACCGTTGGCTATTTTGTGTGTGTTAAAATCTGAAGTTGTCGATACCAATACAGAAAATACCAAGTCATAAACTCATAAATTACAGTCAGCTTCTCCAGAGCTAGGCTGAATTGGAATGAAATATAGGCCTGTATCTTGCTTGGAATCGTGAAAGGTCAAGCAGGCTAGGCCATATAGGTCTATAGGCTATAGCCTAAGCCAAAGATAAAAAGAAGTTTTTAGTTTTTCAAATTTGAGAACAAATTAGCAGCCATTTAGAAGCAAAAGCTGGTGTTAGAGCACAATCAGATTGCATCATATTGCATTAATATTGACTGGAGAGCGCCTCTGAGAGGCTTCTTGTAGATGTGTTATGTAACTTATTGCAATGAATGAATGAGGGCAGAGCCTGAGAGAGCTAAAATGCGATTGTCGTTAGCAATGACATCATTTTAAAAATAAACAGGAAATTTTAGGACACTATAGCCTATAACTAGTACCAATCTTCCCGACGATTATAAGTTTTAGACTTTCCAAGAAAAAATATTTTAGCATTGTTGTACTTCTTTTAATTTTCTTGATTTTAGGATCTATCCGACGACGGTCATTACTTTTTAAGCCAGCTCATGGGAACGGTTGAACGCTATAATATTGCTGCCATATTAGGTCTAGACATGCATGCTATGTACGTCACTCACAGTGACTCACTTACAAAGAAATGAAATATTCGTAAATAGGTCATTGCATAAATTATTCACCACTAATCAGTCAATGCATAAACTGAGACAGTTACACAATACGGACCCCACGGTATTTCTTATTGGTGTCCCATGGACGCATCGTTAATTTATTTGTGCGTCCATCCACAACTTCAGTGCGTCCATGGACGCACAGCCTTTATTTTTGTGCGTCCGGCGTCAAAATTTGTGCGTCCGGGACGCACGGACGCACGTTAACGGAATCACTGATTAGGCTACTCTTCGTAAAATGCAAATTGGTCTACCTATCTCATTTCTCACTGTTCTTAAGACTGTCCTATTCGACCGTGGCCGGACCAGGAGCGCTCCTGAGTAGGCAACCTTGAAGGAGCGCTATATCAAATTGCTGTAGCCTAATGAATAAAATAGTCTACAGATTTTGTATCCTTTGCTTAATTGTTACCTTTAGCTGCACAATCTTCCAATAGAGCTACTTGAATATATCCTCATTGAAGTCGTAACCACGGAAGTGAAGGATGTGAGACTCGCTAAAAGAGTGTGGAAAGAGAAGGGTGATCACGTGATAGACCGACTTATGACTGTTTGCATGTGGTGGAACAGCATCGTTGCGACCGACTTCTTTCGGAATAAAGTTCACGAATTCTAACAGGCACTGGTTAGAAACAGTGGCGGCGCCAGGATTTCAGTTTCGGGGGCCGGGGCTGAAGCCTCGCGGCGGAAATTTTCCATTTTCGTCCGTCGAAATTTCTGGCGACCTTTTTTTGTCATCGACCAAAATCTTGCGAAAAAACCTCCATTTTCACCGCCAAAATATCTGACGACCTATTTTTTAGTCGTCGGCCGAAAATCTTGGATATTTCAATGTAAAAAATCGGGTGGCCCTTTTTTAGGGGGTTGAACCTCTTATAGGGGGCTTAGCTCCCCTAGCGCCGCCACTGGTTAGAAAAACAAATAAGTAGGCGTAGCTTGAATATTATTATACGCACGATGAAGCAAAGCAACAGAGTTATAATCATCATCATCATATCCGTTGCTATCTTTTTGCGTTAAGGTGCAAGCAGTGTGTTTGGACTACTGCGCAATATTATTCTAAGACTAAGTATAGGTCTACGTCGGTCCAGTGCCTAAAGTGTAAAAAAATAAGTGCCTGGACGCCCTTTACCTTTCCAATCTGTGCTCGCCAATAAGTGGCTGGACGGCGCTCAGATTTTAAAACAAGTGCATGTACGCCGTCCATGACCGTCCAGGCACACTTTAAGCCCTGCGTAGGTCCATAGCCTACAGGACCATGCATATGCAACGGCGGTCCTAAGTACGCAAGTTGAATTGATGAAAAGATTTCTCGGTAAATAGAAGCCGGATTGATAATTTTCACTTAAATGGAGGCAGGATTGATGAAAATGTTCTTGCTTAAATTGGAGCTAGATTGATGGAAATAGTCTTGCTTAAATTCGAGCTGGATTGATGAAAATATTCTTGCTTAAATTCGAGCTGGATTGATGAAAATATTCTTGCTTAAATTCGAGCTGGATTGATGAAAATAATTATTTAAATAGAAGTTGGATGAAACGAATTTTTGCCTAAATGGAACCTGGATTGATGACAATTAAGGATTCATTCTGTCCTAAATTGCACCAACAGGTATTAGCTTCATGTCGGAGTGACTGAAAGACACTAACAAGCTATAGCCTATATCTTTCCCGAACTACAATAACCCCGAATGAGCCTCGAAATGCAACGGCCTAGATCGAGGCCCTAGCCTATATCTTATTGAGGTTTATGCAAATTATTGAGAGGCGCTGGAAAAGCTGCGTAGTTTCGAGTGTGTTTCCGGTTACAACTGTCAAGCCCCGACTTAGTTCAGTTAAAATTCATCATCATCATCGTCATCATCAGTAGGCCTAGGCCTATTGTTATTGTATATGTATTGCAGGTCCAAGTTATCACAATAGGTTAGGTGAGTGTATATACCTTTTACTTACGATCTTTTATCATCCTCTGCTAATTAAACGAGCTGAATAGGCCCAATTGTAAACACAAAATGCTCTAGAATGTAATAGTGTCTATAGTATAGGCCCATACGAACAGTAGATTTTGTACGACTTCGTAGAATAATTATTATTATTATGGCCTATATAGGCTATATTTTGAAACAACAGTGCAGATGTACCTTTTCCCCAAATATCGCATCATAATCCTACATAATAACCCAGAAATGATTACAAATCCGGACTGTACTCCTGTACATAAGTCTAGCCAATAATTAGGCCTAATAGTTTCCTTCAAGTGAATAAAACTGCTAGAATGACATTCAGCAAGCTAACTATAGCGCACGCTTTACACTTAAAGTTAAGTAGGAACGAAAATGAAACCATCCCGTTGCAAAACAAAACAGCCAGCAGAACTCAAAATCATTGTATTTTGGCATCGATAAATCCCACGTTCAACGTGACGTGCCCGACAAAAGTCCCATTCACGGATCCCGCCCGGATCTATGGATCTTCCTTGGAGCTCATCATCGTGTATTTACCGTCTGCTGAGCGTTTGACGCACTTCCGGCAGATGACGTAGGAGATGACGACTACAAAGGTGACGCCGACAGCCAGAGCAAGGATCAGACCGATCGTGTAGCCGTCGATGCAAGCAAGAAATCCGTCGCAAGATGGAGCCAGAGTTGTTGGTTGCCCGGATGTTCTGTTCGAGTCCATTGGGATAGTAGTCGTTGTTGAAATAGATGTTTCGACGACTAAAAAGAAATGGCAATATGTACCCTCTCATCCGGTTGATATAATAAAGAATTTGAGGAGGTATGCATGGTTTGTGTGTATGTATGTATGTATGTATGTATGTATGTATGTATGTATGTATGTATGTATGTATGTATGTATGTATGTATGTATGTATGTATGTATGTATGTATGTATGTATGTATGTATGTAGGCCTATGTATGTATGTAGGCCTATGTATGTATGTAGGCCTATGTATGTATGTAGGCCTATGTATGTATGTGTAGGGTCTTGGCTGACTCATAATATAAGACAAGAAGAGAAGGAAGGAAGAAGAAGGAAGATACGGATGGATAAGGAGATAGGGTATAAAGTTACACACAGGTAGACGGTGCAGAACAGACTGAATGAGTACAGTGAAGAGAGAGAGAGAGAGAGAGAGAGAGAGAGAGAGAGACAGACAGACAGACAGACAGACAGACAGACGCAGACGGCAGGAAGGCAGAGCGCTGACTAACTCAGACCGAGCAGGGGCAAAGGTGGGCAAGATCCATCGGTTGCCTATAGTAACAGATCCAGGAATGTTACTAGGGACCAATTGGGTGAAGACACGACAGAGCAAGCAGCCAAAGGAGTCAGTATATAAGCGGGCAGACAAAGAAAGAGAGCAGAGCGGCCTAGTCAACAACAGCGACAACAAGGGTCAGTGCGTCAGTCGGTCAGTCAGTTAATTGAGAAGTTAGAATGTCCGAACTCGAGAACACCAGAGTCTGCCGTGTATGTTTGGACAATGTCTTCTGCTAAATAAAACACTGAAAACGTTCTGTGACTTTGTTTCCCATTCCTCCTGCTATCATCTAAACCGTACTCGCCGGACATGCAAGGAGAGGCGCTACATATGTATGTATGTATGTATGTATGTATGTATGTATGTATGTATGTATGTATGTATGTATGTATGTATGTATGTATGTATGTATGTATGTATGTATGTATGTATGTATGTATGTATGTATGTATGTAGGCCTATGTAGGCCTATGTAGGCCTATGTAGGCCTATGTATGTATGTATGTATGTATGTATGTATGTATGTATGTATGTATGTATGTATGTGTGCATGTATGTGTGTATGTATGCACGTTTGTATGTACATACATACATGTGACATGCATGATTATATGATGTAATCATTGTAATGTTATAGAGCACTTGAATAGCGCTTCTTATAACCTCTTAGCGGAGTTACGTACATAGCTATCAGTGAGATGATGGGAAAGTCTGTTTTTTATGATCGAAAAATGCATTGTAGTTATCGATGAGGGGAGTGAAGCGAATTTCCATATGGCTAATTGCTCGATAACTGTAGCCTATCGTTCAATGACAGAGAAGCTGCGAGATGCATTGCACAGTGTCTTTCGTGATACCCTTGCCTGCGTAAATTTACAATAGCTTGACCTGCAGATGGCATTGTATACCTTGAATGACGATGATCTAATCACTACGATGATCTAATCACGACGATGATCTAATCACGACGATGATCTAATCACGATGATGATCTAATCACGATGATGATCTAATTATGACGATGATCTAATTATGATGATGATCTAATCATGATGATGATCTAATCATGATGAGTTCTTCTCCAAACCCCTTAGTCCGTTTATTCTGTTGCTTGCTCAAGATCGAGTAAGCACCCCTGATAGATCGCTAATCTCGACCCAGGCATGCGAAATTAACCCACTACTCCCGCATAGACGATATTTAAGCTAGGTGTAAGAGTTATACCCTCTTGTGCATACCGGCCCTGAAGCGTAATTCTGGCAACGGCCTTGAAATTGATGTTGCTGCTAAGGATTATCATGCTGATGATCATACTGATGACGATGATGATGACGACGATGCTGATGATGATTTTTTATAATCCATACGCCATTTTGGAACTCTTTGAAGGGGCCCTGCATGTTGAAAAGATCGTTAACATCATAGTTCTATCAGTGTGAGAATTGTGGAAAAATAACTGGGGGGGTTGGACCATTATCCACTTGGAATTGGGGTGTAAAAAACATACTTTAACATGGGGCTCTAAGAAAGACTGGGGGGGTCGAAACCCCCAACCCCCCCGGCAATTCTCACCCTGAGTTCTATAGACAATAGTTGCTGTGTACAATTATTACATACCATGTGGCGTTTCAGAGGGGGCGACACTCTGTTGACTTGTGGTGTTCTCTTCAATGCCTGTTCCGTTCGAGCCCAGAAGTACAATTGTTGTCTCGCTGACCATCTGTTGGGTTCCCGGTTGAACTGTTGTCTCTGCCGAAGTCGAATTGGTTCCCGTTGTGGTTCCATCCACCTCTGGTAGAGAACTGGGTGTTGTTGTGGTGTCGTTCTCAACGTGCTCTGTGGAGTCTGTGGCGTTCGTCGGTTGAAAAGTGTTGTTATAGAGTTCGTTTGATGCGAATGGACTACGAGATGTTGACAGGTCGTTCGTTACGTTTTCACCGAGACTTGTGAAGTTTGTGGTGTTTTGAATCGGTTGCAAAGTTTCGTTGAAGAGTCCTGCTGGTGTGACTGGACTCTGAGGTGTTGTATGGCCATTCGTCGCGTTTTCACCGAGACCTGTGAAGTTTGTGGCGGTTTGAATCGGTTGCAAAGTTTCGTTGAAGAGTCCTACTGGTGTGACCGGACTCTGAGGTGTTGTCTGGGCATTTGCCGCGTTTTCACCGAGACCTGTGAAGTTTGTGGCGTTCGAAGTTGGCTGAAAGGTTTCGTTGGAGTGTTGTGTTGACGTGAATGGGCTGAGAGAGGTTGACGAACTTTTCGTCACGTTTTCACCGAGGTCTGTGAAATTCGAGCCGATCGTAGTTGGATGAAATGTATCGTTTGGACTTTGAGTGGCATTGATACCCTGAACAGCAGCAGTTGTATTTGATAGGCTTTGAGATGGCGTCACTGTTTCGTGGTTTGAACCGGAAGTTGTCACTGCAACGTGCGAGGTCGTGGAAGAAGTCGTTTCAGTTGCATTGGCTCCCATTCCCGAAGAGTCAGTATTTGTTTCGTTTGAGACCAGCTTTGTCGACTTTGAAGGTGCCACAGAAACCGTCGTTGAATCGTTCTGACCACTAACAACCGCCACACCAATCATCACACAAAACCAGACGACAATCTTCATTTCTTCTGTTCAATTTACCGCAAGAAATAATATAAAAATCGCAGCAGGTTTCGCGTAACTTTCAGATGTTTCTGAATTATCGGAAATTTGTTTTCAGACGTCTTGTTTTTGCTCAAATGCTCGACGATCGTTAAGTTGATTTCAAGGCACAGAAGCCCATCATCGATTTGTGTGTGTATAGCCTATCTATAGTCTCTATGCATCTTGATACTGATCTTTACGAGAGAGAAATAATGATGCGACAGCAGTTGTATGCGCTGCCGCATCGATTCTGCGCATCTCCGATATACTTGTATAAAATAGCCATACGTAGGATACGTGTATGCCTACCCACTTGCTGTGTAGGCTACGTACATTGCACATATGGCCGCAACAACCTTTAAGTTTATGTCCCGTAGTAACACAACAGGTATGCGTTACAAATGAAGTCGTGCTGGCAAACAGCATGCGCCAATTAATTTGTAGTCACGACTCTCGGTGTCATGATGGTTTTCTTCTTCTTTAAGTTCTATGCCCCTCGGCAGGTTTCAGCTTCCAATGACACCATTCTTATCTTCGCTGGGCTTTCCTTTTCAAATATAGTTTTAGGCTATTCGTCAGTCATTATCCATCCCAGCATCATCTGTCTCGGTCTTCCTCTATTTCTTATTCTCTCCAATCTCCCTTCTACGATTTCTCTCAGGAGGGAATTACTATTCGACAATTGCACATCGAAAAACCAGAATGCAGTGAATGTGTATTGCCTGCTCCCAGACGTCCGGGTACGTTTGGCTTTGACCCAATAACTGAACTTCCAGATGCCACAATCATATGGCATGTTGTGGACAGCCTCTTGGCCAAATAAAACAGAATGATAGGCTAATGTCTTTTTGACAGTGTTTGTCTAAAGTCCGTAAACATCTGACAACAGTGTAGCAGGGGCCTTCAATCTATGAATACAGCACAGTCAATGTGGTCTCTTCAGAGACTTATAGTTTATCTTTTCTGACAATCAGACGCGTATGTCAAGATCCGACCGTGCTTGACCACTGTGGACACTTTAGGTCCAACAGGCTACACGCTTTTATAGGGTTTTTCTTCCCTATACCGCTCACTCATTTGAATTGGCTCCACACCGTTTGATGAGCACGACTGCACGTTCAAATGCCGTGCTAACCCGAGATCTAAACTACTAAATAAGTCAGCATCTGGAGGTGAACCGCGATCCGATCCCTCCAACTCTCTACACTGAAACGCTTGAGACGCGGCCTACTCTTTAAACCTACCGGTACGTGGCCAGATGGGTCTTTAGTGTCTGCTGCTACCAACCATCGCTTCCAATGTTTTGAATCAGGCCCCAAAATGTAAAGGAATGCGTTTCTCATAATATGCATCCTGAGCCACAATGATCGATCAACCTCAAGCCCTCAACTTGCCAACTGGTTGCCATAGACTCACTTATTGCTTCTCTGACTCCACTTCTTCAATGCATGGCAAGTTTCTTTATACAGAGGTTTTATTTGAAGCGATTCGGAATCGCGATATAGGGCCTACATGTATATCTACTACAGCGCCAACGAGATCAAAGTCGATGGAACTATTGATCATCCATGCGACTGCGCTATAGAAATCACTGGATTAGAGTACAGATTAGAGCACACATACGCGCACACCCACACACACACATATACGTGGGGCGCGGTGGTGTAGTGGGTATGCGTTCGTCACCTTGCAGCCGAAGGGTTGCAGGTTCGAATCCACACCAAGTCGCCGCGTAGGGACCTTGGCAAGTCCTTCACTCGCAATTGCTCAGCGCTTCGGCGTAAAATCCCGATGCAGTGTCCGCTCTGTAGTCGGGAGCGTCTCTGAGTAGAAGGCTTGAAGGGGCGCTATAACAAGTGCACATACAAAAAAACACACACACGCACACATGCACATACACATGCACATATACCCACGTGTCCACGATACACGTGTATAATTCTATCCTGCTCTGAGACTATTATAAGGGCGTGTTTTTCTGAAGCAGCAGCTGCTGTCAGGAATCGATGTGTGGGATGGGATGTATATCCCGTCAAAGTAGAATCAACAGCCGCAGAGAAAGCTCGATGCAATACTTGATTAATTAAAAGTCAGTATGTTACATAAATCTACCTTCGATGTGTTATGACCTCACCTTTAGCTACATCGGTAAGGGCGTTAGCCGCGTCGCCTCACGCGACTCTGTGAAAAAGAGCGTCTGGACCCCGTTTCGCTTCCCGAAGCAGTGGCGCCAGGATTTCAGTTTCGGAGGGACTGAAGCCTCGACCGAAATCTCATGAAAATTTTCCATATTCGCCGCCAAAATTTCGGACGACCTTTTTTTTAGTCGTCAGCTCAAAATCGTGGATATTTCACTGTAAAAAGTTTCGAATGGCCCTTTTTTAGGGGGGGGTGAGCCTCTTGTAGGGGGGGCTTAGCTCCCCCCAGGCCCCCACTAGCGCCGCCACTGTCCCGAAGGTGGCTTTTTTCAGAGATTTAAATCCCGGGCTGGCACGGTCCGTGCACGGGGACCTAAATGTCGTGGCGTCCATTCAAACTGGCGAGCGGTGGTGAAGGATCTCACCCGATCAAATATCATTGAAAAATGATAAAATCCAAGTGCATTTACATTTAAATTATTACAAAGATTTAAGACTTGGCGGGGAAAACATCTTCAGTGAGGATTTCTTATAGACAGTAAATCCCTATTGCGATAGAAGCCCCCACTGCAACGAAATGAAAAGACGCTACAGAAGTCATAATAATATTGCGTTGCTATGCAGCAACACACCAGTGATATCAGAGACCGGCGGCGTGTGGATTTCGGGGGTTAAAACCCCCCATTGGCCTAGGGAAAAAGTTTTTTGAAGGTTATTTATCCATTTGAATAAGAAAAACAAAACAATTGCTTGTGGTAACAATTATTTTTCTTAATTTATTCCTTTTGTTACTTTGTTCCCTTTTTATTTACTGTAATACTGTTGGGTTGGTGTCAGAAAAGGTATCCGGCCAGGCCATAACCCCCTCCCCCATCATAAATTCGCCACTGGCAGAGACTGCACCTTGATAATGGTCGAAGCGAAATATTGATTGCTTGCTTATTCGACAAATTAGCTTTTATTTTATCATGTAGGAAAAAATTATTGTGCCATTTCATAAAGCCCAGTCAAACAATAAATTTAATTCTGTGTCTTCGTGTAGTTAAAGTAGCCTAATAAAAGAATAACTAATGAGATCTCACATAGGCTACGTTTCGTCAATCCATTTTGGTCTTTCATTAGGGGTTTATGGGGAAAGGGCGATAGCGCATTGGATAACACACTGGCATGGAGAGCGAGAGGTACCGAGATCGAGCCACGTAGGGCGGAAGTGCTTTGTAGGCTCATATTAGCGCCATGGATTGCAGCCTGCCTGTTCTTCTAGTAGTTAAGATTGGTGTTAATTAAGATTGTTGCCTAACTTGTAGGCTGCATGTACAGCGCAGTGCGCTTGAAGGCGTTTCATTTACAATAATAATAATAATAATAATAATAATAATAATAATAATAATAATAATAATAATAATAATAATAATAATAATAATAATAATAATAATAATAATGTTATTATTCATCATTATTATTATTAAGCTTGTATTATTATTGGTAGCAGTAATTCGAAATAATTGATAGAGCTATTTGTATAGTTAACCATAAAAATTCCACTTCATAACACAGTTAATTTATACAATAAAAAAATTGTATGTGTATACGTGAAGAGACAGTGTTTAATCTAGTCCCCCTCCTCTGGGGGGAGAATTGAGGTTTCTGGGGGGGAGACAATTGAGCGTCCGAAGGACGCTCGAGATGCGCGTTGCACCGAGACTGGGAGGGGGAGGGGGTGTGGGGAGGGGATGTGCCCCTCCCCATCAGAAACTTTTTGAAATTCCACATTGCAATGGCAGCATTTTAAGGCGTCGTCTTTTCAGTGGCCCATTAGAAACTTTTTCAATTTCCACATTGCAATGACAGCATTTTAAGGTGTCACCTTAACAAAATAGCTGTACTTTTTCAGTGACCCATTAGAAACTTTTTCAATTTCCACATTGCAATGGCAGCATTTTAAGGTGTTGTCTTAGCAAAATAGCTGTACTTCTTCAGTGACCCATTAGAAACATTTTCAATTTCCACATTGCAATAGCAGCATTTTAAGGGGTCATCTTTACAAAATAGCTGTACTTTTTCAGTGACCCATTAGAAACTTTTTCAATTTCCACATTGCAATGGCAGCATTTTAAGGTGTTGTCTTAGCAAAATAGCTGTACTTCTTCAGTGACCCATTAGAAACTTTTTCAATTTCCACATTGCAATGACAGCATTTTAAGGTGTCATCTTAACAAAATAGCTGTACTTTTTCAGTGACCCATTAGAAACTTTTTCAATTTCCACATTGCAATGGCAGCATTTTAAGGTGTTGTCTTAGCAAAATAGCTGTACTTCTTCAGTGACCCATTAGAAACATTTTCAATTTCCACATTGCAATAGCAGCATTTTAAGGGGTCATCTTTACAAAATAGCTGTACTTTTTCAGTGACCCATTAGAAACTTTCTGAATGTTCACATTGCAATGGCAGCATTTTAAGGTGTCATCTTAACAAAATAGCTGTACTTCTTCAGTGACCCATTAGAAACTTTTTGAATTTCCACATTGCAATGGCTGCAATTTTAAGTGTCATCTTAACATGATAGTAGGCTATCATATATTATAGTAGTAAATAATGTAATTTTAATCATATAATAATAAATAATATATTATAACACTTCATGTAAAACAATGATAAAAACAGTAACTAAAAACCAATATCATTTCGTCAAATTTTTCTGGGGGGGAAATGTCAATCCTGGGGGGGGGGAACTTTCCCCCCCCAGAGACGTCTAGATTAAACACTGGTGAAGAGAGTCAGTCTATAATAGACGATGCTCAATCTATATAAATAAAAATTAAAAAAGTTTGGTCCTAATGGGTTATCTCGGAAACTTCATCACCGATTCTTTTGAAATTTTTCGCAAAACGCTCCGTTCGAACACGATCGTGTTTGTAAAAGGATATCCTGGAAAGAAACAAATCTCTTAGACCAAAAAAACACAACTTACTCCTCGAGTTGACACGTTTACACATTTTAACCTTAACGCATACTCCGCCATTTTGGCCGGTGTATTTATAACGTACAGGGATGCCACTCTGAATTTTGAATAAGGTCAGGGATGCCACTCTGAATTTTGAAAAAGGTCAGATCCGGTCGAAAAAAGGCTAGAAAAGGCTAGATTGACAATTTTCACACAACGTTGGAGCGGACTGGTTTTTATATGCTTTTCTCGAAAAAAAACACAACATTGCATTCGATTTCAGCGAATTAAATTTATTTGCATTTGAATGCGGCCGTGTGGGAGGAAGGGGGCGGGAGGGAGCGGGAGGAAGGGGGAGGGGAGGGAGCGGACGGGATGGAGGGAGGAGAGGGATGGAGGGGGAGGGACGGAGGGGAGGGAGGGGAAGAAACGGAAGGGAGAGGGAGGAGGGGAGGGATGGAGGAGGGAAGGGGAGAGGGAGGGGAATGGAGGTAGGGAGGGACAGAGGAACGGAGGGAGGGAGGCAGGGGAAGGGAGGGAGGGAGGCAGGGGAAGGCAAGTAGGGAGGGAGGGTTGGACGGTCTTTTCAGCCACAGCAACGCGTGGCCGGGTACAGCTAGTTATAAATATTATTAATCATTGTAAATTATAAACCCTTCAAAACCGCGTGTCGCATGAAGATTTATCCTATACACCTTGATTCAAATTGATCTTTTTGACGAAATCATCGATCCATGACGTCTCAAACTATAATACGCACTGACGTGTCACGCATGATTGCAATCAACCATAGGCCTACGTAGCATTCGTTGTCACTTCAGTGTAGGACTGTAGTAGGCGTACTATGTCACCGAAATGACAAAAGCGTTTTAGAGCAAACATTACACACGCATGCAAAGCTGCGAGCACGCTAACGTAATATGCATATGAAAATGCATATGCCATTATGCATGCAAGTGTGCATGTACGAATGCAGGCGTGAATGTATGTAATATTATGTATGCATGTTTGCATGTATGCATGTAATTACATATGCATCAAACTGTGTACTTTTATCTACGTGTGAATGAACATGTATACAAACAAGCATGGGTCCATGTATTAGTATGTATTTAAGTCAGTCGGTCAAACAGTCATACATCAATCTATCTATTCATCTCTCCATATATCCATCTATCCATCCATCCACCCACCCATCCGTCCGTCCGTTCGTCTGTCCGTTCGTCTGTCTGTTCATATAGTCAACTGCTGTCTGTCAGTCAGTCAGTCAGTCAGTCAGTCAGTCTGTCAGCCTGTCTGTCTGTCAGTCAGTCTGTCTGTCTGCTTGCCTGTCTGTCTGTCTATCTGTCAGATATCAACGAGGCCGAGTCTGCCTGCCTGCCTGTCTGTCTGTCTATCTATCCACCTATCCTTACTCTACTAGGCTCAGCCGCGGACATACTGGACACTGATTCGTGGGAGCGGTAGCTACCAATGGAGTCCTTGTCCTCTTATTCCCACATCAAATCCATTGAAGTTCCTCATCATTGGTCTCAGCCACCCATCAACGCCGTATCCCCAAGAACTTAATCGCAACTGTGTCCAAACTGCTGACGGTGTCTCTGCTCTCACGTCTACCATGAATGACTGGAGTCTCTTCCTAGTCCACTGCCACGCATCGCTGCCAATGTTCGCGTTGCCAGGGACAACCAAGAACTGTATGACATAACAAACGACATGCACCAGTGGAATCCGCTGAGGTCTAACCGTAGGCCTCTGCATGGGTTCGGTTGAATGCATTGGTTTCAAACACGCTGCCATAGGTGCAACCAAAGTTTGACAGGACGAAGTTGTCAACAACAACTCACTACACAGAAAGTTCAGCTGAGTACGTAGGCCTATACGGTACCTTCAATTATACTAATTATTTGTGTGTGTACTTCTTACATGAGTACTTTAATTTAAGATCTTTTAATTTGAGTACTTTTAAATAGATTACTTCGCAATACGTATAATATTTAATGAGTTCATCTGCCTATAATAAGTAATTATGTAGTACTATTGTAAATCTGAAAGAGTGTTGATCACACACAAGGGCGGATCCAGGGGGGGGCCAATCCGGCCATGGCCCCCCCATTTCAAATCGCCATGGGACGTGGCCCCCCCATCCATGGTGGAGCAAAAAAATTTCAGGGTGTCAGTCATGCACAGGAGAATTAATGTATAAATGTAATTAAAACCTATAATAAAAATACTGTGTAAATGTAATTAAAATCCAATCTAAGTCTCTCACGCAATTGCATTGTCTTTATATAAAGCATCGAAATGAAACAATCTTTCAACAGTATCCAACTATGATTTATGGCATGGAATGTATGTTATTCGCGAAGCAGGACGTTTTGGCGCCGCCGTTTTGGCGCCGGACTTTTTGGCGCCGCCGTTTTGGCACCGCCGTTTTGGCGCCGGACGTTTTGGCGCCGGAATTTTTTTCTCCCTCATTCTAAAGTATAAAAATTATCAATTTGTAGGTAATTTTAGGCGGTTCATTTACGCACATTTTGAGTTAAATTTTGTGATGATATTCCACGCCGTTCAAAAGTTATGCCCGAAATAGCTCAGAATGTATGTTCGACGTACACTCCTCACTTGATCTGAAAGGGTCAAAGCTGGTTTTTATTCGTATTAGGTAATACCACAATTAAATTTCATTGGAGCTGGATTGCTGAAAATGTTCTTCCTTAAACTGGCGTTGCATTGATGAACAATCCAACTCCGATTTAAGCAAAAGTATGTTTGTCTGTGTTCAAAAATCTGATGTTAAGTATTTTTTGTCGAAATGTAATAAAACTTCCTTAATTGTTATATGGTATGGCAGTGAGTAGGCCTATAGTCAATGTGGTCACATGATGTACATGTAGTTAAGCTTTTGAATAATAATTGTTGCAATCGTATCTGGCATTCAATAAAATCAGAAAACTGCCGCTATATTAGAACATTAGCCGGGTACCCGGCAGGGCTTTTTTAACGTGCAGCTATACACAAAATGTGCATTTGTAATCGAATTTGTGCATTTGTAGAAGCACTTACGTACAGTTAAAACTAGCCAAAATATCATTGTCCTCCCTTTAGAAGTAATTTACCATTGGTTCGAATTGTTCATTATTGCAATTATAATAAAAAGGTGTCCCACTGCAAATGTGTGCCAACACTAAAGAAGGTGTGCAATTGCCAATTTTTGCCAACACTAAAGAAGGTGTGCTATGGCCAATTTTTGCCAACACTAAAGAAGGTGTGCTATGGCCAATTTTTGCCAACACTAAAGAAGGTGTGCTATGGCCAATTTTTGCCAACACTAAAGAAGGTGTGCAATTGCCAATTTTTGCCAACACTAAAGAAGGTGTGCTATGGCCAATTTTTGCCAACACTAAAGAAGGTGTGCAATTGCCAATTTTTGCCAACACTAAAGAAGGTGTGTAATTGCCAATTTTTGCGAAACCTAAACAAATCCAATGGTTCGAATTGTTCATTATTGCAATTATAATAAAAAGGTGTCCCACTGCAAATGTGTGCCAACACTAAAGAAGGTGTGCAATTGCACAACTTTTTTGTACAACAGCAGTGTGCTTTAAAGCATCATTATTTTACTTGCACACCTTTATATTACAATTGCAATAATGAACAATTCGAACCAATGGATTTGTTTAGGTTTCTAAAAAATTGGCAATTACACACCTTTTTTAGTGTTGGCAAAAATTGGCAATTGCACACCTTCTTTACTGTTGGCACACATTTGCAGTGGGACACCTTTATATTACAATTGCAATAATGAACAATTCGAACCAATGGATTTGTTTAGGTTTCTAAAAAATTGGCAATTACACACCTTTTTAAGTGTTGGCAAAAATTGGCATTTGCACACCTTCTTTAGTGTTGGCAGAAATTGGCAATTGGACACCTTCTTTAGTGTTGGCTAAAATTGGCAATTGCACATCTTCTTTAGTGTTGGCAGACATTTGCAGTTGCACACCTTTTTATTATAATTGCAATTATGGACATTTCAAAACAATGGACTTTTTAAAAGAACTGTCGCTTTTGTCTTTAATACACCATATTCATTGTTGTCACTAAAGTCTGTATTTCCTCGATCTATCGTGCTAAAATCTTATGTCATCTTAAAGTTCTTATTTCTATACTAAGCTAAATAGGCCCAGTCTTAGCGGGACTTTCTCTCTTTGGTGGGCCTGTTTTTTCAATCATTCGATGTGACATCCTCTGCTTTGATCGCTTGTACTTTATTAATCTGCTACCTCACATGTCTTATAATTTGTTATTAAATAAAGCATTTGTTTAAAAAATCCAGCTTCTATTTCACCGGCAAAAAAATCTCCTTTCAGCTTCAATTGTTCAAGCATTCGTCGGAACTCCCGCCGCTTTTTCGCATTTAAAAGGCTCTTCATCGAGCTTACAAATCTCAAGCGTTCTTTTCTTGATCATATCTTCCATTTCTCATGCGTTCGCTTAATAAATCCAGCTCCAATTAAACCAGGAATATTTTCATCGATCCAGCCTCAATTAACGCAACAACAAGCCGTACATTCACTTTCTATTTCAGCAAGGATTTCGTCAATTTGTTTCACGCGTCGTATACACTGAACCGGAAATAGACTGCAAAACGCAAATGTTATAGCGCAATGGCGGCGCCAAAACGGCGGCGCCAAAACGGCGGCGCCAAAACGGCGGCGTCAAAACGGCGGCGTCAAAACGGCGGCGCCAAAACGGCGGCGCCAAAACGGCGGCGTCAAAACGGCGGCGCCAAAACGGCGGCGCAAAAACGGCGTCGCCAAAAAGTCACGTACCGGAAGTATTTTATTTATTCTAGTCTTAAAAAGTCATCAGTTTTTGGGATGCTAAATTGAACACCTTTTTTGAAACTTTCGCACGGGAGACTAAAAAGTCATCACTCCTTTCAGACGAAAAATTAAACACCTTTTTTAAGATTTCGCAGGGATGACTACAAAAAGTCATCAGTTTTTTAATTCTAAATTGAACATCTTTTTTTGAAAATTTCGCACGGGAGACTAAAAAGTCATCACTCCTTTTAGACGAAAAATTAAACACCTTTTTTAAGATTTCGCAGGGATTACTACAACAAGTCATCAGTTTTTTGGGATGCGAAATTAAACACCTTTTTTGAAAATTTCGCATGGATGAATAAAATGTCATCACTCTTTTTAGACGAAAAATTAAACACCTTTTTTAAGATTTCGCACGGATGACCCAAAAATTTCATCAGTGTTTTGGGAAGGAAAATTGAACACCCTTTTTGAAGATTTCCGGCGGATTACTTAAAAAAGATCATCTAGTTTTCGGGAAAGAAGTTTTTAAATAAAGTCTATATTTATTGAGACCTTATGGCACTCTTACAAGCACTGAAAAGTACAGCTAATTTGTTAAGATAACAGCTTAAAATGCTACCATTGCAATGTGAAAATTCAAAAAGTTTCTGGTGGGGAGGGGCATATCCCCTCCCCACACCCCTCCCCTACCACTATCGGCGCTGCGCGCCTCATGATTGTCTTCAGACGGTCAATTATCTACCCCTCCGAAAACCTCAATTCCCCCAGAGGTGGGGGCTAAATTAAACTCTGGTTTCGGCCAAAAACCACTAAAAAAGTTCATCAGATTTTTCGGCGAAAGATCAACGAAAAAATTTCCGACCCCAGCCCAACAATTTTTTGGCCCCTCCCTTCGAAAATTCCTGGATCCGCCCTTGATCACACATAGAACGATTTCAACGATTTTCCAAAAGCTTCGATTGGTATTGAAAACTCAGGTGGGCATTTGGATTTAACTATAGCGTATACCGGATGCATATAAGCATTCTCTAGGCGATTAGAGCACGCGCCGTTTGCATTGGCCGGTTTTAAAGTAATGAATATTCACGAGCTGCACCCCTTCTTCTTTTCCTACCGGAAAAGAAGATCGAAGGAGTGCAGCTCGTGAATATTCATTCACGACGAATAATACGGCGCCTATGCTGGTCTAATCACCTAGAGAATGCTTATAAGCCTACCGGATACCTTACTACCTGCAATAATTATCAGCTACGAACACCCCTTTAATATAACGAATTATTTATTTCCTGACATCTTAAAAATAGGTCTATGCCATTCACTTAAATCTCAAGCCGCACTCGTGCACGCTTTCCTATGCGGAAGGATTGATCGCAGCAATGCAGGACCAACTCATTCTCAAATTAATAATAATAAGGTAAACAAGAAGCTGACAAACAGTCCAGTATAAGATTGCGAATATGGAATAGATTTCTCGACAAGAATGATGTCAAGGTCACGAAAGTCATTCAGCAGGTCGAAGAAATTAATATAAAGAAGATAGTAAAAATTTCAGAGAATTTTTTGGCAGGTCGAACTTCGTAAGCAACAAACATGGCAATTATGAATGCTCATTCATGATTGCCTTGTGGGATGTGTTCCATTTTTATTTCAGAGGAAATTTTTGTTTCTGTCTCATCCATTCTTGACCGTAGATCCAGTCGCTGTCCAGCACAACTGTTGGTGTGGTTGCCCTCTAAGCTTACAGGTCACAAAACCTGGACCGACCACAGCGAATGCAGAAGCTTCGCTTTGGTCGGTTCAAGTCTCTGGAACAGATTGCCAGGCATCTCAGGGCACGAGAACCTTAGTATTTCTTTAATTCTATTCTACATACACATTCTGTCCCTATTAGCTACCTGATACATCGATAAGCGCGTTGGTCGCGTCTCACGTGACTCTGCAGAAAGAGAGCGTATAGGCCTACGGACCGCGGTTCGATTCCCGAAGGTGGCTTGTTTCAGAAAATAATCTAAAACCTCGGGCTAGCATGGTCCTTACACGTAAATGGCGCGGCGTCCATTCAAAAAATTTCAAAGCGGTTGTGAAGGATTATACCAGATCAATTCATTGAAAAATGAACATGGTCGATAGATGCTTGACCCTCTGACTGTAGAAGACCGTGGTCGAGGCCATGATATGGTCGCTATATAAAATCAGAGTACATTACATCTACATTCTATTCGATTCTGGTGTTAGATTGGGAGAGACTTTGACGAGTTTCTCCTGCTGAGGCGCTATATAAATATATTCGTACAATTGCCTGCCTGACTCTCCGGACTTGACCCGCCGCTTATCGATTTTGTTTTGATTAAGCGCATGTGAATAAGCTATAGTTCCCGCGACTTGGCTTTTGTGGGCGCCGTAGAAGTCTCGAGATTACGATTACGACTACGATTTTGAAATCAAAGAATACGATTACATCTCTTTGCCATAATTATAGTGTTTGAATCGTGGTGCATTGTCTTTCAGGCAGATAGGTTTGACAATGCCTGCTGTGGTTGATCAGCCGAAAAGTGGCAAAAAGCTGAGAAATTGGTCGACTGGTTTGTGCGGATGCTACCAAGACTGCAACACGCGTGAGTGCGACCGGTCCATAAGAAGTGGGACCGTTTCTAATTTAGGAGTGATCATTATAGGGGAAGCTCATAACCTCATGTTTCTTATCGTCGCCACTAAACACGACTGTCTAAATTATCTGTACGTGGGCCAATATTGCTGTGACCACGCTGTATTTCGGTAGCCTATATACCGCCGGTGTCACGAAATAGAGTATCCCCCGTATTATTCGTATACCCCCAAATGAAAAAAAGTCGAAAAAGCCACTTCTGCGTGCATTTATGTTTGCAAATTAATTTGCAAACATGAATGCATAAACTGCTTTGTTTTGAACAATGACACTAACAGGTATGTTTATTCCTATTAGATATTTTTTGTTTTAGAGCACTTAGAACATTTAAAACAATTAAGAACACTCAGAGTCAATAAATAAATTCGAGTTGCCTTTCTCTGAACATTGCTTAGGCCACTTAAAACAATTAGAGTCACTTTAAATTTTGATTACAGCATGAAATTTTCAATTATACGCATTTTCAAAAAGGGGATAGAATGGTTTATCTCCCCGGATAGTGTAGACCGGTTAATTCCATCCGGGGGGGATAGATTAATTCATACCCCCCAGATAGCTTTCAGGGATATAGAATATCACGTGACACCTGCACAGATTGCATCGCAGTACAATACCTTACGCAAGACTTCTCGGTAATAAACTACATAGTCTTGCCTTATCTTCAACCTTCCTCGGTCTGAGGGTTGGTCACTTCATAGACGAGTCTTTCCCCGTCTTTTCCAGTTTACATTACATTGGGTAATAACGAGTGAATTACAGATAAGAAAGAATCAGATCAGATGGCAAGGCTTGTTTTAACGTGCATTTTTACTCAAAATGAGCAGTTGTGAATGAATTTGTGCAGTTGTAAAAGCAATTTTGCGCCGTTAAAAACAGTTTTTAAAAAGGTCATTTCATCCGATTTGGGGTAGCCTATAAATTTCCATACAAAGATTGGAATGGAAGGAAGGGGTTGTGCAGTAACGAAATGCGATAAAAGGCTTCATTGTGTGTTTTTGGGCAAGTAAAAGGAGAATGACTAAAAAAGGTCGTCAGAAATTTTCTGTCCTAAGAGTAAGAGCACTGATTAAACATTGCTTGTTAGGACCAAAAACTTGTTTGCGTTTGTAGAGGCGCCTTTCTAACGGCACGTGCTGTGTTACGGCGCCATAAAATTGTCGTCATTATTATTATTATTATTATTGTGCAGTTATTACAGTGGCGGCGCTAGGGGATAAGCCCCCCTATATAAGGCTAAACCCCCTAAAAAAGGTCATCCGGGTTTTTACATGCAAAACTTAGATATTTCCACGATTTTCGACCGTATGAACAAACAAAGGTCGTCAGAAATTTTGGCGGCTGAAAATGGAAAATTTCCTCCGGGATGCTTCAAGCCCCCCCAAACTGAAATCCTGGCACCTCCATTGAGTTATAAAAATTCATTTAAAAGAGCTTGGGATTCATTTAAAAGAGCTTGGGATTAGATTATATTTTTTCTATAATATTGTATATATTTATGTATAAAATTGCTCATTTATATGCTCCATAGTCTATATTGATAATGTAGCCCTATTATAGAGCGGATAAATTTAACCACAAAATAGTTTGTTCTCATGATTGCTCCAACATTTGGATTGGACGATGTTTCATTGCAATGCATCTGAATTATCTCTTTTCCGTAGTTTGCTATGCATGTTGGTGCTTTCCCTGTCTCCTGTGCACTCTATCGAAGAACATGGATGAGTGTGCCACTGGTCCGTGCTGCTGTGGTATCGCAGGAGGCAGTTGCCTTGCCTACGCCGGTCTCCACATTCCCGGCGCCCATCTACCTAACGTCTTCCTGGTTGCGCTCAGGACTAAACTCCGAATCAAGCACGGCATCAAGGTGAGAAGCACCTACTTGACAATTGACATCTCTCGATAGTTATATGTATCATATATATTGTGGGTTGCGGTGAGGTAATGGGTATGTATGCAGCCGGAGAGTTGCAAGTTTGAATCCACCTCAAGTCGCCGCGTAGGGCCCTTGGGCAAGTCCTTCACTCGCAATTACTCGTGCGCTTCGGCGTGGAACTCCGATTTAGTGTCCGCGCTGTAGTCGGGAGCGCCTCTAAGCATAGATGGCTTAAAATTAATGGGCGCTATGTAAGTGGAGAAATAAGAAACGGAGAAATAAAGAAATGAAGAACAAATACTGGAAGAGATCAATAGAGCAATTTTAAATGGATTGGGTTTGCCTAAATTTTAGAAAAAATGCATAAGTAGAACATGTTCTAGATAAGACTACATAAGGAGAATTGTTTCTAGACAAGAGCACATTATAAATAGAACAGATGATACACAAATGCTTTTAAAAATAGCTTATGCTAGACATGGGAAAAAAATGGAATGGATTCCGTGCAATAATACAAAGGTAGAATAGATTCTAGACAAGAATGGATAAATAGAATAGTCTCATATTACATGTATAAGCAAACACGCAGAAAAAGATTAATCTCCAAACTTCTAAAGCGCCACTAGATATCCAATCCCACGGCACAAGCCTGTTCATGAAAGAGGCCTTATGCTATCTGCGAGGTAACATGCATGGTTCTCAGCTGTTGAGACATTTTTAGACTAGAAGTTTAAGCTTGAATTTATACGCCAACCTGAGCCACTCAAGCTGATCTTCTATCGCGGTTGTAATGTTTATTCTGTTGTATGACTGTTATTGTTTACAGATAAAATTATTATTTTGTTCTTTAGGGAAGTATATGCAGGGACGTCTGTTGCGTCTGGTGCTGCGAATTCTGCGTTGCAGCTCAGCTCGCACGCGAACTAAAACACCTGCAAGCCTGAGTAGCCTACGAGGTGACGTCCAAAAACTACACTCGACCTCTCAAACGCTATCACACACCTTGCGACGCACTGAATGTCAATTAATGGACGTAAACACTACACAACCATTATTGGTTGCAGTAGGAACAATAGAGGCCGTGGACTATGTACTATGTAGCGGTTCGCTCCAAAGCGCGGCAAAACTTAACACTTAAGAGACGAACCTTAAATTTAGTTTAGAGCTGCAAGCGATAGAATGGTGAACGTCACCATAATGACCTCAGTTAAAGGTAACATATTCTGGAACACGAATAATTATAATTATAATTTTTATAGGTGCCAAAACGTGGATGGTCTGTTATATATAGAAGAACGAGCTTGTAAATGGTCGCTGTTTAGAAGAATGGATCACGTGATTCAATTTATGTTCCAAACATGAAAGTTTGGCGATTATGAATGTGAAGAAAACGATTTAAAACACTTACAATGAAACTACATGAACTCATAATTATTATTGTGGCCGTGTGGCATGATGTAAATAATAAAGTTAAGTAAGAATGATCACGCACGCACTCACGTATATATATATATATATATATATATAAATTATTTATAGAGATCTACACCAGAACTTCCAAGAATCGACTAAACACCTGGAGAACTATTACGGAAGTTTTCTAAACAGAAACAATTCCAATTCTTCGGAAGTTTAATATAATACAAAAGATAATAAAATAATCATTTACAAACATATTATGCTGTGCGTCTGCACGTGTTTAAACTGGCTGCAAATGACCTTGGTGCCAAGCACGACAACCACCTGTTTGCTCAGTTCATCAGCTTACCACTTGCACCGATGACTTTCTTTATCAATTAACGCAAATCAATTCATATTTACACACAGTGCTTGCAGGAGATTGCATTGCTCCTCAGTCAGAGTTTGGATGGTCATCGCGTGGAGCAAATATAGTCCAGAAATCAATGAGCAGATGCTAAAGGGTTAACCGAGGGTTCTCAACATGAAGACCCTCGATAGAAGCGAATCTGATTATGAGAGATGATGTGCATCACACTTACTGGTCCCATCCATCCATCCATCCATCCATCGTCCGTCCATCCATTCGTCCGCCCGTCCATCCATCCATCCATCCCTCACCCATCCATCCATTCATTCATCCATTCAGCCAACCATCCATCCACCCTTCCATCCATCTCTCATCCATCCATTCATCCATTCGTCCATTCATCCATTCATCCATTCATCCATTCAGCCAACCATTTATCCATCCAGTCACCTATCTATCCATTCATCAATTCATCCATCTTTCCATTTATCCAACCATCCATCCATTCATTAATCCATTCGTTCATTCATCCATTCATCCATCCATCCATTCATTCATCCATTCGTTCATTCATCCATTCATTCATTCGGCCAACCATTTATCCGTCCATCCACCCATCCACCTATCCATTCATCAATCCATTAATTCACACACACACGCACGCGTACACATACGCACACACACACACACACATACACACACGCACGCACACACTCGCACACACAAAGAATTCATCTGTCGTTTGGAAATCGTATAGACACAGCAGATTCTGAGATCACTAAATAGTCTTTATATAACGGTCCTTCACTCTCAGGCGTATACGCCTAATCGTAAGCGCATTGAAACTAATGTTATAAATGCAAGTCGACAGCAATTCATGCATAGCGCATTTGCTGGGCCAGCGTCACAATTAACATGCACGGTGAATATTGAAGCTGTCGTTTTTTAGTCTTCGTAAGAAATCGTTCAAAGTGAAGCCATACTTATATACACGAGCCAGCATGCAGACATCTCTAGTGTAATACCAAATTTATGTTGCGCCTTTATACACGTCCACTCAAAGGATATTATAAATAATGAACGCATGGTTCAGTAGGCTATATGTACACGAAATGCGTTTCACATAATCGCAGCATGTACACATTGTAGGCTACATGTATATAATTTTACATTTATCTTCTTGTACATAATCAATTTAATCAATTACAATTTCGCGACTTTTATAGCGCTACTATCCCATTGTGACATATATGGAGAGTATCAACTGATGGGAGTTTCAGTGGAATGATGTTACCAAAATATATATATCACAAAATAATGGAACACCTGAATTTTTTTTATCTTACTACCACCATGCATATATTTGCATGAATATGCACAATATTTTATTATTATTATTATTATTACATAAATTTATTACGCGCGCAAGGTCACACCAAAGTGTGAATCTGAGGCGCGGATAGTTAGCTTCCTCTGGCGGCTAACTATCCGCGCCTCAGATTCACACTTTGGTGTGACCTTGCGCGCGTAATAAATTTATGTAATAATAATAATAATAAAATATTGTGCATATTCATGCAAAAATATGCATGGTGGTAGTAAGATAAAAAAAATTCAGGTGTTCCATTATTTTGTGATTCAGTGGACAGAGATAGAAAAGGACAAAGAATTAAATTTGTTCCAATTCGAAAATTACTTATTTGGGGGTTAAGTTCCGAATATTAAACAATCACGTCCCATGTACGTATACGCAATGCATGCTATGTATGTATGCACGACATTGCATGTGCCATGTGCATTGTGACACAACCATTATGTATCTAAACGAAGCTGTCATCTCGTTGATTTCTTCGTCATCGCATGAGTCATCGTCGTCGTTAACTGAGGCATCCGAGCAGTTCCGGTTGCGGAGGACACTCGTAGATGTGCGTACCTCTCTGAAGATGTATCCGCCTGGAACCACCACCACCACCACCACTTCCACCTCCTCCAACACCACCACCCACCGAGGAAGCCGTTCCTGGCGCCTGGCATCCATGCGGCGAGCAAGGGAAGCTATCGTAAACAGCATACGGACAGTGACACTCGATGGCCCCGGACTGCGCCGAGACCGGTCCCGACTTCAGCTTTTGTCGTTTCTGGGTCGGGTGCTGGTTGATCTGGGTCAGGTCACTGGCGAGGCGGGAGGCGGCGGCGGCGGCGGCAGAGTCGTGTGCTGTCGGCGAGATGACCTCGCAGGACAGAACGAGGGTTTTGGCGGCGGCGGAGGCGGTCGAATGCTCGTCCTGTGGATAGGGAGGGAGCCCCGATGGACCGGCGTAGTCGTCGTCCGTCGTCACACCGCCGTCATGTCGTCTGCAAATGACAACGACAGAGGGCAACGACACGCTGCTGTATATGGAAAGCCAATGTTCTGGAAATAGCGACGATGGATTTATGTCCGTGGAAGAGATTACATGCGAGACGAACAGGCAAAGGAAGAAAAGACCCAGACAAACAAACAGACAGAGAGAAGCAAGAAAAGACCCAGACAAACAAACAAACAGACAGAGAGAAGCACAGAAAGAGTGACAGATAGAGAATATGCAGACGAGTCTACATCACAAGACAGGGAGACAAATTATTATTATAGACAGGACAGGCATGTAGCCTACCGTACAGCCGGATCGACACACAAATACGCAAAGAAACAGGCAGACCAGCATACATACCGACAGACAGACAGTAAAGAATTATGTCTCGTGCACAAGTCATCAGATTCCTCACAAAGGTAGATTTTCACGACTGTGAACTGCTAAAAATTCACTGATTAAGATCGGAGCAATTAGTAATTTTTATGTAGGCCTAATATTGTCATGCACGTAATCTATTACCATCTCATTTAATCAAGGCTTTCTCGCTCTAAATGTTAGCATCCATAATTTATCCACTTCTCAAGAAATACAAATGAGAATCCTTTCGCTCGCATCAATATCGGTCTCTCCTCGATAAAATGCGTTGGACCAAGAAATTGGAAGACCACAGCATTTTAGGTTGCAAATGAGTGGAAAGAGGGATGATTATAATGGAAAGAGGGACGATTATATCCTTCTTTCCACTCCTTTGCAACCTAAAATGCTCTTCAAACGTTATCCACGCAGCCACATTATGAATGGAGATTGAGCAGCTATAATAAGCATTCATCCAATGATATATGAATCCTAGTAATGAATGAATAAATTTAATGAATGAATGAATGAATGAATGAATGTGTAAATTTAATGAATGAATTAATGTATAAATTTAATGAATGAATGAATGAATGAATGAATAATTGGTCATGAATCCTTGGCCAATGTGTCCAATCCAGGGTGAGAATTGCCGGAAGCGTTGGAGGTTTCAAGTTTCAACCTCCAGTCTTTCTTAGAGCCGCATAGTAAAGACGGTTTTTCGCACCAAAATTCCATGTGCATGGATCAAAGTCCAATCCCCCAGTTGTTTTTCAATAATTCTCACACTGGTCCATTCTCCATAATCATCAGAACATTGGTTCTTATAACTGATTATAATAGTTAAACTAACTACTATACTCCATACTTCGCCCTTCTCTGCACGTCACTTTGTTGCGTCCTCTATAGTTCTACAACCAGGGCTTAAAGTGTGCCAGGACGGTCATGGACGTCGTCCTGTCACTTATTTTCGAGGTGGGACGCCGGCCTATCACTTATTTGGCCAGCACTGCCAGGACGGTCGTCCATGACTGCATGAACGACCGTCCAGACAGCCATAGACGGCAGTGCATGGCAAAGGGTTTCTATGGGACGTTGAGTTTTATGCCCAAATATTTCACAAATATTTCAGATATATATCATTTTAGATTTCTAGAGTGTTATCCATTGTTTATCCATAATCAGCGATTTTATTAAGATGACGTCTTAAAATGCCACCATTGCAGCGAGGAAATTCAAACATGCAAACAACGTGGAGAGGACATTTATTCATTTTATTGAACTCGTAAACTGTGTCTTTCATCAATGAAATTATGAGAAATTTGTTACCATTACAGTTTGAAGATTTAACAAAAATTTAAACAGCTGAAGAGACACTTTTGAAGCCATAAAACACGACTATCGGCACGGTGTAGGCCTACCCTCAACCTGGAATGGTCTTCCTCTGAAACTCCGCTCTCTTTCTAAAAATCAATCTCAGGCTTTCCTCTTTCATCTTGATGGCCTCGCTGAGGTTGTGAGCGCCTCTGAGTGGCCCCCTTGAAGAGGCGCTATATAAATGCATCTAACGAATGAATGAATGAGTGAATGTACGAGAGAGATGACTGCGTGGGGGGAAAGCAAGTAGCGGATTGTATACTATAGACTAGGCCTAGGCCTATATAAAGGCGTTCAACTCAATTACGTGCAATTATTATTATCTATTGCCTTGAATCTGATTATCGTTATTGTTGCGTAGCAACCGCGTCATCTTACAATTTTGCCGCTAGAGGCTCATGGCATTTCAACGGACGCAAATTTTAACCTGGTTTAGATAGGGACTATTTGGTTTTGTG
>OX457042.1:25914111-25941611 GCA_949752735.1 Lumbricus terrestris
TGTCTTATATATGGAATCATTAATGGGAGGGAGGAAATGACACACACCACTGGGCCAGTGAGCAAGACAGGGCTTTTTTAACGTGCAATTGTACACAAAATGTGCAGTTCTAAATGGATTTGTGCAGTTGTAGAAGCACTTTTGTACAGTTAACACTAGCAAAAAAGGTTATTGTTCTCCGATTGGAAGTAATTTACCATGGAGGATGGGAAGGAAAAGACGGGGTTGTGCAGTTGTAAAAATTCCTTAAAAACAGCCCTGGAGCAAGACACTGAACCACCAGCCGAGAGGTGATGGGGGCCTCAAATTCCGTCAGGGCGGAACTTAGTTCGAGACTTCAGCTCCACATGCGACCTCTAGCTAGAGCGAAAAGTATTCATAAAATCGATTAACATCAATAATAATAATAGCTAATAATAATAACAATGACGTTTTTATGGCGCCGTAACACAACCATGCCGTTACAAGTGCGCCTCACATACTGTACCAAGCAGCAGGATAGCCCTTACAAACTCAATAAATCTTGAATCTATCAGCAGCGTGTATACCCAGAAAAATTGAGGGGTTCCAATTGGGGTTCCAAAGAAAATAACCGCATAGGACTACCTAGAATTGGACAGAATTAGCTTTTAAGAATCTGAAATTATTCATTTCGAATGTTTGAACCCGGAAAAGCACTTACAATACGACCATGATTACCATCCTTCCTAAAAAATGACACACACTCTTATACACTCGAGAAGACGAGCACATAATCGATACAGACACAAACACACGCACACACAAGCACAAGCACACACACAAGGACACACACAAGGACACACACAAGGACACACACATGCGAACAGACTCACACAAAAAACACACACGCCCAGACGTCGCACGTGCACTTAGATCTACACATTCGCAAACACACGTGAAAACAGAGCAGAAAAAAGAACCTCGAAGAAGTCTATTATTACAGACGTCATGCAGTTACGCATGCGCAACAATTACCCTCGAAATGCAGTAGAAAGTAGACTTTCAGTATCTTAGCAACGATGACGTCAATCTCGATGACGTTCGACGTCGACGTGTAGGCGTGGCTCTCACGTGTCGACCCTTCGCACTCCGTCAGTGTCCTCGAGTACTGCCTCTCTCTGATGCCCGCCAACTGGTAGCAGATCTTAGGTCGCGGAGCGGCAGACGTACCCCACTCGCTCGGTAGTCCGATGCGCGCGAAGTTCAGCAGCGTGACGTTGACCTGTTGACCCGGAAGTGCCTGGATTCGCCATGGACAGTCCGGTCCGCCCCTTCCCGTGTCCATGGTAACGACGCTGGCCAGATACCCCGACGATTCGTAGATCGTGATTGGCTCGTGAACGTTGCATTTGTTGGAGGATGCCACGACGACTGTGAAAGTAACACAGCTGTGTTATGTATACGGTCATATGATTGATATAGTGTAATGGGGTAGAGAGGTAGGCCTATATCTGTGTATGTGTCTTTGTATGTCTGTGTATGTGTCTTTATATGTCTGTGTATGTGTCTGTGTATGTCTGTCTAGGTGTCTTTCTATGTCTGTGTATGTGTCTTTGTATGTCTGCGTATATGTCTGCGTATGTGTCTTTGTATGTCTGTGTATGCTTCGTGGTATGTTTGCGCATGTGTCTTTGTATGTCTGTGTATGTTTCGTGGTATGTTTGTGCATGTGTCTTTGTATGTCTGCGTATGTGTCGTTGTATGCCTGTCTAGGTGGCTTTGTATGTCTGTGTATGTTTCGTGGTATGTCTGTGTACGTGTCCTTGAATGCCTGTGTACGTGTCTTTGTATGCCTGTCTAGTTGTCTTTGTATGTCTGTCTACATGTCTTGCAATCGCTAACAGTTGATCGTTTACCGATAGATACATATACTCCACCTGCACCCTAACCAATTCAGCCATAACGAGTACACCGACCGCACACTGTCGATGGGAATACGAGACGGTGAGGGAGAGGACTGGCCACCCGCCATCCTCATATGCCGAGGCTAAGAAAATAAAGCAGCCAATAGGTTTCTTCCTACGTATGGGTACCTCAAGGCCAGCTTAATAGACTACTATTTCTCTTTTTCTTGAGCAAGATTCTGATTACGAGAAATCACATTTTGTAATAACTAAATTATGTGTTCGCTGAAAGTGCGACTGTTTATTAGAAACTTTTGTTTATTACTATAGTTCTCGTCTCTATTTATAGTGGTTTATGTTTACAATGTCACTTCCGTTTTTCGTAGAGATCATTGAGGCGTTTCAATAGATCAGAATTTATACAGCGCCCATACAAGATCCTTACTTTTAGTTGTTATAAATGCGGATCACGTCTGCAAGAAGACTTCTCTTTATCATTGAGATTTCGACTTTTCATCATGAATGCGGGTGGTTTTTTTATAATAAAGACTCCATTTTATTGTCAAGAGACCCGAGACTTCGGTTTATCGCGTATACTAATGTTCATCATAAAGACAATCTTTATCGCTATTATACGCTCTCTGTTTATTACGAGCGTGGATGTTTATAATAAAGACGTACAGTTATTGTCGAGACTTGTGTCTACCGTTGGCATGATTCTATATTGTGTGGAACAATAAAAGAGACGCTTTATTGTGCATAGGATCCAGAATTGCATGCAGCGGAATACGAATGATCTTTCTTTAGACTCGAGTATAAGTCGAGCATAAGAAGACTCGAGTATAAGTCGAGCCGGATTTACTGCGATTATTGATGCGCTCGTCTTCGTTATAAGTGCAGGAATGCGTCGCGAGTTGCAGAGGGAAGGTTGGCATCTAGCGGATTGGCTGGAGGGGGGGTGATACTGGAACGCTGCACTTGGTGACCTGCAATATTATAGCCTGCCACAAAAGAGTTTTCCTTCTCGTGACAAGGAATATCGCTGGCAGCTTTACCATCTCTTTCCCAGTGTTTTAACCTATATAGCTGTCCCCCTATGGCTGGCGATTTCCACTAATTAAAGATAGAGAACCGCAGAGGTGCATAAAATGAGGCGGACAGGCAGGCGGACAAATAAACCGACAAAGACTGATAGATACATGCATGTAGATCGACAGATTGACACAGACAGACAGACATTCGGACAGACCGAAGAGGCGTGTACCCTACAGTCGTTACAGTAACGTTTGTCTATACCAAAAGTGCGCTGAGCGCAGATAGATGTAGACATAGGCAAAGAGTGACAAAGCAAAATCGGGGAAGCTAGACAGGAGGACAGAGACAGAAACACTCTCCAACAGAGAGAGGCAGCTGGGCATACAGATGAACTGAAAATAAGAGAAACTATTCCTTAGTAGCCTACACACAACGGACAACACGATGCAACGGACAACACGATGCAACGGACAACACGATTCAACGGACAACAGGATGCAACGGACAACACGATGACATGGGTGATCATTAGGCAAATAACACTGAGATTGTTCAAAGACTAGTATCTCTTTGTCTCGCTCGCACCATCTCTCTTTCTCTTCCTTTTCTCCGACTCTCCGACTCTATCTCTGTCTGTCTGTCTGTCTGTCTGTCTGTCTGACTATTTTAATTATCTCCCCATCACGCATGTCTCTTTCTCCGTACATTCTCATTCACACATACATGTGCAATTTTGTGCATTCTCATTGATTCTGTCTGTATGTCTCTCTTTCTCCCTCTCCCTCTCTCTCTCTCTCTGTCTCTGTCTCTTTCTTCCAATCCTTCCATCCAATTACCTGTCTGTCTGTCTGTCTGTCTCTCTCTCTCTCTCTCTCGCTCCCTGCTTCCGCTTGGTATTTCTTTCTGTCTCTCTCTTCTATGCTGCCTTGCTACCTCTCTAGAGTTTCTTACACACGTACTTTCTATATCCCTTTCTGTCTAAGTCTGTTTCTCTCTCTTTCTCTCTGCCTCTCTCTTACTCTCTGTCACTGTTTCTGTTTCTGTCGTTGTCTATGTCTCTGTCTTTCTCTCTGTCTCTCTCTCTGCCTCTATATGTCTCTCTGTCTCTGTCTTTTTTGTATGTTTGTCTATTTGTCTGTCTGTCTGTGTCTCTCAATCGACTTCACTACCACCCTATTCGAGTATTCTTCTACTTATAGAATCCATCTTAGTTAAATTACATGCAGTTATATTTAATGATTTTTCATATTCCTCATAGTTACAGTCGTAGTTATTTTTATTTTGTTTGTTATAGTCATATAGTTAAACTCGCTGGACTTGCTTAGTTAATACGTAAATGGTTACGATAAAGCTAAGCGAAATTGCCTCAATTATCTTAGCTCTTCGAAACGCTTTGAAGAATGGGTGCAATGGTGCATTCAGCTCCATTAGAGTTCGAAGCTCTGGCCAGCTTTACCGACATCCGACTTCGCTTTTCCACAACATAATTATAGGCTAATTGTCGTGTTGCAATTGCTTGCGCATGGAGACGTTCTCGTGTTTGTCGATATATTGCACTCTATATAATTCTTTAGGCGACGAAACTAGTGATGGATTCTCTTTTGTGTCATTTTCGTTGTAGTGAAAAATAGAGCTGATGTTTTTTTTTATTGCAGTTCTAGCTATCAGCAACGAGATTATTTTTACTTTCGCTTAAGAACATTTTGTTATTATTATTATGTTTAAAAAAGACTGCCTCCTTTTCAGTTATTTTTTCTGTTTCCAGTTGCCGTTTACCTCTCTATTTCCTCGTTTCCTGCTCTCTCACTCTCTCTCTCTCTCTCTCTCTCTCTCTCTCTCTCTCTCTCTCTCTCTCTCTCTCTCTCTCTCTCTCTCTCTCTCTCTCTCTCTCGCTCGCTCGCTCGCTCGCTCGCTCGCTCTGTTGCTCTGCTGCTCAGCACCAGATCTCCTCCCCTCCTCACTCCACCCTTCTTTCTCCTGTCCCTATATCTCTCTCCTTATTGCTCTCTCGGCACTCCACACGTGTACTTAAATACACACACTCTGTCTCTCTGTCGCTGTCTCTGTGTGTTTCTGCCTGTCTGTCTTTCTGTCATTCTGTCTCTCTCTGGTTTCTCATCCCTGTATATACCTTTCCAATTTGGCAGTTTGTCCTTTTCTTTATGAGGAGAGAGTGAGAGAGACAGACAGACAAACAGACAGACAGACAGAGCGTCAGACAGACAGACAGACAGACAGAGAGTCAGAGAGATAGAGATGCAAAGACATATACAGAGACAGAGAGATGAAGAAACTGCATGGAGCTAAAGATGGCGCTGGAAAATGGAGGGGGACGCATGGAAAATTGGGAATGGATAGACAGACGAAAGAAGGAAGAAATGCGAGATCATTATAGGGTCTTGTCACCAAGAGATCTGTCGATTTATTTTTTACAGAATTCGCGCTAAATTGGCTAAAGAAAAATAATACATCTATAAGAAGAAAATAATTGTTGTATACGCTGCCTTGTCATTTAACCACGAGCGCATGCAGCAAATATTATGTAATTTATGTTGTTACACGTATACAACTATACATTGCATCAATTATGTGGACAAATAGATAAACAGTTAAACAGACAGAGAGTTATATAGTTGGACAGATACAGAGACATACCATATAGATGCATACACAGGCAGCACAACATAATGTGCAATTTTGTCTCTGAGAATAGTCTATCTAAGCAACACCTATAGATTCTACTACTATATATTCATTCATCCATGGCCCGTTACTCATTAAGAGAAAACAAACACAGACACAGACAAGTGCGCACAGCCATTAGTTCGTAACTTGTCTCATTATTTCACAATCTAAACACAAAGTCGAATTTCAATATACATCAGTTATTATTGTTATTCTAAGATTCTAAAGCGGTTAGTAAGTTTAAATAAATTGTTATTGCTATTGACAGTATTGAGTCACATCGGTGCGGACCTCCGCTTAAAGAAAAAGTTATTCGGTGGCCCGCGATGTCAAAAAGGCAGGACAACACAGATAATTATATATATATATATATATATATATATATATATATATATATATATATATATAAGCGGTCGAACACAGTCAGTGAAATTAGACGGCAAGCTATCCAACTGGCTACCGATAACTCAAAGTATCGTACAAGGGTCTGGGCTCGGACTAGTTCTGTTTATCATATTCATAGCAGCTCTCTGCACCTTACGTGATGACAACCAATTGTGTAAATACGCTGATGACCTGAGTGTATTAAATCCAGAAACTGCCACCATTGGACTCCATGAAGAATTTGATAATATTAAGCAGTGGGCCATCATAAACAAACTAAACATAAACGTCTCGAAAACCAAGGAGATCATTTTCAGGCGTCCTGGTATCGAACGCTCCTTAGACCACTGTCTGCCTCTACCCGGTATTGAACAGCTGAGCAGTGTCAGGTTGTTAGGAATCATCTTACAAGCTAACCTCTCTTTCTCAAGTCATGTTAACTACATTCTTAGTATAATAAACCAGCGATACTTTCTACTGAACCAGCTGAGACATCAGGGCCTACATATCTCGAAGCTGGACGTAATATTTCAAGCTATCGTTGTCTCTAGAGTCATGTATGCACTACCTTCATTTGCTGGATTTCTTACGGCACATGATATTGCACGCGTCAACGCTGCCCTGAAAAAGGCTCGTCGATGGCAAATCTCTGAGAAGATTCATACAGTGGAAGAGCTGATTGCTCGAGCAGACAAGAAGCTCTTCAAGAGAGCTCAATTCTTTGGCCATTGCATTCACCAGCTCCTGCCACCTCTTCGGGAGGACAAGTATCAACTTCGCAAGAGAGGACATCCTTTCCTGTTGCCTCTCGTTAAAACAAATTTGTTTAAAAACAGTTTCATTAACAGATGCATTTATAATTATATTTAGATACAGGCTAACATGATTTTAATTGCTGTTCTCTATCGTAGTTAGATATATGTATTGTATTCGTTTTTGTTATACAATGTAATGCATGTGCGCTTGACATTTGCAAATAAAGGCTATACTTACTTACTTACTTACTTACTTACTTACTTATATATGTATATATTTTTGTAAGTTATATATAATTATCAGTGTTGTCCTAACTTCATATATATAATATATATATATTATATATATATTATATACATGGTATTTAAAGCATCTCCCATTAAGCGCTTCTCTAAACCAGCCTGATGATAAATCTCATTTACAACAGGACTTTCGGACCAGGTAGCAAGACATGGGTCACGTGATCTTTGAAGAGCCAATTACAGCTGTGGGTTTTTTTTAAAAGAAAAGCCGATATATCCGCACGGCGCATGCTGCGTGGAGCGCCCATTAGCAATTCTTTTCAAAGATCTTTATCTAAGCTGACCTATAGGTATATAACGCAGTATCAAGTATTAAGTATTAAGTATATAGGCCGGTCAAAATAAGTATAAAAGATAATATAATTATATTTATGCACATAAATATACATAGTGGCATATTATACAGCTCTACTGCTCAAGCTAAAAGAGTGAAGAAATAATGTGTGCCCCCGCGCGTGTAGGTGTGTCAGTACGCTATTCCGTGAACTTCTTAATAATACAGTGTATATAAATAATTATGATGGTGATGATGATGGTGAGGATGACGATGACGATGATGATGATGATGATGATGATGATGATGATGACGACGACGACGACGACGACGTCGACGACGACGACGACGACGACGACGACGACGACGACGATGACGATGACGATGACGATGACGATGACGATGACGATGACGATGACGATGATGATGATGATGATGATGATGATGATGATGATGATGATGATGATGATGATGATGATGATGATGATGATGATGGCGAATGAAAGTCTGAGTAGACGAAGGTATACCTAGATTCGATTCTTACTTCCATGCTGGGTTTATAAAGAGTATCGGTGGCTGTTATCCATATATATTGTGGTCGAATGTGGATCTAACGAGCGTGGCTCAGAGGGAGTGCTCCTCCGTAGGCGTACTATTCAAATGCTTCCCATTACTATTAAAATTGCTATTCGCTACGAGAATTTTTATAGCGCCTCTCTATGGGGACCACTCGGAGGCTAAATACTGACTGATAAAATATTATTAGGCATATCATTTACTAATTATTCATGTGGAAGTATACAGGCTGAAATAATTATTAGGTTAGGCCTACATTGGATTGACGCATTGGTTGAGAATTAAGTTCGATTTGATCAGGGATTAAATCCTATTTAATAAGAATAGGTTGTACAGTAGTGGATTAACAGAGAGTAGGCCTAATAGGATCAAATTGCATTCAATTATCCTGACACTGCTACTCACTGTTAATCCACTACTTTAGACGACGTTAGTTTAGATCGATTAGATCATAATCATATGATTAGACCAGATCAAATCAGATTAGATCAAATCAGATTAGATCAGATCAGATTGGATTAGATAAGATAGAGATTAGATAGATTAGATTGGATTGGATTGGATTAGATTAGATTAGATTAGATGAATTTAGATCAGATCAGATCAAATTGGATTAAATTAGATCAGATCAGATTAAATAAGATAGAGATTAGATAGATTAGATTGGATTGGATTGGATTAGATTAGATTTGATTAGATCAAATCAGATTAGATTAGATATTAAATCCGATCATGATCCGTCACCTTCAGTGCACTGGTAAGTCGTTTCCAGGTACGGCGCCAGGTCCCTCGGACACGGTTGATTGCCGTCGAGGTCGGCCACCGGGAACTCGCAGACCCTTCGACCGGAGCAGACACGGTCGACATGAGCCAGAACATCGGCCGCGCACCCTATGTAGCCCCAGTCACGCTTGACGCATCGACCGACCTGCATTCGACCGTAACGACCACTGAGAATGAGAACGACCTGCGATTCGGTGCATTCGGCTCGGAATGTATCCAGCTGACAGTGCTCTGTGTTCTCTGTGGAATAAAAGACAAACTGTGGTTAGTCAAGGGAAACGTTCGAGCACTTAGGGAAACTGTGAAAAGTTTTTGGAACTTATAGGAAGTTAGAGGAAACCTATATAAGGAGAATTATGGGAGCTTACGGGAAGAGGAACTCAGTTAACTTAGGGAAAAGCTATGACAACTTGTAGGAGTTTATGGGAACTTACAAGAACTTTCGAGACGTAAGCGAACTGATGGAAAGCTAGAGAAAAGTTATTCGAAGTTATGATAGGTTGACGAAGGTCGGGTATTTTCAGGAGGTTAACAGAAGTTTAGAGAAGTTAGCCTACTGAAAGTTATGGAGTATAGTTCAGTGCCTAAAGTGTGGAAAAAGAAGTGCCTGGACGCCCCTAACTTTTCCAAAAGAAGTGCCTGGACGCTCTTTACCTTTCTAGTCTGTGCTCACCAATAAGTGGCTGGACGGCGTTCTGATTTTAAAACAAGTGCGTGGACGCCGTCCATGACCGTCCAGGCTGTTAGCTTGAAGGGGCGCTATAACAAGTGCACATACAAACTATACAAAGATTAAAATAGACATTTAGAAATGCTGTATGTAACCAAACGAAGCCCTGTTCCTGAGAGAACCCATTGAAGAAGCGCCATAAAAAGTTATATAACTTTTGTTTTGTTCGAAATATTTTGATGAAATCTGACCACTGTTCGCAAATATGAATTGCCTTTAAGCCTGTAAAATTTGATTTAGAAATCCCTACTTCTGGCCAAGATATTGGGGAAAACCTTAAAGGAGTCTTTTTACTAGTCCACCCTGTACATATCTGCATATACATGTATAAAAATAATGTCATATCCGCGCACGCATTTTGTATGCGACCTTCAAAAGCGAAGAAAAACCTCTTCTCCTTACGATAACAGTTTCAGTAAGCGCCAGGGGTCGCTCTGAATCTCCTCTAACGAAGCCTCCGAGATCGATACTCTTTTACTCCCTTCCGAGTCCTTAAGACATGCGCGTCAAAGCTAATTTTGTGCCATTCGTGGTTTTTCACCAACGCGACCTATGGCGACCATTATCCCACTGGTAACAAAACCTCTGAATCGACCACTCTGGGTCCACATTGTTCGTCCGAGTGAGTAAGTGTCACGACTGACTTGCGGTCACGTCCGTCATGTGGCGTGTCACTCGGACCGGTGAATATAGGTATACAGCGCCACGATTGTTTACGTTTATGATCCCTGTTCTACATGAATTTTTGTCTCCTTTCCTTACTGACACGATATCCCGTCCATAAAGCTGTCTGATTATGGCCTTGCAATAATTGGCCGATTATCAGACTGAAAATTGTCCTATTAGGTTTGTAGACTATAAAACTGTCCGCTTATTAGCATAACATTTCAGATTGGGTATTAAATCGTCCCATAAGAAACTACGAAACTGTTAGATTGGCCTACACATTTTCAGGGATTCGATGCTCACAGGGGCGGATCCAGGGAGGGGGCCAAAATGGCCATGACCCCATAAAAAAATTGCATGGGACGTGGCCCCCCATTTGGTTTCAAGAAGCCATTAATATAACGCAACGGGAGAGAAAACAGGATACCAGGCCCCCCACTAAAGAAATCGCACGGGACGTGACCCCCATTTGATTTAGTATACTACCGATTACGACACGACCGACAAAAAAAGGCCAGAAACTTTTTCGGCGGATGAATGGAAGGGGTACCGGACAATTTGGGCGAACGACTAAAAAAAAGGTCATCAACTTTTTTTGCGGAAGAATTGGTATGTTTTTCCGAAAATCTGGGCGAACGACTAAACAAAAAGGTCATCAACTTTTTTGGCGGAAGAATTGGTATGGTTTCCCCGGAAAATCTGGGAGAAAGACCAACAAAACTAAAATTTTCTCGGCGACGAAAATCACACCAAATTTTTCCCTGTTCCACCAACAAGACCGACAATTTTGGCCCCCCTCTTCGAAACGTTCTGGATCCGCCACTGGATGCTCACCTGCTGACTGTAGGATGCAAAATTAATTTAGTCGAAGCCAACTCCAAATATATAATAGGGTCTATCTAAAGTGCCACCATACTCTAAGCTTACTGGTAAGCGAAAAGAACCATCTTGCTTGCAATAGAAGTACAATAGTCAATAGGCCTACGTAGAGACGTGCTCCGTTCACGCCAATAGTGGAGGAGACTTAAAATTCTGTATGTAAGCCATTGATAGAAATGTCACGAGTTAGGCCTATAGACAAGGCTTAATTTCGTCGGGCATATGGAAGCTACAGATTCCACAATATGCAACGCTCCAGGAGATATACAAATTCATCCTCAACCTTCATAAGAAATTGACCTGGCCTGGACATCATTTTAACCGGCCATGCTAAGCTTGGCACTTGAGTGATTCCCATATTCATCTACATTTCCAGGATTCAATATCATCTATAGTTCCTGGTTTTTGAAGTGTCATAAAATGTCTAGTGCTCTCTCAACTTCTGTAAAATGACCTCAATAAGCGGTAAAATGAGCGATCTGTGCTTCAGAAATTCTCATAATATGAGAATTTTTGAAGCATATTATGGGTTTTACATTATATGCTGATGTGCATGCATATAATATATATATATATATATATATATGCATGCACATCAGTACACGCATATAATGTATATATATATATATATACAGAGAGAGAGAGAGAGAGAGAGAGCAACTATATATGTATATATATATAATATAGTTGCTCTTCGTGGGGGATACCTATTCAATAACAAATATTTAATTTTCTCATACAGACATTAATTATCTTGACGCTGCGGGTATTTATATGAGACAATCATGGTCTATTAGTTTATTAGATCGTTGCTATGGTCAGAAGACGCAAAGAATCTCGTCTGCAGCCTCTGCTGAAATAATTATTACATGAAAGAAGTTTTTACAAGATCTGTTGCTGATACGCAACAGATTTCTTCTTCAAACTTTTACTTTGTGACCAATAAAATATAGGACTAAAGACTAGTTGCCAGTTTCGTCAAACCTTTAGCGATAGATCAACATAGAGAATCGCCATGCACATGTAGCTGTGGGCCTGTGGTAAATTTCGATAGTATACTATAATCTATGCCTGATACCAGCCACCCTTTAAATCCTGATAGCAGTTGTGAGTTGTTAAATCTTGATTACCGTTATCAAATCCCAACCACTTATCTTAATAGAGGTAACATCTACTTTCCTGATAACTGCATTGTGTATACTATATAGCCCATATATGTATATATCCCTAGACTTAGAATAACGCCTTACAATGACCTCTTGAATGCGTTTTATAGGCCTATAGGCTAACTTCCGTATAACGAGGCTTGCAAAAGCTTGCATCAAGATAAACAATCCGAAATCAGGAGAACATTGACCAAACTGCGATTAGCTGCTGCTAATCGCAGGTGATGCAAACTTAGTAAAATTGTAATAACTATTTCCAAGTCTTGCTCACATTTACTTACATGTACTTCTAACATTAACCTTAAAAATCCCTGAAACTACCAGGTACTTTCATTCTTTATTTGACTGATTGTGGATCGAAAGACGAAGAAAGAAATGGCAAGAAAACTTTGACAGACATTATAGTCTAGCCTTGCCTACAAAGAATAAAGAGAGAATGGATGGCAGAAGGAGCAAATTGGATGACTAGGAGGAGGAGGAGGAGGAGGAGGAGGAGGAGGAGGAGGAGGAGGAGGAGAAGGAGGAGGAGGAGGATGAAGGAAGAAAAACATAATCCGTTAGAAAAGAATAATGAAAAGAAGTCGGGAAGTAGATTAATGGCGGTGGAGGATGATGAAGAAGAGGAAGAGGAAGAAGAGGATGGAAGGAATAAGAAGGAACGAGGAGGAGCAGGAGGAGGAATAGGAGGAGAAGGAGTAGGAGTAGGAGGAGGAGGATGACTTGCCGAGATTGTGAGAATAAGAAAAGAAGGCAGATATGAATGAAGAAGAGGAGGAGGTAGAGAAGGTGGAGGAGAAGGAAGAGGAGAAGGAGGAGGAGAAGGAAGAGGAGAAGGAGGAGAAGAAAGTGGAGAAGAAGGAGGAGAAGGAAGAGGAGAAGGAGGAGGAGAAGAAAGAGGAGAAGGAGAAGAAGAAACAGGAGGAGTAGGAAGTGGAGGAGAATTGACTAGAGGATGAGGATCAGACGAAGAGAAGGATGACTCGGGGAGATTTGTAAGAATGGACAAAGAAAACAAGAACGAAGAGAAAAAGAAGAGAGCAGAAAAGAGAAAAAGTCGAAAGAGCCGGAGAGAAAACATAAGTAGAGACAAAAGAGGAGGAGGAGGAGGAGGAGGCGGAGCAGAACAAGGAAGGTGAGAATGCGACGAAGAAGGAGAAGAAAAGGAATGAGGAGGAGGAGGGGAGGAGGAAGAGATGGAGGAGAAGGAAGAGGAGAAGAAGGAGGAGGAGCAGGAGGAGGAGAGGAGGAGGAGGAGGAAAGAAGGAGGAGGAGAGGAGGAGGAGGAGGAAAGAAGGAGGAGGAGAGGAGGAGGAGAGGAGGAGAGAGGAAGGAGGAGAGAAGGAGGAGTAGGAGGAGGAGCAGGAGGAGGAGAGAAGGAGGAGGAGAGAAGAAGGAGAGAAGGAGAAGTAATAGGAGGAGGAGCAGGAGGAGAAGAGAAGGAGGAAGAGCGGAACAAAGAAGGCAGGAGAATAAAAGGAGGAAAAGGAATTAGGAGGAGAAGATGGAGGAGGAGAAGGAAGAGGAGAAGAAGGAGGAGGAGGAGAAGGAAGCGGAGAAGAAGGAGGAGGAGAAGGAAGAGGAGGAGGAGGAGAAGGAGGAGGAGGAAGAGAAGGAAGAGAAGGAAAAGGAGGAGGATGTGGAGAAGGAATGAGAATAAACGAGGATTGAAGGCGGAGAAGGAGGCGTGTCAGAAGTCGACCGTTTACCATTGGCTGATGTAATGTGAACTGGAAAAAAGGCGCGAATCCCTTTCCCACTCGACCGGACGTGTGCTATGACGTCTTCCATGATCCGGAAAATGGTGACGACTCCATTTCACTTCCTTCCTTCCGATCCAGTCAATCACTCGTCCGCCATTCCATTCACTCAATCATTCAATCAATCATTCAATCAATCATTCAATCAATCAATCATTCAATCAATCATTCAATCAGTTCGTAAATAATTCATTCACTCATTCACTTGAAATATAATCATTCAACCATTCAAGAATTCACACATATTATAATTATGTTCTTCATTTTTCCAGCTATCCATTCCTTAATTCATTCATTCATTCATTCATTTGTTCATTCAATCATTCATTCATTCATTCAGTCGTCATTCATTCATTCATTCATTCCTTAATTCATTCATTCATTCCTCAATTAATTAATTCGTTCATTTAAAATTTATTCATTCCTCAATTCAAAATTCATTCATTCCTCAGGTCATTCATTCATTCATTCATTTATTAATTCATTTGCTCAACCATCTGTTTTCCCGTCATAATACCAATCGTTCATTCATCAAATGATGAAATTCGTCCTTCCAATCCAATCATTCAAACGTTAAATGAATCAATAACTCCATTATTCGTTCTTCCATTCACGCATTCAGTCAGTTTTCCAAGATTATTGAATTAATTACGAATGCGTAAAGAGATGAATGGATGGATGTATGATGAATGAATGAATTAATGATGAATGGATGAATGAATGATGAATTAATGATGGATGGATGAATGATGGATGAATGATGAATGAAAGAATTAATGATGAATGGATGAATGATGGATGGATGAATGAATGATGAATTAATGAAATTAATTATGGATGGATGAATAAATGATGGATGGATGGATGGATGGATGAATTATGGATGGATAAATAATAGATGGATGAATGATGGATGGATAGATGAATAAATGATGGATGAATGAATGATGGATGGATAGATGAATAAATGATGGATGGATGGATGGATGAATGATGGATGGATAGATGAATAAATGTTGGATGAATGAATGATGGATGGATGAATGATTGATGGATAGATGAGTAAATGTTGGATGGATGAATGAATGATGGATGGATACATTCATCTATTCATCCTTTCATCCGTTCGTATATTTTCCAATATACCAGTTATCCATTCATCTGTCCATTGCCTTTGAAAGTAATATCTGATAAGACCGGATATTACAGTATCGCCATTCATTAGCCTAATGAGATCACTGTCTGGTTAAAAAGCTCAGTTCATATATTATCTGCAGCCAGATATCCGATATGCAGCAACATTAGTAGCCTAGTTGTATACAGTAGACATTTGTGGCTATAGCTGCTGTCTGCATATCTTTGGTCAGTTCACTTTACTGTGTTATTTTCCTGTTGCGTTTGCTACTGTACCTTGAACTGGTCATTTTATTCCTTTCTGCTAAGTCAACACGCACACACACACACACACACACACACACACACACACACACACACACACACACACACATGCGCACTGATGCGCAGCTAAATACAACTAAAATAGACAGGTACATCGCTAACAGTAACTGCTAATATAAACAGTTTAGAGTTAACAATAGGTTAGAGTAAGAGCTCGGGTAGAACCGACAAGACCCTCTGACAACTGCACTAGCTGTTATACTCCTATAATAGTGGCTAGTCAGCAGCCACAGTAGTGTCTACAGCGTTCAGACATGTCCGTCCGACCGGCGAACTGCCTAAGACCCAACGTTATTCGATTTAGGACGTAGTGTCGCAAAATGAAATTGTTCACTTAATTAGACGCCGGTTGAGAACGCTGATGAAACCGCCACGAGGAGTCAGAGAGAGGCAGAGGAAGACACGGAGACGGACAGGGAGACGGACACAGCGAGCGAGACACAAGGACAACAGACACACAGACACACAGACCAAACAACCGCGCGTTCGATCGAATTCAGTGACTGGAAAAGGTTGACGCCAATCGAGACTTGCGCTACGACGCTCTATCTCCATAGAGCCGCTGCAGCAGTATATAATAGGGTCTCTATATACACGCAGAGAACCATGGGTCCACTGAGTAGGTCTACACAAGAGGCCTATACACATCGACCGATTGGGTCAACTTATTGGTGTCGACCTCTCTAAGATGCATCGAGGGAGACACGGTTTTTTTTACCACTGAGGTTAACGTACCTACTCTGTCTTCTGGATGCAAGGATTGGAAGTGAAAGTTCTGGGAGATTATTATGAGAATCAGTAGATCTTAGTGGTTGATGTTCTGGGTTTGACAAATAATATTCGAACGCTGGATAACCATCAGCGCAGTTTTTATGTCTGCTTTCGTTCTCCCCATAGTTCGTCCTCTCTTAATTATTCATCCTCATAGTCCTCAACATATATTCCGCTTCCTCCTCATCCAACAGCTTATCCTCTCATTCTCCCTCCTATTTCTCCCTCCTATTTCTCCCTCCTATTTCTCCCTCATTTCCCCTCCTATTTCTCTCTCATTTCTCCCTCCTATTTCTCCCTCCTATTTCTCCCTCCTACTTCCCCTCGTATTTCTCCCTCCTATTTATCCCTCCTATTTCTCTCTCATTTTCCAACTCCTATTTCTCCCTCCTATTTCTCCCTCCTACTTCCCCTCCTATTTCTCCCTTCTACCTATCGCTCCCATTTCTCCCCCTTCTTTATATGCCCTCAAATTCCTCCTCTTTTAACTCTTTATGCAATTGCTCTTCAGTTCATTTTTCTTCCAATTCCTCCTCATGTCAATCTTCCAGCTCCACCTCTTATGTACAATGTATATCACCAAATTATATTGAACTATTATACTATAATTACTATTATTACTGTTGTACTATTCCTCCTGCTCATAGAATTCTTTTTTTATTCCTATTCTAGCTCCTTCTCTGCATCTTCTAAGTGACTGCGGTACGCCGGTACTATTAGATCTATAGTATACATGTGCATTAAGCAACCCTATTCAATCATATTCTACTCTTCGTCCCTTTCCTCCTCCAGCATCTGCTTCTAATTGTTTTAAATCCTCTCAGTCCAATCCCATGTCTTATGTCCCTCTAAATCTAAGATTTTGTCCTCTTCTAAATTATTCTATAAAACTCTATGTCCGCCTCCTTCTGTACCTGTTTGAGTCCTCATCGCTGAAGCTACTCTCTTCTCAGTTTTCCTCCTCTAATATATTCATCCACCTATAAAGTCCTTTCATAATCTCTCCATCTCTGAGTCGTCCTCCTCCAATTACTCCTTATTTAACTCTAATTCCTCTTCCTCTAAACCCTTCTCTAATTCCCCCTCTTCATCTTTCTCTAATTCATTCTTTTTTAAGTGCTCCTTCTTGCCTAAGACATTTCCTTTTCTAATCCTTCTATTCTATACCTTTCCCAATGATTAAGTCATCCTTGCTTTAACTCACATCCTCTATATCCTCCTCCTCTAAGTATTTCTTCAGCAAATCCTCAGCCTCTAATTCCCGTCCTCTAAGTGCCCCGTCTCGTCTAAGACCTCTTCCTCTTCTAAATCCTCTTGTATTCAACGTCCGCCTTTAAGTCCTCCTTCCGTAAGATCTTCTCCTCTAAGTCCTGCTCCTCTAAGTCCTGCTGCTCTAAATCCTCGGCGGGGCTGCGTTCTGCCTTCGTCGGTTATATATACAGCGCGTGCAGTAATTGATCCGGAGGGACGAATTTACGGTTGCGGAGCTTGGGACCGTCTAAGCCAGCACCGGTCAACACTTATATAGAAATCGGGGCAACGGAGGATAGTACCATCCATCAGCCTCATGAGTTATGGAAGCCGCCCGTCCCAGCCACAATGAGCACTAAATCGAACGTTGCTCCCCCACTTTCACCCACCCTTCTGCATGCTCACCCAAACGACTTCTATCCTTCGCTGTACTCGAGGCTGGCCACAATCAGCTAAATGCTGCAATGGAGGCATGTAGGAGCTACATAAGCGATGTTCAAAATGTTGCTTGCTAGTAATAGCCTATAATAACGACAGACGAACTGCTATAAAGATATTTCTACGATCGTCACAAAAGGAAAGCTATAAAAAAGGAAGTGGTGCTAATATGATGATGATGATGATGATGATGATGATGATGATGATGATGATGATGATGATGATGATGATGATGATGATGATGATGATGATGATGATGATGATGATGATGATGATGATGATGACGACGTTAATTATTGTAGATAATAAAAGAATAAGAATTATAGTTTTAAATGATAATAGTGATAGCGATATGATATTAATGACAATAATAATAATATAATAATAATAACAGTAATAATAATGAAAATAACAATGTCAAAAATATGACGACAATGATAATGATTAAAAAATAATGATGATAGCCATTACCATTATGATGACAATACCAAAAGTAGTAACTATTATTATTATTGCTTTTATTCTTTTATATTCATCATTATCTTTATTATTAATATCATTTATTGCCATAAAATTCATTATTATCATTATATTTATCATATTTGTTATTATTATTATTATTATTATTATTATTATTATTATTATTATTATTATTATTATTATTATTATTATTATTATTATTATTATCATCATCATCATTATTATTATTATTATTATTTATCGCCATTGTTATTATTATATTCTAAATTAATTATCCCTAGAATATTCTGAATTCTCCGTGTGATTGCTTAATCCAGGGGATCATAGGTACCTCGGTTACAAAACAATACTACTTTTGTCCTATAGAATTGTTGCCGTTCAAGAAAGCGGCCTCCAGATCTGCGTATCATACCTTACAAGCATCGCGCCAATTTATGGCTTCAATTCCGTCTTCTTCGTTAAATTGTCGAGCGTGAGGGTTGGATCCAGAGGGGCCAATCCGGCCATGACCTCATTAAAAATGTTTGACCCCCTTCGAAAATTTCTGTATCCGATCCTGTCAACCGTGTCGCCGATTTCCCTTTACTTCTTGGTGCGATTTAGTCCTTGTGGCATGCCTGTCCCTAATTCAACAGACAATTACTTTCAGTATGTGGTATTTTTCATACCGTTAATAATTACTGGTTATAGGCTACGTGCCGCCAGACACGCACCGACCGTATCACCGATTCCGCCACTGCATGCATGGTCGTACATATACCTGTTGGGCGGTTTGCGTGACATCATCAGACTCCTTTATGTATTTGCTCACCAGAAGATCTCACGCATCGTCTCCGCTCTGTCCTTAATGAACTCTGCCACTGCATGCAGTTTGTGTGGTGGCGTCAGTCCCGGCCGGGATAAAGAAGGAGGGCGACGTTGGTTATCTTTGTTATGACGTAGAACTACGCTTTGATCTCTGCCTTGTCCAGCCATATCATTCATTTTCTATTGTAGAAGGGGTTACACTGACAGTGTACACTGTATCCTGTGCACTCAGTGCACGTTGGACCATGCTCAATTCGGTCGTAAAGATTGCAATCGTAGTCAAACAAATTTCTACTGCATCACTCCAATGCCAAACGAAGGGCACCAGCTTATTTACGAACGTTGGCCTGGAATTGGCGGGTCGAGGATCAGATGAGACAGGGTAAGAGTTCGTGAAAAGGGTGTCTTATAAGTTTCGAATGATAAGCCCGAAGTGTGAAGGATAGAGGAGCCTGAGGAAGGTGGTGCATGGTGTGTGATTAGTAATGATGATGGAGGTACCTCAGCAAACTGTTAAGTAGGTCTACCGTAATTTTCGTTTGTTCAATAATCAAGTTGACACAGTTATGCAGTACAAAACATGTAAAAAAAGTATGTTCGTGTGACAAAAATAATGGCATTTTTGCAATTGCTCTTACGAAACATGCAGAGAGAACTAGTACATGTGCTTGTGCAAAGCTGTTGGAAAAAACTTTGCAATTGTCCTTAGTTGGCAAACCAAAGTTCCCTTCGTGAGCGTTTAGTCATCTTCGGCTGTGTTATACGCGACATCTTTATTACAACCAATCGCAACGTTGCCTAACTGACCACGTTTCTACATACATCTTAACGACAAGAGAGAACGACTTTCGTAAATCTGCTATCCGTCTGGTACTTTTCTTTCTGTCTGCCTGTCAGTCTGTCTGTCAGTCTGTCTATCTCTCTGTCTGTCCTTCTGTCTTTCTGTATATCTACACATCTCTTCTATCTCCTGAGGAATTCTCTGACAGGAGAAGGAAACATAGAAGAGGAAGCGAAGATGGAAGAAAAACAGCATTATGTCGAATCGACTTAGCACATGGCCCGGTAATATCCTCATCTTTTACACCAATTATAATAGAGTCGAAATGGACAACAACAACAACAACAACAACAACAGCAACAACAACAACAACAACAACAACAGTCAACAGTGCTGTCTTCTGGCTCGGTGACAACTGACAACCACATACGCCTGACGACCAGCCATAACCTCGGAAGACTCAACTACGATGCACTCACAAGGGTACAGGAAGATTCTCTTGATCCAACACATCCGGCAATTACTACAGCGTACACGGTTTTTGGTGCTCGAGGCATCTGCCAATAATTATAATTAACGCCTCTTAGCGAACTTGCATTCCGCAATCAAAATTGGCTGGACAGGAACGATGCGGTCGAAATATATATAAGTGAGTCATCTGAGAATGTATGGGGCCCTCTGAGACTATGGGGCCTCTGAGACATTGAGGCCCTTTGGGACTGTGGAGCCCTTTGAGACTCGAAGACACGCTATACGGGTGCCAAGCAAAAGGACAAGATTCTCCAACCCGTCGTCACAGAAGCGCGTCGGAGAGGAGAAGGTGGCAGTCCCTGGAGAATGTTTTACATGCAGGGCGTACAGGCAATAATTAGGTCAGCATGCAGAGTCTGGAAAGGTAACAAGATCGTCATCATCATCATCATCATCATCATCATCATCATCATCATCATCATCATCATCATCATCATCATCATCATCATCATCATCCATCATCTTCGCCACCGTCGTCGTCGTCGTCATCATCATCATCATCATCATCACCGTCATCATCAACAACAACAACAACAACAACAGCACCATTATCATCGTCGTCGTCGTAGTCATCATCATCATCATCGTCATCATCATCACCATCATCATCACCGTCATCATCAACAACAACAACAACAACAACAGCACCATTATCATCGTCGTCGTCGTCGTCATCATCATCATAATCGTCATCATCATCACCATCATCATCACCGTCATCATCAACAACAACAACAACAACACCATTATGATGAGACGTTATCATCGTCGACGTCATCATCGTCGCTACTTGAATTGAATCGTTACTCACTGGAATTGCAATAACAAATTATAATCATCATCACTTCTATAGCGCCTCTGTCTATTGCACAGAATAATCATCGATCAAAAACAGTCATAACAATAAATACGGAGAAGAATTAATCATTTCATCATCATCATCATCGTCGTCGTCGTCGTTGTTCCCCAACGGTCGTCATCATCATCATCATCCTATAGAAACCAGTTCTTACGTCTCCATCATCCTAAGCATCATTGTCGTCATCACGGAATCCCCTTGCTCCTCACCCATGTCGTCATAGTAACCATCATCTCTGCCGCATCCCGTTAGCCGCAGCAGCCTCAGCATCAGCCTCAGCATCCTCCGACAATCCATCAACCGCCTTTATTCCCGCCATGGCGCTCTTCTGACAAGCGTGCATTACCACTCCGTGCGTCCAATCCGTCCCCTGAGCTGGACACAGATCCCGGCCTTCATCCTTTGTTGTCGGCCCTGTGGTCAGTCGCGTTGACCTATGGTCGGCCAGTCGATCAGTGGACCATTAAACGAAGCACCGTCGTCAGCCACGGAGACACACAAGACACACAAGTGTCTAATTGCAGTCAAATCAAACGACATCAGAGGCGACGAATAGCGGAACATGATACGGATGGATGGATGTGTGGATGGGTGGTTGGTAGGATGGATGGATGAGTGGATAGATGGATGGATGGATGAATGGATGGATAGATGTGAGGATATAATAATGGATGGATGGGTTGATGGTTGGTAGGATGGATGGATGGATGGGTGGATGGATGGATGGATGGATGGATGGATGTTAGGATGTAAAAATGAATAGATGGGTTGATGATTGGTTGGATGGATGTACGGATGTACGGATATATGGATGGATGGATGGATGAATGGATGTAGGGATAAGTGGATGGATGGATTGAAGAAAGTTGAGCATACGAGAGGCTACTACCTAGAATGTGGGTTGGTGTTATGACTATGAAAGTGAAGAATTTGTTCTAATCAACTGTTGTCGACAATAACATGAGTTGATTTTCAACCTCTATCTAAAGACGTCTTGTGAGTCTCTTGCCTTTTCTGATTTGGAAGTAGGCCTAATCTGTGTTTTGATGAGAAAGTCGTCGAATAAAAACACATAATCTGCATTCCTTTGTTTCGTTTTCCATTTTTTTCATGACTACTACGTAGTCGACGTCTTTTTATCTGTTCATATAAAAATACTACGAATGAAAAGTAGTCAAAAAGTAGTAACACGAGATCATCGCATCGGTTGATACCAAAAACCCTTGCCTCTGGCCCTCTATATCTATCAGTTTCGTACTTCTATTAGGATCAGCTACTTCTTATCAGCTTTTTATACAGGCTATAATTATTATATGCTGTTGCTAAAATAACTTTCACGTTACCATTGTATTTATGAATGCATGTAATTGTTTTGATTGTATACAATTTGTATGGCGTTGAATGCATGTGAGTATGCTAGCATGCAAGACTGCTTTTTAAAGGCGTGTGAACGTGTGCTATGTATGTATGTATGTATGTATGTATGTATGTATGTATGTATGTATGTATGTATGTATGTATGTATGTATGTATGTATGTATGTATGTATGTATGTATGTATGTATGTATGTATGTATGTATGTATGTATGTATGTATGTATGTATGTATGTATGGATGGATGGATGTATGTATGTATGTATGTATGTATGTATGTACCATACAGAAGCGTAAGTAATTTGTTCCCGCCGGTTGTAGTGTCTTTTGACTTATGAGTGTGTCTGTCTGTCTGTCAGTCGCATCCTTTCACTCCACCGAATGCGTATCACTCTTATCAGGTCAAGATCTGGCATCCCGCCGTACTGATAAGAATATCGACCAATCAGGTCTTGGCACGACGTATCAATTACAGTTGTATACGACTCGAGAAGTCAATAATATATAATCATTGACGACGAACAATGCGGTTAGATGCACGACACACGATTCGTGCACTCTCTAACCTCACCATGCATGATACACTGGTACAGTCACCCGGGGAGGATGGCTGGGTGAAATGATACAGCTGCTGCATCTTTGATACATGATAATGCGATGGTGACGGCGGTGGTGGTGATGATGATTGTGCTAATGATGAGATGAAGATGATGATGACGACGACGACTTCGACGATGATGATGATGATGACGACGACGACGATGATGATGTCGATGATGGTGATGATGGTGATGACGACGACGACGATGCTGTTGAAAATTACGACGACAAAGGTTAACATGTTGATCATGCCGACGACAAAGATGGCAACGAACACGAATGTTGACAACTTCGATGGGAGGGGGGATGTGCGCCTGATCGATCTGCAACCATCGGGAGAGATATATATGGGGATTCGTAGGGGAGGGAGAGATACATACAGGGGTCGGAGAGATAAATTTAGGTCTGAGAAATAAATATTATGGGTCTGAACAGCGTTTGCTTTCGGGGAATGGATAGATGTATGTATGGATATAACGAAGTCTTTTCTATCTAATCTTCAATAATATTCTCTTACAAATCTCTCCACGACAGCAAACTCGCTTTTGGCGTCTGCGCGTGCGCGATACGACGGAAGACCCGCTGGTCGCCGCAAGGGGGCAGAACTCCTTTGCGTTCGGTAAAAGGACAATGACACGTGATGTGGTAAGAATTGAAAAGGTATAGGTTGACTCAAGTAATGTTTTTTTGAATTTAACTGTGTTTATTGGATTTTGAGCGAATTAGGTACGAGTAGAGTATAGAGAAGAGCAGCGGTTACCAACCCGTGACCCGCGGGTCCTGGGCACGACGTTAAACTGCATCCATCCTCCGCCACAGGGAACCAACAACATCCCTGTGCCGGTCCTAAGCCCGGACAAAGTGAGGAAGGTTTGCCAGATGGGTGGCGATACGCTGGCAGTAAAAGACCAAGACGATTGGAATCCGCAAAAACCACGGCACAAGTGACAGAGCGACCCAGATGCTTCAAGGTGTCATGATGTGGAGCAGACATGCACAGGCCGGTCAGGACAGACCGGTGGAGAGAGTCGGGGGAGAGCGTGGGACACATACGGGCATTGATCCAAGTTGTCCTTCATGCCTCTCTCCCAATATTCTCTTCATTTAGACAAGGCGGTCTAACTGCTCCAAGATGTTAATGGTATGGAGCAGACCTGCTGACTGGACCTGTTGAAGCTGGGCAGCATGACGCGAGACAGACTCAGACAGAGAGTGGCGTCGGACTCTTACGGGCATTGAGCCCAATGATGGTGATGATGATGATGATGATGATGATGATGACCCGCGGGTCAAAAGTGGCCCGCCAGGTCTAAAAAATGGCCCTCGTTTCTCAAAGAATTCTTTAAAAATATATGAAAAAATGACAATCAGGAGAGGATAGAACACAAAATTATTTTCTATTACAAAATATATTATTTTTACGCCTATAAATAACATCAAACATTCTATTTTGAATCAATTGTAACAGTTTCATATGCTTTTAGTTAATTAAATTTTAGCCTTGTCGTATAATGTCCTCCAACTAAGAAAAAAGTAGCCCTCGTGTCCATAAACTTAGAAAAAGTGTCCCTTAAGTCAAAAAAGGTTGGGAACCAATGGAGTATATAGAGTATATCAAACAAAGAATAGGCCCTAGAGTACTTCAGATTGCATTAGGTAAAGTTAGAATAGGCTTGGCCTTCATTGGGTTGCTATAGGGTCAGCATATGAAGCTATGCTATAGGTTATATTGTGTGTCATTACGTTAGATATAATTATTGTAGATAAGGATCATGTAGATAAGATCATGATTATTATTAGGATTTGTTAGAAATAAATAAATTGCTTGAATGACATGCAGGGCGCAGTCGGGGTTGATTCTTACGGCACCTGGGGTCGTTTATACGTCAATTTTTGGAAGGAGTGGCGTCAGAAATGGAGGCAGAAGGCGACCCACAGCAGCTGGCATATTGTGTTCGTGGAAGGCGATACAACGCGACACAACGACGGGCCAAGTGCTATCGATTGAATATCATTTGATAATCTATTCTCCACGTTTATCGTTATCGTCATTCTCAGCTGCTGCTGCTTCTACTGCTGCTGCTTCTGCTGCTACTGCTGCTGCTGCTACTGCTGCTGCTGCTGCTGCTGCTGCTGCTGCTGGGGCTTCTGATGCTTGGCATTCTGGCTGCATGCGCGGCGATGTACACCACCGCAGTGTGATAGACACGCTAGGTATCTCTCTGTGAGTTCGTGCCTCTTTGTGACTTTTATATTATTTTGTCCATGTGTTATAATTATATAGTCTACCTATCTCTCTCGATCTGTGGCTCTTTATCTCTGCCGTGCTGTCATTTTTTCGATCTGTTTCTTTATGGTCGACGTCGTTTTATGTATCGTTATAAAAGTAACGTATGCTCTGTCACTGTCTCTGCAGTTGTTTTCTGTCTCTGTCCATGCTCTTCTAGGTATTTACTTCTGTATGTCTTCATTTCTGCTTGTATGCGAACCTCTGTATTCGTGTCTGTTTTTTTTCTATGGGACTTCATGAATAGTTGCATGCGTGTCTATATGCGGCTGTCGCCGCAGGTCCAGTGCTGTCATATTATTTCGAGCAGGAAATTCAACGGAATCGCAGCTTTATTGTTGTTGCTCTCTTCCGAGTATCACAACAGCAGTAAAGTCATTCATCGTCTGTCAATGTCTCTGCCTCTGTCTCTCTGTCTCTCTGTCTTTATGTCTTTATGTCTGCCTATCTGTCTTCATGTCTGTCTCTCTGCCTGTCTGTCTGTTCTCTCTCTCTCTTTGTGTCTGTCCGTCTCTCTCTGTCTCACCCTATTTCCTGTCTCCGTCTCTGTCTCTATCTGCCTTTCTCTCTCTTTCCTCTCTCTCTCTCTTCTCTCTCTATCTCGCTCTTTCTCTCTGTCTTTCTCTGTTTTTCTCTCCATATGAGTCTTTTTGTTCCTTTGTCTCCCTTCCCTTCTCCCCGTCTATCTCTCTATGGATGTATCTCTGACTCTATGTCCATATAGTATATACGCGTCGTCTATGACTGTCACTCGATATCAATCTAACCTCTAGTCGGTCTATATGCCTATTTGTTTGTTTGCCTATCTGTCTATCTACCGGTTTGTTTGTCTGTCTGCTCGTATACCTACTTACTTGCCTACCTACATTTCCATTTGTATGTCCATCCGTCCCGCATCAAGTGGTACAGATGCAGTGCCTTGAGAGCTACAAAGAAGATTTTATACTGAACGCTAAACATGGATACTCGATCAGCGACATGCAAGTGAAATGAAAGCAAAACTGATGCCGATACTTTTTATAGGGATCTTGTCATAACTAGACTATGGCAAAGAATTGAAACTTTGCTACGGCGATTCTATCGAGAAGTGAGTTGCAGTAGTTGAGTCAGCAAGTGATCAAAGTGCACGTTTAGAAAAACCAAGACAGTTTGATCTGATTGTACGAATTGTTCTGGGCGCTAAAAAATTCTGTTCGATCGATTGAACTCGTTGAAGTGGAACCGATTTCTCAAACGGTTTTGACCGCATCAGAGAAAACGCAATGAAGCCCGAAGTTTTTCCTAAACCATGAGAAGTCAATACGACCAATACGATGGATAATCAAGAAATTTGTGGATTTCAATCAATCAGTCAATCACATGAATTTATATAGCACACATTCAAAAACTCTAGTCAGACGCGCTCCCAACTCAGGCCTGGTCAAAAGAAAAAGCCTTAATTAAGAAGACGATAGAAGGAGCCAGCCAGTAGAATCACGGGGAAGCGAGCGGAGAGCCACAGGGAAACCATTCCAGGTAGCTGCATAGTCGCAGCTCGTGGAAAGGGACAAGGAAGTCGCCACAGGTAGCTGAGCGCAGCGAACGGCGGGCCAGAGAAACGGAGAACGGGGGTAAATAGTTCACATGCAATGCATAGGATGGACCACCACGGATTACTCTCACGGACAACCCTTCTAACTCAACGCAGCGCTCGTGAATAAGCCGGTGCCCCGCGCTTGGCTTTCCAGTGGCGCTTTAGAAATTAGGAGATTACGATTACGATTACGATTACGATAGAGCTTGAGCCAGGACGCAGTGCAAAGCAGCAGATTAAACTGTGTCAAAAGGAGGAGGAGGACGAAAAGGAGGAGGATGGGGAGGAGAAAGACAAAGAGGAAGCGTAAGAAGAGGAGGATGAATAAGAGGGATTTAGCTTCCCATGGGCGGAGTTTGGTTTCCGTTCTTGGAGGGGCTAAAGCCTTTGGGGCGGGGGGCTAAGCCTGGGAAAAGATACCATTTACACCG
>OX457042.1:25946611-25969377 GCA_949752735.1 Lumbricus terrestris
CACAAACATAAACAGAGAGAGAGAGCCGGTGGGTGAGACGCAACATGTACATGTATATCCATTTCGCGTGAAACCAATTTCCAGGCGTTATCACTTTTCGTTAGCGTTTCGTCGAAGGCCCCGCTGGACCTACTGCTCCTCCTCTCACTCCTCCTCCTACTCTTCTACCTCTTACTCATGCATCTTCCCTCCCTTTACTCCTCCTCCTCCACTTCCTCCTCCTACTCCTCTTATTCTTCTTCTTCCTCCTCCTCCTCCTCCTCCTCCTCCTGCCCCTGCTCTTCCTCCTCTTCCTCTTTCTCCTGCCCCAGCTCCTACTCCTCCTCCTCCTCCTCCTACTCCTCCTCCTGCTCCTCCTCCTACTCCTTCTCCTCCTCTTCTTCTTCCTGCTCCTCCTCCTGTTCCTCCTGTTCCTCCTCCTTTTCCTCCCCTCCTCCTCCTCCTCCTCCTCCCCCTCCTCCTCTTCTTCTTACTGCTCCTCCTCTTTCTCCTCCTTCTCTTCCTCCTCCGCAGTCAGTTCCTCCTCCGCTACGTCGTCCAACTTCTGCATTCCGCCGGCGTTCTACGCAACCATCCATCCAGACGTTCGGTCACGGACAGAAGGACGGGCAACGACGGCGACACTCTGCAATTGCCTTCTGCCATTGCCATTGCCATTGCCATGACGGCGGAGACGACGAGACCGGATTATTATCAGCACGCCTAATTGCGTTATTGTGGACTTCGATTAGTTATGCGTATACATCCGACCGCTGCAGGCTTATCCGGAATGCCACGCTTTAATTGAACTGTTGCGTTTCGCATAGAGCACGACTGTTTGTCGTCGACTAGAATGGCGACAAAGCGACAACTGGGGATCGTGCCAAGCTGCCCCTCCGGCCCCCTCGGCGGATACGCCACCCTAGTCGCCGCCTTTTTTCTATAGCGCTACTTCTGCTGATGCGGTGTCCCGCCTCGTTCGGCCTGGCCGCCTCAGACGTAATTAAACGCGGCGGATATTTGAAGCTGTCCATTACTTTGTCACAGGGTATCGCTGACTTTGCTTCTGTCTGTCTCTGTCTGTCTGTGTCTGTGTGTGTTTGTGTTCGTCTGTGTCGTTCAGTCTACTTGTATCTGTTGTATGTTGTCTGTGTTTCTGCTCGTGTTCTTGTCACTGTCATATTTTCTCTTTCTAACTTCATGTCTGTGTATCTGGCTCTGTCTGTCTCTGTCTCTGTGTCTGTGTCTGTCTGTCCCTCTGTTTCTTTCTCTCTCTTTCTCTCTCTATCACACACACCCTCTTTCCTTCCCTCCACATTTCTGTGTTGTTGCAGGTGTCTTCTCTTCTTCTCTGATTCATTCTTCTCTCACTTTCACACTCTCACTCTCTCAATCTCTCTCCTCCGCTTTCTCTCTATCACAGCCGCTCCTTCTCTCCCTCTCCATCTCTCACTTGCCCTGTCTCTCTCAACCCCTCTCCCCTCTCTCTTCGACCATCTCCCGCCCCACCTACACGTCCATTATACTTGCCAAAGCGAGTGGTTCGAGCGACCGTGTCAAGAGAGGCGACGCGTGTGAAGCCTCAGTCCAGGCCCGAAGATATTTTCATAGTCGGATAGCTGCTAATGAAATTTCCTACCCTCTAGCCCACCAGCATTCGCCTTCCTCCACGCTTTATACCTCGTCACTAGGAGTGGCGTTGCCGCCGCCGCCACCGTAGCCATGGAACTGACATGCGGCGCTCTCGGCCAACGGATAGCCGCCGGCGATACCCGCGGTGTGGCGAGAAATTGAGCGCGGTCGAAAACAGTTCCGCAAAAATCTATAGAGATTGGTACGTAATATACTAGTTTCTAAAATCTGAAAACTCTTCTGCTGATATTGTATTGTATATCTATAAATTTTTATAGCGCCTCTCGCAGTGCACACCAATCAGAGGTGCTCCCAGAACGAAAGTGGGGCGCGGTGTTGTAGTATGTTCGTCGAGATAGCTTTCCTAATTTCGAACGGCCAAAAAATTCCCAATTTCTTGGCTTTGTGTTGCTTCTGAGAAGGAGTGACTCTGAGCGAGTGGGAGGCCACTGCACACTGGTTCTTCGGGAAGCCAGCGTAGCCTATTATACTTTTGACACTCTGTGTAGGTCTCTCCTGAAAAGGCGCTGCATAAATTCTCGGAATGAATGAATTATTTAGGAATCTATTTTTCACTTACTAAAATAGCATCCCTGCAAATTTCTTCCACTAAATGATACTATAAAATTCGCCTCATCGTATTGCACCAGAGATGGATATATATGCAAGTGTGCATTGTTCGACCCGGAACAGATTTTGCATCACACCTCCCAACGACACCGTGGATGTAAAGCAATCTCCTCCAGCAGCGTTGGCATTGGCAGCATTGGCAGCAGCAGCAGCAGCAGCAGCCTGGAGGCTGAAGACGTAGTTAATTCTGAGGCGAGCTGCGCAGCGGGTTCCCTTCATTGACATCCGGGTGCTTTTAGTGGCGCCAGATTCAGGAGGCAGACGCTTTGATGCGCAAATCAGAAAGCTGTTTAGTCAGACATTAACGACGTCTCTCGCCTGAATAAGTAAATGCGCTTCATAAATGACCAGGTAAATACGCCATACATAAATCCATCCATGATGCCTTTACCTTCTGGATATGGAATTATGCGATATGGATATAATTATATTACCTAGATTCACACGGCGCACTTTCAAGCGGTTATTGAATTCCCCGTGATAATAGGTCTATCATTTGAGTTGTTTGCATAATATAATCATAACCATAATTATTTATTGTGCCAAAAAGTATACAAAAGTATACAAAATAACATCGCGTCAAACTATATACAAACAACTCACTTGGTTACAAAAAGAAATCCAAAAGAGACTGCAGAGTGCCCATGCACGCTGGTTATGGCCACCTATTTACGCTTTCTGGTGCTAGATGGTTGACAGTTAACTACGATGAGCGTAGGTATCTTGTGACGTTTACAAATAACAGACATTAACAATCTTTTATTACACATCAAAATAATCCTAACCAAAAAATCGTACATCCCTAGTCTAAACATCACGATGCTACATACTATGCAAACGCAATTGTAAACGTTATTAATAATGAAGTATCGAAATTAATCTCAACTATTAAACATCAAACCTAAACTATATAAGTAAGAAAACTTTAACTGTGAAACACCAAACTTTGACTAAGTATAAGAAAATAAAAGGAAGTGCTAGGTAAGGGGAAGGGGTAAGAGGTAGGCTTACTTCTGAGTATAAATCTTAATTTTATTAACTAACCAATTATTTAAAAATTCCATGTAGGCCTGCTTTTCGTTTCTCGTTACAATAATTGAACGGTTTTAGGTGCAGCGTTTAGTTTTAGCGGCGCATGGTTATCTGTCGTTATCCCATGTTTTCATACTTTGCCTATGGAACTATTAGGGTGACTTGGACCAAGTGGACATTTTGATGACACTCTCATGCTCTTTTCTACCTAAAAATAGTCTTAGGCTTATTATAGATAGGCCTATCCTATTCTGTTCATTCGTTAGTCTTGTTAATGGATAAAGCCCAACCTCAAAGTGTCCACGGACCTCTGGCTAAGCTGCAGCGCAACTCTATGCACCGGTATCGCACTGACAAAACCTGTTGAACCTCGGGCGTCTTATAACTATCCCAACAAAATTAAGGAGCAAAAATACGATTAATTGCTATAATCGTAGAGTCATAAGACGACGTAGCATCGTAGATTTAGATCGGTGGAATTCAGAATTTTAAGATCATTAGAAACTAAGAAAGCATTGAATGTCACCATTTTCGCCATGAGAAATTTTAGCAATTTAAAATAGGTAGGCTATTTAAAAGTTATGGAGGATGGATATGGAAAACTTAAAGAAAAGGCACAACACCGAGAAGAGTGGCGTCGTTGGGCATCTGGACCTGCCGAGAGGCAGCAGACCTAAAGAAGAAGAAGATTTAAAAGTTAATATCTATAGGCTATTTTAATTTTAGGATATTGACATGATAACGATTGCATTGCGTGTCACATTTTTTAAAAAGTTTGGGTGAGTTGTGCCTCACAGAAAAAGGTCGAGAACCTCTCACATTCTAGACCACATGAAACGAATACCGCATAATACGCTCTGTATACATGCAAGTTGCGAAGGAAAGTGAAATAAAGTACAGCAAAAAACTGCGCTGGACATTGCCGACAATATATCCATATGAAGCCATTACACGGGACTTAGGCTAAACATGAGAGGAGCCCGGGATTTGACAGATGGCCGGAACATGGACCCACGGAGATATATTTATAAGCAAACATTGTCGAAATGACTGGCGTCTGATGCAGTAACAGATGATGATGATGAGGATGAGGATGAGGATGATGATGATGATGATGATGATGACAGTGATGAGCGCATAAGGCTATGTTTATTTTGTGTGCTTCCATATATATATATGTATATATATATATATATATTATATAACAGCCATTAAACCCAGACTTGCTATATCGACCACTGATTCTTTGCTTTAAAGCAGTCTCGAGAGCTGGCAAAATGAGCTAAATCAATGTATATTTGAAATTTAAAAATGAATCCATAAATGATATAGCATACATTGATGTATACACTATACATACACACAGACTTACAAACATACATGCACACACATCATGATCTATACATGCACAGATACAAACATACAAATACACAACATGAATACATCAATTTATCAACGTATAACACGTATGCGTAAGCACATAATAATCATACATGTACACCAGTGGTTCCCAACCTTTTTTGACTTTCGGGCCACTTTTTCTAAGTTGAAGAACACGAGTGCCATTTTTTCTTAGTTGAAGGATATTCGGGAGCCTCAAGGCTAGAATTTAATTAATTAAAAGCATATAAAATGGTTATAATTGAATCAAATTATGATGTTTGATATTGTTTATAGACGTCAAAATATGATAACTTGTAATAGAAAATAATTATCTGCTATATCCTGTACAAATTGTCGTTTTTTAATAAATTATTGTTAATTCTTTGACAGATGAGGGCCATTTTTGGAGGCCTGGCGGACGGCTACGGAAATTATTACTGGGCGAGTATGATAAAGCAACACTTTTGTTCCGCGGGCCACGGGTTGGAAACCACTGATGTAACATACAATCATACATACATACATAAAAATTACATACATACATGTATACATACATACATACATACATACATGCATGCATACATACATACATACATACATACATACATACATACATACATGTATGTATGTATGTATGTATGTATGTATGTATGTATGTATGTATGTATGTATGTATGTATGTATGTTTGTATGTATGTATGTATGTATGTATGTATGTATGTATGTTTGTATGTATGTATGTATGTATGCATGTATGTATGTATGTATGTATGTATGTATGTATGTATGTATGTATGTATGTATGTATGTATGTATGTATGTATGTTTGTATGTATGTATGTATGTATGTATGTATGTATGTTTGTATGTATGTATGTATGTATGCATGTATGTATGTATGTATGTATGTATGTATGTATGTATGTATGTATGTATGTATGTATGTATGTATGTATGTATGTATGTATGTATGTATGTATGTATGTATGTATGTATGTATGTATGTGGGGCACGGTGGTGTAGTGGTGGCGTCGTTGCCTTGAAGCCGGAAGGACCTTGGGCAAGTTCTTCACTCGCAATTGCTCAGCGCTTCGGCGTGAAACTCCGATGTAGTGTCCGCTCTGCATTCGGGAGCGCCTCTGAGTAGAGAGAGCTTGAAGGGGCGATATAACAAGTGCACATACATACAAACAATACATACATACATACATACATACATACATACATACATACATACATACATACATACATACATACATACATACATACATACATACATACATACATACATACATACATACATGCATGCATGCATGCATGCATGCATGCATGCATACATACATACATACATACATACATACATACATACATACATACATACATACATACATACAAACATACATACATACATACATACATACATACATACATACATACATACATACATACATACATACATACATACATACATATATACATATATACATACATACATACATACATACATACATACATACATACATACATACATGCATACATACATACATGCATGCAATGCATGCATGTATGCATGCAATGCATGCATGTATGCATGCCATGCATGCATGCATGCATGCATACATACATACATACATACATACATACATACATACATACATACATACATACATACATACATACATACATACATACATACATACATACATACATGCAATGTCATGCCTGCATGCATACATACATACATACATACATACATACATACATACATACATACATACATACATACTGGTGTGGTCCTTAGCTCCATGTAAAAATATTTTTTGGAGAATTTTAAACGGGGCACCCTCCTAACTTATACGTTTAGGTTAAAAAATATTAACCTTGAAAATTTTGGGCGATTTGTTTGAGTTTTAGGGGTCGCTACCGGACGTAACATATATCAATGTAAAGACACAGGCGAAACATGGAATATCGTATATTGTATACTATTACTAGTGTACATGTATAATGGTTGAATGCAGAAATTTAAATAAATTCTGGTGGGCAATGGACCCTGCTGGAGGTGGACTAGTGGCCTGTGGACTGGTTTACTATTTTGGACAAAACGCATACACGGACAAAAAAATGTTTTCCAGTTAATGTTTCCATTATTGCATCCGTCTTTTGCGACTATAGGTATACCGTATATTTCTTCACAATCAATATAGCAGACTCTGCATATGATCCTCATTATTTGTTTGAAGCTTGTTATACATGTTCATGAGTGTCACTCCACGCTTTGTAATGCCATTCACAACTTTCACTGAGCTCGCAGTGGCCTAATTTAACTTGAAGTTCTCGTGTCGTTTGACCATGTATATCAACGTCTTATTGGAGAAAACTTGAAAAATCTCGTGTTTTCCATGACAAAATTTTCCAGTTGCATTGAGCCTATTACAGCAGGTTCCAAGGTTCTTCTTTGAAGTGGATGTTCGATCCAAGTTTTGTCCAGAGTAGTAATCATCTGGCGCTTGGTATAAATGGAAGCCCCATAAACCAAAGAACGCAAAAGTCACCAATTCCACTGAAAGATACCAAAGGTCATCTAAACATTTGTTCATTGCAACGTCTGCAACTGCACTATTTTATCTCCCTGTATTTTGTCAATGTCCTTAAAGATCTGTTCTCTGCAGGTCAAGTTGAGGAGTATTATAGATGGTGCATACGGTGCTTGAAACCAGACTTTGACGTATAGCAGGCAGATGTCAGCCATACCCTTTATTCTCTTCTTGTTGACTTGAATTATTTCTTGAACATCCATATCTTAACACTGTAAATGCTCTTGCCGATCAACCTCGCTCTGCAGTGCAGCCCTGCGGAAAAATCATTATGTGCTTACCCTTCGGTGAACCAAAAGAAAACATAACCACTGCTTCCAACTTAATTTAGGCATATGTGATAGCGACATGCACTCTACAACAAATCCCTGTCCAGCTTCTGTTCCAACAGGATGCAGGCACCATGTCTAAGTCCACTGTTCACTGATGTGGTGTCAAAGCACATAGATTTGATTTGATCAGTAATGCCCCAAGTCACAACCGCTTCATACACTGCAGACACTGAAGATTTTCTTGTCCCCATGATAACTTCTGTAAACCGAGGATCTGGTCAACACTCTAGAAACGAGGACATGAAGACGGTCTACTATTTCCTTACTGCAGTCTGCAGATGTCTTCCAACAACTTTCCACCCCAGTGAATTATTAGAGGAACTCTTGGTTGGCATTCAGCTTTCAAGTTTTCATAAATTTTTCCCGATTCTTTATTCACTCCTTAAGCATTGAAAAACAATAGAGATTGAACTCTGCGGTATCATTGCCAAGACATTGTAGTGCCAAAGAAAGCAGGCCTACAAGTGTTGCATTTCTGTTACTCACTTTCACCGTGGCATTGTCAAGACTTAAGCCTAGGTCTATTGCCAACTTTGTGTTCCCTTTGACAATAGCGAAATTATGCAATAGACACGAAAAAACCAAAATGAAGCGATATTGCCGCCAAAAGATGCAATGACTGTGAATGCATTATAAAAAATGTCAATAAAATAAGTAAGTAGGTGGCAATCATGATGTCGGAAATGTTAATAAATATGTGAGTATAGTTGTCTATCAAATTATATTATAGCGATTAACATGGTTGGAAAGCATATTAATGGAAATTGCGCATAGTGGACCACAAAGCCCAAATTGATTCTGACCTTGAACTTTAACCTCTGGTAGCGACCCCTAAATGTCCTCATATTCTCTCCAAAATTTTTCTCAATTTTTTTCTCATCAATAGAAACCAACATAGAGGGTGCCCCGTTATAAAATCAAACTTTTAAAAATAAGGACCACCCTAATACATACATACATACTAGGGTGGTCGCATCTGTAATGGCAAATTTTCAACTTCATTTTTATTCTTTCTCCAACCCAGCATTTGGTGCCACTTGGTGAAAGACTGATGCAGCCCCAAAATTATCCCGATAAAAAAATATTTAGGACTAGCACAACGTGTTTGAAGTTTTGGATTTTACGAAATATCATCGTCTTTTTGAGTATAATGATAATTTAGCTACATTTTTGGACCTATGACTAGTTTTGACTGAAATGCTACATTCTTTTAATCAAGCACGACTGACAAGTATGTCTGACTTCTACAATGTTGAAAATGGTATATTATATATTTTTATGACCAATTGAACCATCACAATAGTATTTGACACGTGAATCCCTGAGATCGATGACCATAAACCTTTACTAGAAAGTCAACATATTGCTATGTTCTTTTGATAGGCCTGTTTTCTATCTACAGGAATCCTTTGTTACACTAAAGGCTCTTTATTACGTGCTTAACTTTAACACAAATTCTGATATAATACGGACAAGGACCTGAATAACAGTTGAACTATAGAAAACTACTGATGACACATGCATTTTCGTCTATTTTGGCAATCAGAGCAGAATGACACTGCGCATCACAGATAAAATTTATCAAGAGCTGCTGTAAAGAAATGAATTAAAATAGATGTTGAAATTATTGAGATCATAACTTTAAGAAATTACTTATTACCACATAGGAGTCAAAGAGCAGCTTTTAAACAACTTCCAAAGAGAGCATCATAATTGAGTGCATGGTGAAGTCTACTCACATTGTTGTCTATTTCATAATATAGAAGTTATCCCATTAAAAGTAAAAGCCTACTTTTAGAGTTGAAAGAATTAACACAGAGTCAAACAATTGACACATAGAGTGCTGTCAAGAGTGGACACAAATTACACTGACATTATTGTAAATTAACTACCTATTATAAATTAGCATTAAAGGCGATGGTGTCAAACACGTAAGCTATATGCAACTCAAAATCTCTACGTCATGCTCAGCAATGGGTCCAGCTGAAATTACAGTGGCCACTAGGACATCTCAGACGACCAAGCAATACAAGGGAATAAGTATAGCACCCTCAAGACAACACCCATTGCTACACTCTTGGTGGCAGATGAACACCTTCCTTGGGCAACATGCCAGAGATTTCACTTTGAGGGAAGTGTATCGTGAAAACTACACCGTAGCTCAAACCCATGCAAAGACCAAATGCAATTTGAATTGTGAGACAGTGTAATAATGCCTCAGGTTGAAAACATTTTAGCCAAAATTTGAGATAAAAATTCGCATCTTAAAATAATGGATTTATACTTTTTAATATTACACCAGTTCCTTGTACCCAGTAACCCCCATGAACAATGACGGTAGAAAAAGAAATATTTCTCAGAAATCAGATCTCATTAAGAATTTTGGTGATTTTGCAGAATAAATCAATTATGTAGGACACAGATGAAACCTCACAAATTTTATATTTATCCATAATTATACTATTACTGTTCCCTTACTGTAACAGTCTAAGAACAATAAGCTATCATAATCAATCAAGAGAAGGTAAAACAGGTAGTATTTGTAAAGACATAAGATATGACAGAATGTTATCTGTGATGCGGTATGTTATACAGGTTTTCTAGGTGTTGAGAAATTTTTCTTGAAGTGGCGCTATATAAATTGATGATTATGATTACGATAAAAGTGGCAACATCATGTTTAAGTGTGGACCAACTACAGGTAGTTGAATTGATTCCTGGTTTGAAGATTCCTGATTGACTACAGCCATATAGCTGCTTTTAAGCATTAGAAGTCTTGCTATTATAAGGGTAAAACTTTGATGGCGTTGTGCTAGTCCTAAATATTAATATTTTCTCTTACAACTTTTTGTGTGATGTTTCTGGGAAGAATGGAACCTAACGGCGCCTTGGAGAACAGTCAATTCAAACTTTCATTTTTAACGACCACCCTAATACATACATACATACATACATACATACATACATACATACATACATACATACATACATACATACATACATGCATGCATGCATACATACATACATACATACATACATACATACATACATACATACATACATACATACATACATACATACATACATACATACATACATACATACATACATACATACATACATGCATTATACATACATACATGCATACATACATACATACATACATACATACATACATACATACATACATACATACATACATACATACATACATACATACATACATACATACATACATACATACATACATACATACATACATACATACATACATACATACATACATACATACATACATACATACATACATACATACATACATACATACATACATACATACATACATACATACATACATACATACATACATACATACATACATACATGCAATGTCATGCCTACATGCATACATACATACATACATACATACATACATACATACATACATACATACATACATACATACATACATACATACATACATACATACATACATGCATGCATGCATGCATACATACATACATACATACATACATACATACATACATACATACATACATACATACATACATACATACATACATACATGCATACATACACATGCATTCAATAAACACAATATCCTTCTTCTTCACATTGTTCCTCTCCTGGTTCTGCTTCTTCTTCCTCTTCCTCTTCCTCTTCCTCTCTTCTTCTTCTTCCCCGTTCTTCTTCTTCTTTTCCCCTGTGCTTTCTGACTATATACAGGCGACAATAACAGCATCATTACTTCGCACTTGATGTATGCATATACGCGAGCGGTATTGCCACATTAATATCTGCTGTTTCGTGACCTCTAACCCTTTAAGAGAACATAATAACGCGCCGTTTGGCATTCACGTTCAAATGATCGCCGGAATTTATACGGATTGTAAACTCAGATGATCGGCTTTTACTGCCGTCTTTCTCGAAACCAATCGAAAGAATCACAGACGGAGGCGTCTGAAATTCTTCAAATCCACATCGTTTATTCCTATATCCACTTAGCATAGTCCGTATACGCTTTAGTTGTGCGGCAGGTTCAAAACTAACGAGAGGAATTCCGGACCCCTGGGCAGAGTTGTCACGGACCACATAAACTACACCAAGGCTTCGTGAGAATATTTTGTCTTTTCTTCCTCCTGTAGTCTTACTATTTATTTTTATTCTTGCTCATTTATTTCTCTCCATTGCACCTCTTCAAGCTCACTATTCAGATGCGCTCCAGACTACAGCGCGGACAATGCATCGGAGTTTCACGCCGAAGCGCCCAAGCAATTGCGGGTGAAGAACTTGTCCTCCTCTTCTTCCTACTCCTCTTCCTACTACTCTTCCTCCTCCTCCTCCTCCTCCTCTGTCCTCCTCTTCCTCCTTCTCCTCTTCTTTCCCCTCCTCCTCCTATAGCGTCTTCCTCCTCTTCCTCCTTCTCCTCGTCATCCTCCACCTTTCCTCCTTCCACCTAAACCATCATCTCCAGCTCTCCAGTTTCCTCAATTATTACCAACCAATGGAGACACCGCGCATGGCAAGCATATATCTATACATCGGTGGAGCAGTAGTCGGTCCGCGAGCACTTAGTCGGTTCGTGGCGTCAAACGAGAGACTTCTTTCCCCTTATTTCGCTTCGTATGAGACTGACGGCAGCGGCGGCGGTGACGGTCGGTACAACGCCACAGGCAATCTCACTCTCCCAACCATGCAGCGCGAGGAACGGGGAACATGTAGATAGACGGAGGAGGGTTGCATGTATAACTGGGTGATGGATGGAAGGAAGGACGGCGTGAATGGTCACCCAGCGAGAGCGCAGACGCCCCTCGAGGGTAACGCATTCCAGGTTCGGCGATGCGACGGCTGAAACAGGAATTCAGGGTGACTTATTTGCAGCAGCGGTGGCGGTGGCGGTGGCGGTGGCGGCATGCAGTCATGGGAGGGGAATGTTGGTTAGGATGATTATTGTGGTGTAATGTTGGGTCCGATGCTGGAAAGGATGAATAGTGAAGGGGAGGGAGGGAAATGAGGATCATGTCAAACGTGAGGGAGAGAAGGATGATGGGGAGAAGGATGATGGGGAGAAGGATGATGGGGAGAAGGATGATGGGGAGAAGGATGATGGGGTTATGGAAGAAGAGATGAAAGAAGCAGAAGGGAAGGGATGGGAGAGAGCAAAAGAGTAAAAAGAGAGAAGTCTAAAAAGGTTTGAAGGGAGAACGATGAACAGAAGGTGGAAGAAGAAAAGGAACAAATGGAGAAAGAAACAGAGATAAAGAGTGTGAAAGGGTAAAGGCGCCGTGGTGTAGTGGTGGCGTCGTTGCCTTGGAGCCGGAAGGTTCGAGGTTCGAATCCACCTCAAGTCTCCGCGTAGGGACCTTGAGCAAGTCCTTCACTCGCAATTGCTCAGCGCTTCGGCATGAAACTCCGATGCAATGTTTGCGCTGTAGTCGGGAGCGCCTCTGAGTAGAGAGCTAGCGCTATAGAAATGGATAAATAAATATATAAATAAAAATAAATAAAATAAAGTGCGTGAGGAGAGGATGAGGTTAAGGAAGAAGAGTTGGAGCATATGGATGAAGGAAAGCGAACTAAACATTCTGGCACGAAAAGCGCACACTGTTGCCGGAACCCATCCTGCTACCCCCTCCCCTATCCCAAAAGGTGCGCTCAACCTTCCAATCAGCAAACTACGCTGATAAAATGCGTAGTAGGGCATGAAGGGCGCCCTGTTGACTGCCAACAGTTAAATTCGACTCCTGTAGCAACTTGTGATTAATTATCCGTGGGTCGCGGTGGTGTAGTGGTTGGTTCGGCGCCTTGCAGTCGAAGATTCCAGATTCGAATCAACCTCACTCAAACCGCCGAGTAGTATTGACCTTGTGCAAGTCCTTCACTCGCAATTGCTCGTGCGCTTCGGCGTGAAACTCCGAAGCAGTATCCGTTCTGTAATCGGGAGCGCCTCTGAGTAGTGAGAGATTGAAGGAGCGCTATAATAATAGTGAATGCGACAAATAAACAAATAAATAAGTAAATAAATAAATAAATAAATAAATCCGTTTTATTATTAATTGCAAACATACTGCGCTGCGTGAGGTTGAATTAAATCAAGTTATTGTTAAAGAGTAAGAAGGGCGGGAAAACGATGGTGAGGAGGGGGAGAATAAGGACGAGGTGGAATTGGAGAAAGAGGAATGGGAGGAAGAGGGAGACTTGGTGGACGACGAGTGGAGAATGAGAGCGACTGGAGTGGGTGGAGGGGGACTGGAAAACGGACGCAGTTGTCATGGTTTCGTTTGCAGTTCACTTGATATCTCTGCGGCTCTCCTATTGCTGATAAAAAACCGGATGCCACCCGTCTTCGTCGCTCCATGGCACTGATGGCTTCTCTGCCTGTCTCATCATCTCACTCTGCGTGTCTACATCTCGTTCTCTACTTCCCCTCTCTGTCTGTCTGTCTGTCTCTTTGACTGTCTGTCTGCCTGCCTGTCTGTCTCTGCCTCTTTCTTTCTCTCCCTTTGTCTCTCTCTGTCTTAATCGCTGTCTCTCTGTCTCTCTCAGCTTCTGTCTGTCTGTCTCACTCTCTCTTTTCTATCTCTCTCTCTGTCTGTCTCTGTCTCTTTCTCTCTCTCCCTCTGTCTCACTCTGTATGTGTCTTTATCGCTGTCTATCTCTGTCTCTCTCACTCACTCTCTCAGTTTCTGTTTGTCTGTCTATCTGGCTCTCTGTCTCTCTCTGTCTCTCTGTCTTTCTGCCTCTCTCTGTCTCTCTGTCTGCCTGTCTCTCTCAATCTGTCTGTCTATATATCTACCTATCTATCCATCCATCCATCCATCCATCCATCCTTCCATCCTTCCATGCTTCCATCCATCCATTCATCCATCCATCCATCCATCTGCCTGTTTTCAACCATTCGTCTGAGTTTTCCCCCCCCCCCCTAGATCCGTCCGGTCCATTCATTCTCTATGCCTGTTTGTTTTTCTGCTTGCTCATCTGCCTATCCATCCTTATAATTATAAACACAGTCCCCGTACATTCTTCCATCTGCCCTTCCGTCAGTGTACGTGTCTCTCTATGCCTCTGCCCATCCCTACCCTCCTCAAAGAGACCAGTATTTGTTCAGCCCGATCGTTTGACATCTCCTCTTGGCTTCCACTGGATTCCTGGTCGCCGCCGCCGAAGACGACATCGACAACCGTCGCCATTCCTCCGTCTCTCCCTCTGTCCTCTGGTCGAATAAAGCCGCCCGGATCAGCCTTTGTCCGTCTTTGTCCTCGGAGGTCCGTATCGACGACGAACGATGAAGAGAAGAAGAGCCTCGCGTGCAAACACTCGACTCCACAGATGTCTCTCCGACGAGAGAAATATTGCGTCTTCAATCGACGATCGAGAACCGGTCACCAGAATAATGATATGCATGCAGATTACGATCGCATATTCATGAATGCAGCAGCTGCCGGTCGTGTCGTCGTGCCACGTGGTGTAGGCTACACGTACGCGGTGAGGATGTGCCTGGAATTTTCTCATTGGTTCACGTGACCGATGACGTCAGGCTGCATGCAAGCGTCAGGCTGGACTATAAATAGAAAAGTGATAGCTGGTCCGAGAAAAACTGCGCCACTGCTCGTTCTTTTTTGGGAGTGCCAGTCTAAAGTCTAGATAAAGGAGGAGGGCGACACTTATCATCTCTGTTATGACATGGCGTCGTTAAACAGCAACAAGCGTGGTCCGAGGATGACTTTATGTAAAGATGTAGTGTCTGAGTAGGGAACTTGAAGGGGTGCAATGGAGAGAAATAAATAAGCAAGAATATAAAAATAAATAGTAAGACTAGGAGGAAGAGAAGACAAGTGATCTGGGCCAGAGAGGAGCGAGCGGGAGAAGAGGAGGTAAAAGAGAAGTGGAAGTAAAGCGAGTTGTTTTTAATGTTGCAAAGATATACGGAGAGGATTCATATGCAAATCCGGTGGGACCAGGGCCGGATTTAGGGTGGTGGGGCCCATGGGCGCTAATTACGGTGGGGCCCTTTCCTATAATAGATATTTTGCTTTTGATGGACAGCCCCGGCAGGGACATGCCCATGCATACAGTCATAAAGTTCTAAAAGCAATGTTTAAATTGTTGACTTATTGTTAATAAAATATTAAAATACATATGAAGAGAAATTCAGAATATCATATTGCTGATAAATAATTATAGTGACCTATTATTTTAATTGCATGGTATTAAATCATTTTTCAAATACAAAGTTAAAGGATAAGCGTTAGGCATAGGCTATATCTTATTCTGTTTTTGGTAGGCCTATAAGTCACTGGCATACTAAACACATAGGCAGGGCTGAAAGTGAGCCGGGTCTGTATTTTGGACAAATTACAAAAAAGGTCGTCAGAAATGTTCTGGTCAAAGGCGTCGGTTCGTCCGCAAAGTCAGACCCGGCAATTTTTCCAAACCACTTTCAGCCATGCACATAGACCTACAAAGAAAGAAAGTGAAAATAGTGATAAGCAGTGGTTAAAGTGTAGACGCCCCTTCCTTTTCCAGGCTGTGCTGCCAAATAAGTGGCAGGGCTGTGTGCAGATTTGAAAATAAGTGCATGGACGCCGTCCATGACGTCCAGCCACACTTTAAGCCTTGGTGATAAGCAAGACCTCCAAAAATAAAAACAGACAGCTATAACCAGTTAAATATATGGCATGGTCCGGCCTACAGTTTGATCTAAGTTTGAGTGTGTCTTTGTGTATTTTTCTAATAGCAAAGTAGCCTATAGTTAATTAACTGATTAAAATGCAGTTGGAATTGAAATAGAGTATCACTCTCTAAGCCAAACACTGAAGGCAAGGTGGCTAAGTCACCGTGTGTCATAGTTGTGCGAAACCTGTTATTAATTATCTTCATCTTGGAAAACGAGTGTTCAGCACTGCAGTTTGTGACCATGGGTACCAATTGCACTCTTAGCATAATTTCTACATTTGGAAATGAACACCTTTGTCAAGTATTAGGCTTAATTGGTTCATGAACGGCTCCTGACTTATACCGAGGCTATTCTTGCTGTCTGGTCTTGAAACAGTTTGACAAAATAATGAAACCTCAATTATAGCCCATTGTCAAGGCTTTCATCTATAGAGTCATCACCATTATAGCCTGCCCAAATGCTACATGGTTTTCGCAAACTTGAGAATTTCTTCATCAAGATTCAAGCCTAGAAAGAAAACTCAAACCTTGAGCAGAGCAGTTCTTTGATGCTAGTCTTTTTGTCATCCACGGTGACAGCAGACATACTTAGAGCTGCTGCCTGAAGTAATACGAATTGTCTTTGAAGTGGCCGACTTGCTCATTTTGAGATGCTTTTTTCTTTACTGAACTTGTCCTTTTGAGAGCCGCTTTATGCCTTTTTAGTGCCCTTATACTGATCTTCAATTCGGTTCATGTCTATCAGTTGAAATTATTGAGAATCTTCAAATTATATTGAGTAGGCTGATGCCTATTCAAAGCTCACACTGTGCTGCATGGTCCTATAAACCGTGCATAAATTATTATAAACGTAGGACTGTCAGAGACTACCTCTGACAGCACAGAAATGATAGCAAACAGCTGTGTGCTATGTCACAAATATGGACATTGGGTCACTTGAGGTCAAAAGGACCAGCCCAACGCTGGAGTTAAAACAGTACAGACCTTTCATTCCGCAACCTGATACTCGTGGTGAGGGCGATGGAGGCTGCCCAGGACGCTGACCACCGCACGATCTGTTCGTTGTTCGCTACATGCGACCAAGTCGAGGGAAGCACCTCTGACACTGTATCTGCCTACACCAGTGGGCTATCTCAGCTTGAGTTAAAAGGAAGATAATCTGTCAACAACAGCTGCTGCTGAAGATGTCAGGTTTAAAGCCATATATTGGTGAACAATATTAACGACTATAACGAGTATAATAAATAGTGGTCAGATCAGAAACCTATAGGCTACTACTCACTGCTTAAGATCCAGTTGCAAAACTCTTAGATTTCAATCCTTAATAAAAATTATTGGGTACGGACTGATTAGGCAAAAAATAAAGCTGCAACTGGTGGGGGCCCCTAAGTGGTGGGGGCCCCTGGGCTGGAGCCCGTGTAGCCCATGCTTAAATCCGGCCCTGGGTGGGACCACAGACACAGGGAGCTTAATTATAGTACGTTATTACAATATTTTAATTTCGCATGAATCTCCTTCAAAACCTTTTAATAGCCTGCCTTGGTCTTGGACTGCCACAGCAACACAGCGTCGTGCCTATGCCGCTGTTGACCCTATTCTGTGGAATGACCTTTCTGAAATAACTCCTGCTTAGATCTTATCTGCCGATGGGCGCACCACTGTTTCTGTCCATTTTCTGAAGGTTTATCTTTTTAGAGAGGTTCTCTAGGCCCTAGCAGCGGTTCTCAACCGGGGGTCCGCGGACCCCTGGGGGTCCGCGGCCATCTGCCTGGGGGTCCGCGAGCACGTCCTGAAAATTACATAATTATTTCTTCGTTAAAAACATAGAAACAGATAAATCTTTGTCATTTTTTCAATATTTCTCATTTTCAATGGCGACATATACTACCGGTAATAACACGCCGATTAACGACAAATTCATTTGTTTTAGATGGGTCTTTTTGTAGCCTACTCTAGATTTTGGGATGCTTTCGAGAGAGTTTCTTATAGAAAAAGAACACAGCCTGTAATTCAATTGAATAAGCAACTCATGAGTTTCAACTTTGGCTTACCTGGCTGTCATTTTTGAATAAACTGAATTCCTCTACGCAAGTGATGCAGACAACTCTAATCACCCTTGGTGATAAAGTGTCTGCTTTTACCAAAAAAACCTTGATATCTGGCGCAAAACGGATAGTGGTAGACAAGTTTGACACATTTGATCAATTGCATGAATTCAAATGAAAATAGGGAAATGCTCAGATCAATCAACCAAAATTTGTTAATTTAATTTTCGGTCAATCATAGATGGATCAGTTCAACTTCTAATTCGGTAATTTGAACGTTCAGTTTTTCGTTGACTTCCAGTCAGTTTCTTGCAAAACTTGATTCGTGGAATTTACCAACACCGGAATTGAAATAAATCATTGGAGTGACTATTGAAAATGGCATTAGGCCTACATTGAAGATGTACGTTGCATCCATGCAAGAGTTAGCTTGATGCATGAGTGTCTCGAGCAGATAAGCTGTGCTCGAATATGCATGCCCAAAGCTTACATCAAAATAAAATACCTTTTTTTTCTTATAAATTTCATATAATATTGTATGTAATATAAAATTTGTGCTACAGGAGTGCATAGGCATATCTAGACCTATGTGCTATAGTATAGCATGCATGTAGGCCTACTATTATATAGGATTATAGAGTCGCACAGTCACGATAATGCGCCTAATTTCGGTGGGGGTCCGTGACCGGGACCAACAATTTAAAAGGGGTCCATGAGTGTGAAAAGGTTGAGAACCGCTGCTCTAGGCACTGAGTGCGACCACCACTGTGTTCTAGGCCCACAGCGTGATAGGATTTTTATAGGCCACGAAAGAGAATAGACCTAGCCTGCACTTACTAGACCTAGCCTGCACATAGGCCTACTGCGACACTGTGACAGGCTTTTTATAGGCCACGAAAGAGAATAGCCTGCAGTTGTGCATACTTATACTCGGACAATAATTATCTCACGCACGAGTGTCGTGCCAAATGCTGTCCTGGCAACCAGTGGCGTAACTACGGGGGGACAAGGGGGGCAGCCGCCCCCCCAAATGAAAGGGCTGCCCCCCAGCTGCCCCCCCAATCCCTGCGTTTGTTTTACTTTTTACTCTTACGAGTGATAAAGAATTAAACAATGTTATATAATTTCTGACTTATTTTATTTTTTATACAACTTCCTGTACAACTTCTTATAGGGTGGGTGATGTGAAAGTGGGACAGGCCACTATAGTGCACTGTGGGACAGACAAGCTAGTGAGGCTTGCTTGCGTATTATGTCCGATACTGTTATAATCCAAAATCTAAAAATACATAGTCTATGGCAATATACCGATGCCGATGCACGCTTTAATTGCCAACGGTAGCCACCCCATCATTTTAAGCTGCCACCCCACTGCCCCCCCCCATGAAAAAATAACTGGCTGCGCCACTGCTGGCAACGGATGTGAGGAAGTGTGACACATCTCCACGACGACCACTATAATATGCCGCACCACACCCGAGGAAGTGTTCGAAGCACGTGATGAACTACTGCAACAGTGAACGACGTGGTGAATGCATTCCGTGCTTGCGATGGGCAGAGGAGAGTTGGCAAAAAAAACAACGGGAGGTATTTTTTAGAATGGTTGGAGAAGACACTGCACACGGAAAAGCCTGAGAACTTTCGTTATGCCGCTATGCGTGGATTTATGGAAGCGTTGAGGTGGTGTTGGAGTAGTTTGGAAAAGTTTGTGGTGACAGTTGATGGAAAAGTGTCGACAGGTTGTCGAAAGGTCTGGCATGGGGTCAGAAGAACTTAAATGAGGTTGAGTGAGCTAAATCATACAAGTGTGGAAAGGTGTTTATAATAAAATCATAATATATAATAATATATTATTATTTATATATATATATATATGTATATATATATATATATATCATATACATGTGCATATAATACATGCACATTGAGAGAGCTGCTCTATAAAATCTATAAACAAATACATATTGTGCAAGCACACATGTATAAAAAATGCCTCTAATTTGAAGCAGGCAAGCTTGAACGGCAACTAAAGGTCTTCTCAAGTATATTTGCGACGAAGTTTAAGCAAGCAAGTTCTTTATGGTATTGTAATGTATGGTTAATCAGCAATCTAAGCAAGTAAGGAAGCAGATAAGGTATGTAAGGAAACAGACAAGGTAAGTGAAGAAGCAGATAAGGCAAATAAAGAGGCATATACGGCAAGGTCTAAGCATGAGGTCATGAACGGAAGCGAGTCAAATGTACATGCTATATATTTCTAAAACGGATTCCCTGCAGCTTCATTCAACGTCAATTTCGACGACGAAGCTGCAATGTATGCATGTATGCAAGTATGTATGCATGTATGCATGCATGCATGTATGCACGTATGTATGTATGTATGTATGTATGTATGTATGTATGTATGTATGTATGTATGTATGTATGTATGTATGTATGTATGTATGTATGTATGTATGTATGTATGTATGTATGTATGTATGTATGTATGTATGTATGTATGTATGTATGTATGTATGTATGTATGTATGTATGTATGTATGTATGTATGTATGTATGTATGTATGTATGTATGTATGGAGTGTAAGAGCGATGGATGGAGTTGCGATAGAGTCTCAGATATGAACGACAGTTATGGGGATCGAAGAGTCGGTCTCTGGAGACCATAGCAAGCAGATTATCGTCTGTATAGTTCGACGAACGTCGCCATTAACCCTCTCTCTCTCTGTATGTCTGTCTGTCTGTCTGTCTATTTCTCTCTCTGTGCCTCTCTCTGTCTTTCTGTGTCTGTGTCTCTGTGTCTCCCTCCGTCCCTCCCTTCCCTTTCTCCGTCTCTTCTTCCCTCCTCCCTCCCTCCCTCCCTACCTCTCAAACTCTCCTTCTCTCTCTCAGTGTCAGTGCATTTGTGCGTACATCGCCATTAACCCAATGTCTCTCTCTCCGTTCCTGCATCTGTCTATGTATCTGTATGTGTGCCTGCCTATCTGTCTATGTATCTGTCTGTCTGTCTGTCTGCCTATCTGTCTATGTATCTGTCTGTCTGTCTGTCTGTCTGTCTGTCTGTCTGTCTGTCTGTCTGTCTGTCTGTCTGTCTGTCTGTCTGTCTGTCTGTCTGTCTGTCTGTCTGACTGGCCACAGACGACGTCACCGTCAGCCGGGAACGACGTCGTTTTCTATCGCCGTTAAGAAGACCATTAATAGGAATTTCATGTAATGAAGAGACGCCTCTCGTACAGCCTCATCACCATCAACTGTGGCGATCAAAGAGGTCGATCCCAACGGGGCACAGAGGGTCCCTGCCCTCAATATATTGGTCGGATACAACCGCTGTCACGAGTCCGAAATAGTCGAGAATGTTCAATATCGTGTCCGCAGCAGCTGAGGCCTGTGAGTTAGACACCACCATTTCCAGAGAACGTGTGGGTATATATAGGAAGAGAGGAAGACTGTAAAACGCTCTGGTGGGCAGCAGAATCATGGCGCAGAGGGACATAATATACAATAATCTTCGGTTTGCGGGTTAATCAGTTCCACGCTGATGAACATAGATGGAAGGGAGAGTCGCATGCCCAAAATGGAAAATATTCTTTGACGCTAAACAGAGCGATATTCTTCCTAAGCTCAGAAATGGGGAAAAGGTGCAGCTTCCAACCCCCCCCCCCAATATTTGGAGCGAATCTAGGCCATAAGTTGGATTTTCGACATTGTTATTAGAGTCTTCTCGATATTTGATAGATGAATAAAAGCCATGATCAGTGAAAAACATCTGGAATTCCTATTGCATTGACAACGGACCTGTAGCCATTCACGTAATAATTTATGTACGTTTGTGCGTATGTATGTATGTATGTATGTATTACATGTATGTATGTATGTATGTATGTATGTATGTATGTATGTATGTATGTATGTATGTATGTATGTATGTATGTATGTATGTATGTATGTATGTATGTATGTATGTATGTATGTATGTATGTATGTATGTATGTATGTATGCATGTATGTATGTACGTATATGTACGTACGTGCGCACGGTCGGACGGACGGACGGACGGACGTATGGATGGATGGATGGATGGATGGATGGACGGACGGACGGACGGACGGACGGACGGACGGACGGATAGATGGATAGACGGATGGATGGAAAGATGGATAGATGGATGGATGGATGGATTGATGGATTGATGGATGTATGTATGTATGGATGGATGGATGAATGGAATGATGGATGGATGAATGGATGGATGGATGGATGGATGGATAGATGGATGGATGGATGGATGGATGAATGGAATGATGGATGGATGGATGAATGGAATGATGGATGGATGGATGGATGGATGAATGGAATGATGGATGGATGGATGGATGGATGGATGGATGGATGGACGGATGGACGGATGGATAGATGGATAGATGGATGGATGGATGAA
>OX457042.1:25969577-26032077 GCA_949752735.1 Lumbricus terrestris
ACTGGATATGGACCCAAAACTATCATCGATTTTTTTAAACCAATGAATAGATATAGATCACTGGTTGGCTTAAATGGAAACGTGGATTAATGGGTGGAAAGATGGATGTATGGATTGATGGATGGATGAGTGGATGCGCGAGTGGATGGACGGATGCGTGGATGAATAGATGGATACGTGGACTAGATGGGTGGACGGATGGACGAATAAACGGATCCATGGATCGATGGATGGGTGGATGGATAAATGAATATGTGGGTTATTGGATGGACAGACGGATGTATGGATGGACGGACGGATGGAGGAATGGACGAATGGATGGATGAATGGATGGATGGATAGATGGATGAATGAATGAATGGATGGATGGATGGATGGATGGATGGATGGATGGATGGATGGATGGATGGATGGATGGATGGATGGATGGATGGATGGATGGATGGATGGATGGATGGATGGATCAAGTGTGGGTGAGTAGGGTGATGACTATATATATGCAATATTATGTACGCCTACATTGAATGTCGAAAACTGCATGGCCGCAGACATAAACACAGACATACAGACATGCAGTCAGTTAGAAAGACAGCCAGAGAAACACACATGGACAGACAGATGCATAGACAAGCATGGAGACAAAAATAAACAAATATATATACGGACCGATAAATACAGTCATTCCGTCCGTCCGTTGGTACGTCCGTTTGTACTTCAGTCCGTTTCGCTGTTGGTCCGCTTGTCTGCTTGCCTTGTCATATGTCTGCCCGTCCACCCGTCTGTCTGTCTGTCTGCCTTCCATGCATGGTCTGCTTATTCATCTCGTCATCCAGTTCATCTGCCTCTCCTGGCTTTTATTTCCGTGTATCATTCAATCGCATAATGCATCAGTGGTCTGCGTAAATATTCGGAAACAAACGTCGGGTTCGCTATCATATTGCGATGAATTATGTATTAAGAGCGGTGGACAGATGGACGGGCGGACGGACGGACGGTCGGAAGGACAGATGGACGGGCGGACGGACGGACGGTCGGAAGGACAGATGGACGGGCGGACGGACGGACGGTCGGAAGGACAGATGGACGGGCGGACGGACGGACGGACGGACGGATGGAAGGAGGGACGGACGGACGGACAGATGGACGGACGGACGGACGGACAGATGGACGGACAGATGGACAGACAGACGGACGGACGGACGGACGGACGGACGGATGGAAGGAGGGACGGACGGACGGACGGACAGATGGACGGACGGACGGACGGACAGACGGGCGGACGGACGGACGGATGGAAGGAGGGAGGGACGGACGGACGGACGGACGGACGGACGGACGGACGGACGGACGGACGGACGGACGGACGGACGGACGGACGTCGGCATGCATGTGGCCTGTATGGCGTCGGCCATGTTCAGCGGTATACAAGCAAAGACCTATATAATACCACCACACCACCACCACCACCCCATGTTTATACGCATGATGCCAAGCTTTAGTCACTTTTTTCTATTTATTTAATTTGTTAATGTATTTATTCGATAACAATTTGACCCAATCTGATTTTTAATTATGCCCGGTTATCAGCTAAAAAAAGGAAAAGAGATAGATCTAATTATTGTCATTTGTTGCATGATTATCTTCATTCATTCATTCACTATTCGTTCGTTCATTCATTCATTCATTCATTCACTCATTCGTTCATTCATTCATTCATTCATTCATTCATTCATTCATTCATTCATTCATTCATTCACGCAGAATGTCGCCGATCCAGGCCCAAAACTTTCCTGACAAATCTGTCATAAATGCCTTTTGTTCAACATGCCCGAATCGAGCTATAGATACCAATTCACAACCACCATGGCGCCCCCGACTCCAGCACGGCCAAACAGAACAGTTTTTAGAAACTAAGATACATTGCATGGATACAACGCATGGATACATTGCATGGATACGTTGCATGGATACATTGCATGGATACATTGCATGGATGCACTGCATGGATACATTGCATGGATACATTGCATGGATAGTGGATACGTTGCATGGATAGAGTAGCAGAAATCTGCGTTATACATTTTTTAAGTTCTGGATTCACGGTAGCAGTTTGTAAAAATGGCGAAAATCGCAGCAAATTCACGAGCCGAAATTTGACTGTATATGCAAATTTGTCGTCATTTTCACGCTCGCTTTTAAAATGTTAACTTCATACCTTGCTTTTGAAGTTTCGCATTGACTATCTTACCATTGCCTGCGTTTAACTTCAAATTTATATATTGTTCCTTCAACTTTAAGTCCTCCTACATTTCACAGACGAAGCGCATGCGCAATAGCCCGTCGTTGTACCGCAACTAAAGAGTCAGTCTCTTGTCGACCAATCCACAGACCTTTTATCGAAGTTTTTTGTCGAGCCTTTGTCGGAAATGCTGTCGGCGTCTTAGCATCCGCTGGCATTATACGACCCCCCGGGATCACCGGCGTACTCAATTATCGCTCAGTCGAAGCCATTAAGCTGTTGTTGTGTGCTGATTAGAAGCCGTTCAGACGCAGGAACAAAAGTCGAGAGATTTCCGAGTTTGGTGCAAACTGGCCGTCACTTGGAGATCCCCCTAGCTCACTCGTTTAATACCACTTTCCATTGGAAAGACTTAGACGGCGCTGGCGGAACCCGCATGTATTTAGTATTTAGTATACGGCATTTGTCAAAGTAGTGCCTTATTACATCGTCGGCTTATGTAGCGCGTCTATATTCGTCAGAGTAGTATACAGTATATTGGCTTCCGTTAGATCAGGAGGTTTTCATTCGTTTTAAGAGAAATTATTTATCGCTGTCTGTCTGTCTGTACGTCTGTCTGTCTGTCTATCTGTATGTCTGTCTGTCTGTCAGTCTGTCTGTCTGCCTGCCTGTCTGTCTGTCTGCCTGCCTGTCTGTCTGTCTGCATGTCTGTCTGTCTGTATGTCTATCTGTCTGTCTGTCTGTCTGTCTGTATGTGTATCTCAGTCTGCGGCTGCTTATATATGTCCATCTGTCTGTCTGTCCGTCTGTCTGCCTGCCTGTCTGTCCGTCTGTTTGTCCATCTGTCTGTCTGCCTGTCTGTCTGTTTGGCCGTCTGTCTGTCCATCTGTATGTCTGTCTATCTGTCTGTCTGTATGTCTGTATGTGTATCTCAGTCTGCGGCTGCTTATTTATTTACGACAGTGACACTTTCCTTAAGAACATTACGGCACTATATATACCGAAACATAACAATTAGACTATTCCGGAAAAGTGATATCGTGTCTAGCTCCGATTGAGGAGAAATGACAAGGAAGGAAAACGAACAGAATTTAAAGCCGAATAATTGCACAATGATGTTAGAAGGGGCATTAGCTAAGTAATTTATTTATTTATTCGTTGCATCTCCTGGTTGATTTTACAAAGAAAAAATTGCATAGATTCAGAACTCTCGCTGCAGCATGCTATATAAAAAAAGGAACGTAGCCTATTTATAATTATAACCGAATTAGGCCTACTTAAGATCATTCATTCAGGTAGATAATTTATACAGCACCTGTTCAAAATATCTGCTCAGAGGCGCTCTCTTTGCTAGCCCATTATATGATGTTATATGTCATTACAACAAAGTAATATTTACACCAGTTAGCAAACTAATGCACAGCCTATAGTTGAAGCTGCAATGAGTCCACCAGTGGTGGGCCCACGCACTCGTGTAGAACCACGGAATGGATTCGTGGCATCGGCTTCCAATTCAGCAGAGAATCAAATTAGTGCTTATGATTAATCACCGATCTGTAGTGATCCACAGTAATTTCATTTAAAATCATTTTTTACCCCAATCCAGTGTAGGGCATTTTTACCGTGTAGTTCTCGACAGAATGTACAGTTCCAGGCCTAAATGGATTTGTGCAGTTGCAACAACACTACTGTGCAGCCAGGAATAGTTTTAAAGAACAGTTTTAATTATTATTGACATTATACGAGTTTCAGAGGGGCAACATGCATTATATAAGCTTAGTCATATACTCAGTAACGGTGGCAGGGGGCTAGGAGCTAAGCCCCCTAAAAATGTCCATCCGGGTTTTTTTCAAGTAAAAATGAAATATTTTCATGATTAGCCAACCCTTAAAACTGAAACATATGCATGGGATGATTTCAAAATTTCGACCAAACGACTTTAAAAAAGGTCGTCAGAAATTTTGGCGGATGAAAATGGAAAATATCTATGAGATTTCGACCAGATGACTAAAAAAGGTCGTCAGAAATTTTGGCGAATGAAAATGGAAAATTTCCTCCGCGATCGAGATTCAGCCCCCCAAAACTGAAATCCTGGCGCCGCCACTGCATATGCTAGAAGAAGTCATCGGATTTCTTTTTCGGTAATTGTGTATATAGATCTATATGGTCTAGTTTTAGAATTTCCTCCACGAATACATTCGTTCTACTCAGTCGTGTGTGACGTCTTGAACTCTACTTACGACTCGGCCTCTTTCGCATTACTTTTCTGTCATCGTTGTCTCTCTGATTTGCTGTTCTGGCCGTTTTTGTAGACGTTATGCAGATGTCAAATTGATAACGGCTTGGTTTGATGTTCCATCGGTTCATTTCTTGACCGCCTTGTATGTTAATGCAGGCACAATTGAATATATATATATATATATATATATATATATATATATATATATATAAACGTACCCACACTTATAATTTATGCAACAGGCTTTCATGTGCAACGCGTTGCTTTATTACATTCTACATTGTGGCCTTGTGGGGCGCGGTGGTGTAGTGGGTATGTTCGTCGCCTTGCAGCCGGATGGTGGCAAGTTCGAATCCGCCTCAAGTCGCTACGTAGGGACCTTGGCCAAGTCCTTCACTCGCAATTTCTCAGCGCTTCGGCGTGAAACTCCGATGCAGTGTCCACTCTGTAGTCGGGAACGCCTCTGAGTAGAGAGCTTGAAGGGGCGCTATAACAAGTGCACATACAAACAATTCTACAGCCTGACGCCTAGAATCTTTTTCCAGCTTATACGGGGCTCACCTAAAACCCACGAATCCATTGGTATACGAATTGGAAAATGACCGACAAAACAAGATGGCCGTCAAAACAAAATGGCCGACAAAACAAAATGGCTGACTATAATGGCTAAATATCTAAAAAAACACCTGCTGGGGCCAAGCGCCGTTCGTTTGAGCTTTCAGAAATTGCTGTTTAATATGGGTCGAGGCAGATCTTGAAAAATCAATGCATTTGCCCGCGACCGAAAAGTAATTCGGCAGACGATTTTTTTGTTTTCCTTCTCCTATAATACTAGACTTCGTTAATCAATTATACGATGTCGGTTGGCGTCGCGTGTCACTGGCAGAATTGATCGGGCATATTCTTAAAGTACATACGACTTTATTTCATTTCGCCTTGTAGTCTCTAAGTGGTAGGTGATCTATGATCTAAGTTTATATATAGGCTACCTCCGCCTCGTATAGCTATATATACTCGCTGATGATCGGGGACATAGAAATAGTGTGGCGCCAGAATTTTCATCGCGTTTGCTCTTTGGTGCAGAAATGTGACGTAAAATACATTTAAAGGGTCACTCGAACAATTCCAAACATTCACAACACACGCATGTGGTCCATCCGGCTGGGTTCTACAAGTCTCTCAAGTCTTTTTTCTTTGTTCGTGGCTGGGAGCGCCTCTGAGTAGTTTCTTGAAGGGGCGCAATATAAATGCTCTGAATGAATGAATGAATGAATGTAATATATATGTAAATATATATGCCTACATTGTGAGTGACTTGTATGTCAGAGCATGCATGCAGTCATGATATATGAATATTATGCGTATATGCAAGTCGCCGCGTCTGGACCTTGGGCAAGTCCTGCACTTGCAATTGCTTTATGCGCTTCGACGTGAAACTCCGATGCAGTGCCCGCGCTGCAGTCGGGAACGCCTCTGAATAGTGAGCTTAAAGGAGCACTATAGAAATGCGAAAAATTAAATTAAAAACAAACACACACACACTCATTCTATATAGACCTATAAGCACATAAAAATTTACTGACTATTATTATAATCATTAATCATACATTTAAATGGGCTGATCATTATATATGTACATTATATATTATATATATATATATATGATTTTATGCTAAGTATAATCTTCCGAAACGCCGTAATTCATTCACCCTTTGAACAACTAATGTATGTATGTATGTATGTATGTATGTATGTATGTATGTATGTATGTATGTATGTACATGTATGTATGTATGTATGTATGTATGTATGTATGTATGTATGTATGTATGTATGTATGTATGTATGTATGTATGTATGTATGTATGTATGTATGTATGTATGTATGTATGTATGTATGTATGTATGTATGTATGTATGTATGTATGTATGTATGTATGTATGTATGTATGTATGTATGTATGTATGTATGTATGTATGTATGTATGTATGCAATTCATCACAGACTGGTTAATCAGTTCATTAATCCTTAAATCATTTTGTTCTTTCCATTCGCTTCCTTTGTTCTCTTTCAGTCGTTCGTTCTGTCGTCGTCGTCGTTCCACGGATGTCATTCAATTCTTTCTCTCATTCAGATCAACTTCTGACGGATGAAGTTAATTAGTCGCCGTAAGAATAAAGCATCAAAGAAGTTCTATACGATGTCTTAGATCGGACACAAAAGAGAGACAGCGATAGAGACACACAGACAGAAAGACAGATAGACAGACACACCGACAGATACATGACTGACTGACTGATTGACTGACCGACTGACTGACTGACTGACATGCTGACCGACCACTGACCAACCGACCGACCGACCGACCGATTGACTCTATTTAATGACTGACTTACTGCCCGACTGATTGACTGACCGACTGATTGACTGACCGACTGACTAACTCACTTACTGGCTGACTAACGGACAGACAGAGACAGAGTCAGGGAGACATAGACAAAGAGAAAAAGAGACAGGGAGAAAGGCAGATACGAGTGATATGGATAGAGAGAGATAGCTAGGGAGATAATATTATATAGACAGCAAGGCAGAGATACAAACACAAAGTAAGAGTCAGAGAGAAAGCGACATCGAGAGATATATACAGAAAGAGACAGAGACACAGAAAAAGAAAGACACAGAGAGATATAAGCACAGTTCTAATAGGGCGATAAGTAAATGATTTCTTCAATTATTCAAGAACTGGAATCTTTGTCTTTGCGGACAAATGTCTTTTAAGCATCAGTCGCCAGGTGTAGCCACCAGGAACCGTGTTTGGTGACCGATATTGAATTCATATTCTCAAGTAGTGTCAGCACTTCCACCCATCCATCTATCCACCCATCCACCACCCAGTTCATTCATACGTCCATCCACCCATCCATCCATCCATCCATCCATTCATCCATCCGATCATCCATTCATCCATTCATCCATCCATCCATCTGTCCATCTATCCATCTATCCATCTATCCATCCATCCATCCATCTGTCCATCTATCCATCTATCCATCCATTCATCCATCCAGCCATCCAGCCATCTGTCCATCTATTCATCTACTCATCCATCCACCCATTAACCCATCCACCAGTATGTAAAGAATTAATCTCTCTCTGTCTCTCTCTCTCTCTCTCTCTCTCTCTCTCTCTCTCTCTCTCTCTCTCTCTCTCTCTCTCTCTGTCTCTCCCTCTGCCTTGCTCTCTCTCGCTTTCTGTCCCTTTCTCTTTCTCTCTGTGTCTCTCTGTCTCTGTCTCTCTCTCTTTCTCTCTCTCTATCTCTCTCTTTTTCTCTCTCCCTCTCTCCCTCTGTCTCTCCGTTGTCTCTAGCTAGCCAATGCATATGATTATATTATGTGCATTCATTCAATCTTTATTATATCTAATATTATTAAAATAATTATGTATGTATGTATGTGCACTTGATATAGCGCCCTTCAATCTCACTACTCAGAGGCGCTCCCGACTGCAGAGCGGACACTGCAGCGGCGTTTCACGCCGAAGCGCTGAGCAATTGCAAGTGACGGACTTGCCCAAGGTCCCTATAAATAATATTTGCCAAATAAGTTAATAACTTCTGTCGCTAGTTATTTTCGTCACTTTCAGTGTATTGCAGTCCATTTGGGATGGCGGGGGAGGAACGAAGCACCGACATCAACAATACATCAACAATGCATCAGCAATACATCAACAATACATCAACAATACATCAACAATACATCAACAATGCATCAGCAATACATCAACAATACATCAACAATACATCAACAATACATCAACAATACATCAACAATACATCGACAATACATCGACAATACATCAACAATACATCAACAATACATCAACAGTACATCAACAATACATCAACTATACATCAACAATACATCAACAATAGTACATCAACAATCCAACAACAATCCAACAACAATCCATCAACAATACATCAACAATACATCAACAATACATCAACAATACATCAACAATACATCAACAATACATCAACACTACATCAACAATACATCAACAATACATCAACAACACATCAAAAATACATCAACAATACATCAGCAATACATCAGCAATACATCAACAATACATCAACAATACATCAACAACAGACAACCGTTGCTGCTGCGTTGTATGACTCCAGGGCAAATGGAAGCAACGGTATACCAACAACATTCGATACAGAGGCGATTGATTTGAAAGCGGTCACAGATCGATTTGACACCGTCTTTGTTTGCCTCAGACGTTAGCGGTGTGTTGACTTTGGCTTTCTATTGTATTGTATTTTGTTACTTTGTGCACACACGGTGTACTATCCGGCATTGTGTCTTAATGTTTGTATTGCATATACTGTATAATAATATTATTATTAGGATCCTGGGTCAGTGTTTTTAGAAATTATATTCTAGTGTCTTATATTCTACTGTTGTGCACTGTATCCTGTTGTTTGTATTGCATTGTTTTGGTGCAATATATATCGTGCAACCTTCTGTTTAAACTATCGTGCAACATTCTGTATCCTGGGTCAGTGTTTTTATAAATTATATCATTGTGTCTTATTCTACTGTTGTGCACTGTATTCTATTGTTTGTATTGCATTGCTTTGGTGCAATATATATGGTGCAACATTCTGTTTAAACTTACTGCATTCTACCCTGCATGCATTTAGTTATTTTTAATTCTATGGGGTCACTGAGTTTAGAATAATTGCATTGAATTCTGCCGCTCTCAGTGTCGTCTGTTGAATCGAATATTCGTTGCAAATGCTTTATGTCTTTGTGCCGAATCGCCCAGTGTATTAATCGCCTCAAATAAAGAAAGACAGGCATGTTGCAAGCAAGAGAATTATACGGGTAGCAGGGTTTTGACCCACAGCACAATGGAATAACGATTGCGAATATGACTCATAATTCATATTAACAAAGGTATCGCCATGGGGTGGGGTGGTTGGGGTGGTTTGAACCACCCCCACTCTGAAAATATGATCACACAATTTGCTCAAATCCGTTGAGTCGGCTAGGGGACGGTGGTAGCGACCTAGACTCCAGGTCATTACTACTTTTTATCATAACTACCATACTTTCTATGAGCTACATGGCCACGCACCTACATATCAGGATTACGATTGCTATTCGACTGACCGACTGATTGACTGACTGACTGACTGACTGACCGACCAACTGACTGACTGACTGACTGACTGACTGACTGACTGACTGACTGACCGACCAACTGACTGACTGACTGACTGACTGACTGACTGACTGACTGACTGCCCTTACTATTCGGATTAGCTTAGCGATTACAATTACAATTCGGATTACGATTACATTGGGTCATTCAGGTTGTAGGGAAATCCATAAGAACGGTAACACGACTACGACGGTCCTTACTTTTATCGTGGTCCATTATCGTCGGCTGGAAAGAAAGCTCCGTCATCGCCTGCGCCAGAAGGATCGACCAGACGATGGACGTCTGAAGACTGAGCACCTGACCGTGAATCCCTCTCCTCCGCCTCCTCATCCCACCGCTGCCACCATCGTGGCGCCCACAACTCGCCATCCTCACGTTCATCACTTACACCGCTTCCACTACCGCAACCAACGCAGCCGCAGAGCCGTACATCCTTCTTTCCACGCTCCGTTTCCACGCCGGACCAATTCTTCCGCAAACGTCACGTCCGCCGTTTATACCGTCTTCCGGTCTCGTGCAGGCGCCGCACGCGAGAAGACAGACGAGATCTCACCCGGAACAATGATAATTACCCCAATTATCGTTCGTGCGTCTTCGTCGTCGTACCCAGAACTCCCGCACGACCCGTCAGCGGATTGGCAAAGTGCATTATCGATAATGTCTGATGAATGTACGTATGCATTCGATTCGCGTGCCCCGCTCTCCCCCTCTGCCCCGTCCACCGGAGCCGAATGTCTTTAATAATTGGGTCTGGCATGCCCCGGCATTGACGTACGTCTCCGTGTTCATGTAATATAAAACGCTTCTTCGTTTTCCCGACCCGCTCTGTACGCTTGCTAAACCATGCAAACCGTAATATTATCCGTTTTCTGGCGAGAGAACGAGCGAGGAGCGCGCGAGTCGACGAGGCCACCACGCGGCGACCACAGTAACCACGACGTGATCACCCGAGCACACGCGGAGCTCCGGTTCGGTCGGCGCCTGAGACGTAACTGTGTGCGCATGTCTGTGCGCATGCGTGCTGTGACCGACCGACGAACCGACCGCAAGAGGCCGCGACTCTTCCTGTCTATTACTTTGCGGCAATCGTTAGCGCGAACTTGTGCAATTAACGTCAGGCTCCTCCTTTTCTTCCTCCACCTCCTTCTTCTTCTTCTTCTTCTTCTTCTTCTTCTTCTTCTTCTCCTTCTTCTTCTTCTTCTTCTTCTTCTTCTTCTTCTTCTTCTTCTTCTTCTTCTTCTTCTTCTTCTTCTCCTTCTTCCTCGTGGTCGTTCCTTTGTTTTATTTACCAATTCCATTTTGCCTAATGTTCTGTGTCTACATAAGCGCTGCACGCTTCAACACCAAAACAAACACTGCCAATACCACCAATTCCACCGCCACCACCACAACCACCACCAGCGCCACCACCACCAGTACCACCACCACAACCACAACCACCGCTACCTCTGCACCAACAACAGCAACAACAACATAAGCCAACACCATCTCACTACCACCACCACCACAACTACTGCCACCGCAACCACACCAACAGCAACCACAACAACAACCCCCGCCATCACCATCACCACCACCACCATCATCACAATCACCACCACCACCGTACTCTCCTGATCCAAATCCTCCACCTGCCCTTTCTCATTCTTATCTTTCACCTCCTGTCATCCCCATTCTTCTCCTTTCGCCTTTGCCTCTTTCCCGCATTCCAGCTTCCTCTGCATTTAATCCCCGTTTTCCTTTTCCCCACGTAATACCCTTTCCTGCCTGGCTCTCCTCCTTCCATTCTCCCTTCTCCGCCCTCTTCCTCCTCTCTCCTAATCCTTATCCTCTATTCTCTCCTTCCTCCACCCATTTCCTCTTCTTACTCTTCTTTCCCCCACTTCTCGTCTCCTATTCCTCCTCTTCCTTCTCCGCTTACCTCCCTCACTTTCTCTCCATCAGCAATTCTTCCCTCTTGTCCGCCATTCGCTTCCTTGATCTGTCGCTGATCCTGAAAGAACCGGAAACAGTGAGTGAAGGACGGATTGTCTTACTAGCATTTGCTGTCGACCAGATGACAGGCCATCCATCCGTCCATCCGCCCATCGGTCCATCCATCTCACCATCCATCCTTTCTCCCATTATACAATATACACCCATCTATCCCTCCATTCCTCCATCCTTCGTTCCGTCCGTCCGTCCGTCCGCCCATCCATCCATCCATCCATTTATCGATCCATCTATCAACCCAACCATCCATCCATCCACTCATCCATCCATCCATCTATCCATCCATTCATCCATCCATCAACCCAACCATCCATCCATCCACTCATCCGCCCATCCATCCATCCACCCATCCATCCACTCATCCATGCACCATTCCATCCATCCATCAGCCCAACCATACACCCATCCATCCATCCATCCCCTTCGCCGAGGCAAAAATTGATAGTCGCTGTCCTTACTAAGACTCGGTTGCTGCTGTTGCTCTATCAGTGCCTCATCAGCTGTTGCAGAGACTGGCAGCTCATCCCTTGAGCAAGCAAAAGATGCATTCTGATTACAACGAAACTTCATGTCTAAGCCTCCTACAAATTACCATTGATATTCATCACGCAACTTGTACGCTGGCTATATAAATGAGCCCTAATCCTTGGCCGACAAACCACTAGAGTCCATTTCTGACATTTTTGAGTTAACTGTCCTGTCATGCCTAATGCCATTGACCATGTTTTGTGATTTGTGCTTTTCAGAAAGCCCATGTCAGTCCGAAGCTACAATTAGAAGAAAACATATCGTCCGTGTAAAACCAAATGAAGACATAAGGCTTCTGTGTAAAATTCTTCCTTGAATCATGATGAACTGAATAGGATATAAATTGTAAACCTAAAGAAGATTATCTTAATAGCATGCAGCAGTTATAACTATTTTTCAACTGTTAAAGAATATCGCATTCGTTCAAAGATAATTGTTGAACTACGGCAACCTAATATTAGGCTATCACCATCATAGTATTACGGCCATGGGGCCCACCTATATAGCGGGGTTGCAAGACCCTTCCGGGTCTCCTGTGCATGCAGCCAAATGCAAACTATTACAAAGATTACCTAAGCACTGCTTTATTATATTTGTAAAATTTCTTTCTTTGATGCTTGATTTGATATGTTGTTCTTGGTTGCCAAATAAATGATTTGATATGCTTTGAAAGCAATCCACGAAAGTCGCAAAACTATAAATGACATATATACACCGTGATTCAAAAAAGTAAGCCAAAATGTTTTTCAAATATCTCCAATGCCTGATAACATATCACGCTAGAATTTTCCAAATATTTAGAGAATTGGACCAAGAATATGATTCCAAGATTTCATGAGATAAAGTTGAACGGATAAAAAGATATGCATCTTTCAACTTCATATGCCGAAATTTCAGTTTACAAGCAACTTTCTGTTAGATTCAATAAAATGTGAGTCAAACTTTTTCAGTATCTTTATGGCCTGATAATTAATCGTAGTAAAATTGTCCCAATATTTAGAGAATTCAACCAAGAATGGGATTCCAAAATATCAAGTCATAAATTTGAACGGATAGAAAGATATGGATATTTCAACTTCATCTCCCGAAACTTCGGTTTTCAGCAAGTCTGTTATGGTGTTCTTTGCGGTTTCGACGCTTGATAGTTCCCAATTTTGGTCTTCAGTGACCCTGGAGTAAAAAATTAATGGATCCTATTGTCGCGACGTTCTGCTGTCACACCATCCTCTATCTGTAATCATAAATCTAGCCCCAAGAAGGCTGGGTTTTTTTCAACAGGACAGTGCCCCCAGCCCACAGAGCCAAGGAAACCATTGAAATGCTGACAAGAGAGACGCCAGAATTCATTTCTCCCTCATTAAGGTCTCCGAACAGCCCAGATTTGAATCCTATCGACCATAAAGTGTGGAGCTTGATGCAAGACCGAGTAGACAACAACCCGTGGTATAAACGATCTGAAGTAGCGCTTGATGGAAGTGTGGGATGACCTGGACCAGCGGATAATCGACGATGCTGTTGCCCAATGGCGCCAGCGCCTCCAGGCTTGCGTGCAAGCAGGAGGAGGACATTTTGAGCATCTTATTTAATTAAATAATCAATCCAAACTGTGGGAATCATGCCGTTATTTAATTCTCTACATTTCTTGAAAATTTTAGCATGATTAGTCATCAGGCATTAGAGATATAAGAAAAACAGTTTGACTTACATTTTATTGAATCTAACAGAAAATTGCGTGTAAACTGAAATTTTGGCATATGAAGTTGGAAGATTCATATCTTTTTATCCGTTCAACTTTATCTCATGAAATCTTGGAATCATATTCTTGGTCCAATTCTCTAAATATGTGGAAAATTTTGGCGTGATACGTTATCAGGCATTGGAGATATATGATAAATAATTTGGCTTACTTGTTTTTGAATCACGGTGTATATACATGTATACTTAGCAATGGATCGCCATATTTTCGTCACTTTTCTGTACCTAAATTCTAAAATTAATAAAAGATATGAATACACGCAGACAGTGAGAGTAAAGACAGTCTCTATACATGTCGTTCGGTCACTTCGGTGTAGGGAATCCATTGAAAGGCCAGCTAAACGTAGCATAGGCCTATAAGCAAATTATACATATTGAGAGGACACAATCACGCACTTTGACCTCTCTGATGAATCGTAGAAAACGCAATCTAAGTCGCTAATAATAATGATTTAAACATTAAAAGAAATGTATATTTTAAAAATAATTAAATAACCCTATATAACGTCATTCGCTTCTGTTAACATCAGTGGCCTATTCCACGAACTCTGGTCCGTTTCCTGCAGGAAAATTAAGCAGAACCATTTGTTCAAGGTTGTCATTATGATTCATCAGTTCTTGACCCCTGCCTATATATCGACTTATTTTGATTGAGCGCCTGCGAATAAGCTATAGTTGCCGCGACTTTGATTTTGTGGGCGCTGCAGAAGTTACGAGTTTGCGCTTACGATACTCTACTGTATACCTTATGCATAAAATGAATTATATACCTAGATTGTAGATAAAATGTGGAGCATAACATATTAAACCGATTATAAGATTAGATTAGACCAGGTGGCAATAGATTAGATTAGAAATAACCTCAGTCTTTGTGTATCGCCTGTCAATCAAAAGAGGTCTTTAGACATTTTATATCGGCTGTCAATCAACATAGGTCTTTAGACATTTTATATCGGCTGTCAATCAACATAGGTCTTTAAACATTTTATATCGGCTGTCAATCAACAGAGGTCTTTAGACATTTCGTATCACCTGTCAATCAACGAAGGTCTTTTGACATTTCGTATCGGCTGTCAATCAACAGAGGTCTTTAGACATTTTATATCACCTGTCAATCAACAGAGGTCTTTAGACATTTTATATCACCTGTCAATCAACAGAGGTCTTTAGACATTTCGTATCGGCTGCCAATGAAGAGTATTTGTAGGTTATAATACATTCGTCATTGGAAGAAGATTCCTCGGGGTCCATTGCGATTAGTGCTGCTGTTCGATAGTGTAACTGATCAAAACGCAGTAAACGAATGAATGGATGGATTGATGATGGATTGATGGATGGATTGATGGATGGATGGATGGATCGATGGATGGGTGGATGGATGGATAGATGGATGGACGGATGGACGGATGAATGGATGGACGGACGGACGGATGGATGGATGGATGGATGGATAGATAGATGGATGGATGGATGGAAGGATGGAGGGACGGAAGGATGGATGGATGGATGGATGGATGGATGGATGGATGGATGGATGGATGGATGGATGGATGGATGGATGGATGGATGGATGGATGGATGGAAGGATGGATGGATGGATGGAAGGATGGAAGGATGGATGGAAGGATGGATGGATGGAGTGGGTAACGACAGATGTGGAACTGACGACACTAGCAAGATTGAAAACGTCATGACGATGCGATACACAGACGTCGTCGTTGTTGTGGATGCAATAAGAAAATAAGTGAAACGATTGTTTCAGTGCGACACCTCTGTAGCACACCTAGAACATCCATTGTTTTTTCAAATATGAAGAGTCAAGTCCAAGACAATTTGTATGTTTACTTGCCTATCCATGATTGTTTGCATGCTTGTGTGTTTGTATGTAGGGATTTTTTTATATTATCGCATGCGTGGTTGCATGAATTAATTATCTGGTTATTCGTATGACGCTTTTAAAGAACTTTGAAAATATAATAGAATCTCAGAATGAATTAGTATGTCACAGGATATTTTTTTAAATCCTGAGGGATCTGAGGTACCTCGGGTAAAAAATAAAATATAATATTCTTTATTGATCGACAAATTGCAAAAATAATGGTTTGCACAGATGTTTTAAAAATTCATACCAATCCCCGACAGAAATGCTTATATTGTTCAAGGTGTAAAAGATAGTTTTCATCAATAATTATTATGTAGGCCTAGTAACTGACGGCAGTGTAAGTGAACTGTGACAATTTAAATTATTAATGGAATGATCTGACGAAGGCCTATAAAAGAAACATTTGCGACCCAGTTAGCCTTTGGTTATCTGAGTTTTACAAAGGTAAAAAAATTCTCTTAGTATTTTTTACAAATCTTGGTTTCTTACAATGACGATTAATCGTTGAATTTTTTATAACCCAAAGTTTAATGAATCATTCGTAAATTTCAATGAACTTTTGTCTTCTTTTTAAATTCCTCATAATTAGGCCTAGATCCACGACCTCTTACGCGTTTTCCAGATTTCTTCCGAGATCGCTTTCCCTCCAGAACTGTCATGAACTCTTCCAATATCTCGTATTTTCCTGGCCCTTAATTATTTTATTACACTTTGCAATTTGATATAGCGCCATTTCAAGGTTGTCTACTCAGGAGCGCTCCCTGCTGTCCAACCTCGGTCGAATTTAGGACAGTCTTAAGAAATGAGACAGAGCCATCAATAGGTATTTGACGCATATAATATAGTAGGCCGCCAATAATTCAAAAGTTCATTTATATAACTAAATAGCATGCAAACACCATTTTGGGGCTAACGGTGGTGTACAAATGTATACGTATTGGGTATGTTTGTTGCCTTGTAGCTTGAGGGTTTCAGGTTCGAATCCACCTCAAGTCGCCGCGTAGGACCATGCAAGACAAGTACTTCACTCGCAATTACTCGTGCGCTTCGGCGTGAAACTCCGATTCAGTGTTCGCGCTGTAGTTGGGAGCGCTTCTGAGTTGTAACTTTGAGGGATCGCTATAGCAAGTGCACATGTATACGTACATGCACATAAACTCAATGACGCGACTATAAGCTACAGATGCTAACCCATGACCTAACATGCAGACAGACGGACGGACAAACAGTTACTTTATCGGTCCGCTATGTATATTTCATCTGGATATAGGCTATCTAAAAATCAGCAACATTTCGAATGCGTAACACGAAGACTCGTTTTGACAGCTGACATTTCAGAGGAGCAATATCTTCTTAAGTTTTCTCACGGCGCTTATTTAATCGAAAGCAGGAATAATATCGGACGCATAAACTTTAAACATTTTGAACCTGTGTAAAGGGTTCAAAGTAGCGATATGTAATTTCAACTCTCGGGGATATTGGGAATTCTAGATCTGCTCTATATTATGTCGTTCTATAGAGACCTATAGAGACTTCTGCTCTGAATAGAATTGCTCCCTCTAGATTACTAAAAGAAAATAACTGGCTGAAACCCAAACTCCGACATCAGGTTTGTAAACAGCTTAATTTGACGACGACGAGGAGTCTTTAAAGCACAATGCATGTTGTTGTGTATACGCATGCTATATATACGTATAATAGACTTGCTCCGGGCAATCATCACTGCTGCCTGTTCTTACAATTAGTTAATTTAGTTTATTCCAAGAGCCCTCTATAAGTGCCTTCTCAACAAGCGACTGTGTAACCCGTAATGCTCCCTTTCATGTTACTGAGTTGCGGTCTTGTCAACCTGTTTTTTTCACATTAAACGAATATATATATATATATAATTGCAATTAAGTATTGCCTGCTGTCAATCCCATTCATGCCACGTGCACGCAAGGCCTTTTTAGGGGGTGTTCTGGATCAGGGCTGTTTTAAGGAATTTCTAAAACTGCACAACCCCTTCTTTTCTTTCCAATCCTCCATGGTAAATTACTCCCAATCGGAGGACAATGGCCTTTTTCAACTATAGTTTTAACTGCACAGAAGAGATTCTACAACTGCACAAATCCATTTAGAACTGCACATTTTGTGTACAACTGCACGTTAAAAAAGCCCTGTTCTGGATGTTCGAACACACCCCGAAATAAATAATGTGACATTGAAATAGGGCCTATAACGCATTTACTAACACGCGATGTAAGAACCAATTATGTTCTAATCATGCATGATGTTCTAATCATGCATGATGTTCTAATCATGCATGATGTTCTAATCATGCATGATGTTCTAATCATGCATGATGTTCTAATCATGACGATGTTCTAATCATGCTTGATGTTCTAATCATGCATGATGTTCCAATCATGCATGATGTTCTAATCATGCATGATGTTCTAATCATGCATGATGTTCTAATCATGCATGATGTTCTAATCATGCATGATGTTCTAATCATGACGATGTTCTAATCATGCATGCATGATGTTCTAATCATGCATGATGTTCTAATCATGACGATGTTCTAATCATGCTTGATGTTCTAATCATGCATGATGTTCTAATCATGACGATGTTCTAATCATGCATGCATGATGTTCTAATCATGCATGATGTTCTAATCATGACGATGTTCTAATCATGCTTGATGTTCTAATCATGCATGATGTTCCAATCATGCATGATGTTCTAATCATGCATGATGTTCTAATCATGCATGATGTTCTAATCATGCATGATGTTCTAATCATGCATGATGTTCTAATCATGACGATGTTCTAATCATGCATGATGTTCTAATCATGACGATGTTCTAATCATGCATGATGTTCTAATCATGCATGATGTTCTAATCATGACGATGTTCTAATCATGCATGATGATGTGGAGGCTGCTGAAGTTCGGAATAATCATTTCGACTGAGTAGCCTAACTCCACTCCCCCCACCCTCCAAAAAACCCCAAATCCTGGCTACAGCCTTGGTACCACTCATGAGCCGTAAAAATATAAGGTTAACCCAGGGTTGTACTGGTAAATTTTGAGGTGAGTACACGCTGACCGGGAGAAAATTTTCCGACGACCTGACCACGGGATTTTTTTTTCCATTTTTCCGTCCCAAAAATCTGATGACCTATTTTTCTAGTCATCCGACCCAAAAACCTGAATTGCTAGCGTGTAAAGTGCACCTACTTTTTACCCGCGTAGCCTATACCCTACTTTTCGGGAGGTGAGTATACGCTGCCGTTTTTCCCCGGAGGTGAGTACACGATGTATACCCGCGTATACCCTCGTGTACAGCCCTGGGTTAAACAATTATTGTCGGGTCCGGATTCACAAACCTGTTGCATGGGTTCGACAGTTATTCATTCATTAGTTCGCGAGTAATTTTTCGCCATTACTTCTGACTTCCAATTAATCACCACTTCTAATCCATGCATTCCCATCGCCTGTATACGCTACTCAGTCTGCCTCTCCTCCCACTATTTCCTCTTTCCCAGGGCTGTTTTTACCCTGTTTTTAAAAAAATTTAGAACTGCAAACCACTTTCTGTCATTTCACATCGTCCATGGTAAATTATTTCCAATCAGAGGACAATGGCTTTTCTTTTACTAGTTTTAACTGTACGGAAGTGCTTCTGCAACTTCACAAAACCATTTAGAACTGCACATTTTGTGTACAACTGCACGTTAAAAAATCCTCCCCTTCCCTCCATTTCGTCCTTTCTACCATCCTATCTCGCGCAGTTTTCGCAAGATTCTTCCATCATTGTTTTCTTAATCTCTCCCTTATCATATAATCACCCTTTCAGCTACCCTTCCCTTCGCAACTATTCATCTGGATCGTCTCCCATCATTCTACCGCCCCCCCCTTTTCATCCTTCCACCTACCCCTCAAGGCCGTAGCTACGAAGTGCTTTGGGTGTTTGAACACCGCCGCCCCACCCCCAAGAAACGAAAAATGTAAAATTAATATAGACCTAATGCATTTACAAGCACATAATGTAAGAACCACAGTGTGCAATGTATTGGTTGCTCCAAGCCCGCAGAAGATCGTGATTTTAGAACAAAAAAGCATGAAATTATAATATATAGATCTTTTTAGGCCGCAATGAACGGTTTTCGGGAAAAAAGCCTACGAAAAAAGCATGACATTGTGATGACTAAAAAAGATCATAAGAAATTTCTATGACTAAAGAGAGAAAAGTCGTCAGAAAATTTGACCGAAAAAGTTGGTAAACACCCCCACCCTAAATGAAATCCTGGTTACGGCCTTGGTATACCTCGTAAGATTTTACCAACATTGTTTTCTGAGTAACTCCCTGCTTTTAATCACCCTTTCAATTAGACCACCCTTCCCTGCGTCACCATTCTTTCTCCGTACATCCTCCCTCCTTCCGTTCCTTCCCACTTCCCCCCAATCTCCCCGCCCTCGTTCCCCACATCGCCTGCCGTCGTGCGATCATTTCTCCTTGAGGGGTCGGTTTAGAAGTGATTACATCGTCGACTGCCTAACAATAATAACCCCCATCTTCTCCCGCCGCCTCCCCCATATCCTATAACAACAGCCTATCAGATAACGACGATCCGACGGCGGCAGGACAGACCGTGACAGACAGTATAACCGGCGAGAAGGACGTCTCATTACGGATCCCATCCGCAGGGACTCTTCGCATCTAATTGCCTTTCTATGCACGGCGCACGAAATACGAAATACGAAGTCGTAGATCGTCTCTCACGGACCCCACACGAAGGATGCTGCTTGCGGGGACCACACACTAGCGTGGACTATCACCCACGGGCGACGGATCGGGCACACACACGGTGGTGGATGGACGGATGCGATGAAACAATGATTCGCACGTGGATGGAAAATTGAGCGTGACGGAAATGCGAATTGGAAAAATAATTGCTGGCCCGAAGGAGGAGGACAAAATGAATAGAAGATGAGGAGGAAGGGATGGAAGGGGAGGGATAGGAAGAGAGGGAAGGAAGGAATGGAGGAGGGTCAGAAAGAGGAGTAGCAGAATGGTGGAGAAAGCGATGAGGTGACGGAGGAGAAAAATGAGGGAGGGTGTGATCAAAGACGAGGGAAGAGAAGAGGAGTAAGTTATGGAGGGAAGGTGAAAGAAAGTGAGGGGAAAAGAGGAGGGTGAGGAGCAGAAAGAAGGGGAAGAGGAAGAGAAGGAAACGGTGATAAGATCGAAGAAAATCAGAGATTAAATGAGGAGGGAAGAGAGCCAGACAGAGAGAGAGAGACAGACAGACAGACATACAGACTGCGAGGAGGGAGGAAAGGAAGATAGATAGAGAGAAAGACAAAGACAGATATGCAGACAGAGATAGACAGAGAGAGAGACATAGAGAGACAGAGACAGACATACAGACAGACTGCGAGGAGGGAGGAAAGGAAAAAAGAGAGAAAGAGACAGACAGACAGAAACACAGAGACAGGAACACAGACAGAGAGAGAAGAGAATAGGGAGATGGAGAGAGGAGGGAGGAAGAGATAATGGGGAGAAGGAGAGAGGAGAGAGGAAGAGAATAGGGATAGCTACGGACGTCGTGTGTCCGTCAATCAGTCTCCTCTAATGGATGCTCCTAATTGCCGTCCGTCCGTTCGTCCGTTTCATGGTCAACATAACTGACCAGCTGCCCGGAACCAACAGTGTACATCTCCTCCTTCCCCTCTTCCTCCTCCTCCTCCGTGCCTAGAAGACGATACCCGCTCGGCCCCTCGATGGAGATCGGTGATGGGTGTGTTGGGTAAAAGACAGAAGAGGGTTTCTATTAGAGGGAAGGGGAGAATAGACGTTTATGTATAATGGAGGGGATGGATGGATGGACAGCAGAGTTTACTACCTAAACAACTGTTAGCAAGCATTTGAGAAAATAATGTTCCTATTGTTTTTGTTATCGTCATCGTCATTGATATTTGTGGTGGTGGTGGTGGCGGCGGCGGCGGTGGCGGTGGCGGTGGTGGTGGTGGTGTAATGTTGAATTACTATTACAACTTACCATTACCACCACCACCATCACGGTGGTGGTGGTAATGGTAAGTTGTAATAGTAATTCAACATTACAAACTGAGCAATTCCTCTTGCAATTCCTCCGACGAAAGTGACCTCTTCATGTCCTTTGACTTCCACATCAGAGGTGACCTTCTACCTGGTTACAAAAAAGCTAGAACATTACATCAGTCAACAGAACAATGCATAGTAAACCAGAAGAGTCGCCAGTGGTAGGGCCCACGCACACTCTTAGAGCCAAACCACTGGGTTCCAGACCGTAGTTAAGACACCCTCTAGACCCCGACGACAGATGACAAAAGTAGAAGCAGTCTAGACATGATGGACTTTGATGATGGTGCCGTCACCGGACAGAGTCCCACGTTATTAGAAGATGACGTTATTACACCATGGTTATTAGAAGATGACGTTATTGCACCATGCTTATTAGAAGATGACGTTATTGCACCATGCTTATTAGAAGATGACGTTATTACACCATGGTTATTAGAAGATGACGTTATTGCACCATGGTTATTAGAAGATGACGCTATTGCACCATGGTTATTAGAAGATGACGTTATTGCACCATGGTTATTAGAAGATGACGTTATTGCACCATGGTTATTAGAAGATGACGTTATTACACCATGGTTATTAGAAGATGACGTTATTACACCATGGTTATTAGAAGATGACGTTCAGCCATTTGCCGATTGGCCAAAAATATGTGCGTCGAGCAGAGGCATGATTGTGTCGTTGTCGGTCGGTATACTGCAGCGCCTCCAGCGACTAGCACGACAACAGCCAGTTAGATGCAAATAAATAAAGGCAAATTACTTACTCACTTCTTTGCTTGCTTACAATGGTAGTGGTGACTATGGTGGTTGTGGTAGGGGTGGTGGTGGTGGTAGTGGTGATGGTGGCGGTGGTGGTGGTGGTGGTGGTGATGGTGGTGGTGGGGGTGGTAGTTTACGCTGCGTCGTTTCTTTAGATCAAATAACGGCAGTAAAGTAATTGCAATCATTATTGGATTCGTAAGAGATTTTATTTGTAATTTTGGGTTTAGCTCTAGGCCTAGTTGTAATCTAAAATTTACAAAGCGCCACTCAGCGATTAGGAGGTGCATCAATTGATGTCATAGGCTTTATAACGACATCGTGCCCGTCATGAGATTAGATTGCACAAAAGAAGTCCGTTTTAGTTATATTGTACTAAATGAAGAGATGGTTGGATGAGGTACAGGAAAAGTCTGGCATGAGCCTGGAGCAGCTAAGAGAGGCGACAAGAGAGAGGAGACACGGGAGAGGATACATCAAAACTGTCGCCAGAGTTCCAAGAGCTGACGGCACCAGGTGACCAGGTACTAAAATAGTGATAATCAAGATATATCTAAATATATTATATATATGTATATATAATGTATGTTGTATCATAGTCAATTTCCGGGTCATTCGCTAGATGGCAGGACTGAGCTAGCGAAAGCCGAATTTGGTGGCAGCAATGTTTACCTCCGATACCAACTGACTTCAAGGGAGCAAAAGCAGGCCTGCACACGAAGGCATACGCGGGTATAAGCCTACAGCATAATTATATATGCTCACAAAGAATTCAATGAAAAAATGTGCGCGAAATGAAATTACGAGCAGAAAGCATTCGAAAATGGCGGAAAGTAGTGGTTTTTGGACTGTCGTGAACGGTGAACGTATTAAGAAAAATGGGCGATGACTAGAAGAAGGTCGTCTGAACATTTCGGCCCAAAAGAAGTCGACTTTTTTTCCGTCCGGCGTGTACTCACCTCAAAATTTACCAGTACGGTTCTTAGCAAAAGGGTCGCCACCCTCACCATTATAATAGCGACAATAGGCTACAATACAAAGGTTAGATTATACCGGTACTTAAACATGTCGTTCGACTGCTGACACTGTAACAACAACATGCTTAGTAACCAACTTGAAATCAATAAATGAATTGAAGAAATTGAATATTATTAGAGCCTATAATGTTGAGTCTGTTGGACAGATGACCCATAGGTGGCTGCTCCTAGGTTGGTATATATTGTGTGCGGCCTTGTGGCCTAATGGATAAGGCGTTGGCCTCCGGAGCCAGAGATTGTGGGTTCAAGTCCCACCAAGGTCGAAGGTGTTCAATTTTGGGGGGGGACCCGGTAGCGCAATGGATAACACGCTGGCGTAGAGTGCGAGAGGTAGTAGGTTCGAGCCCCCGTTGGGCGGATTTGCTTTGTAGGCTGCTATTAGCGCCGTGTAATTACAAAGCTGTCTGTTCAGTTAGTAGTTAAGTTTAGTTAAGATTAATGCATAACTTGTAAATGTAAAGCGCAGTGCGTCTTGCAGGCGCTTAATTAAAGAAAAGATATTATATCATTGTTATTATTATTATTATTATTATTTTTTACCCGAGGTATTTATGATCCCTCAGGTGCTCAAAAAATTATCCGGAGATGGTATTGGTGTTACTCTGGAACGGCCTCTTAATTATTTTTATTATTATTACTATTATTATTATTATTATTATTATTATTATTATTATTATTATTATTATTATTATTATTATTATTATTATTATTATTATTATTATTATTATTATTATTATTATTATCGTCCTTACAGTGTATATACATGTATATACAGTCTATATGAAAAGGCCGTTTACAATATATTATTATTATTATTATTATTATTATTATTATTATTATTATTATTATTATTATTATTATTATTATTATTATATAGTTAATCAGCCACTTCGTAGTATGTTTAAGACAATCGATCCAGCAATTGGAATTGAGCATCTGATTAATGAACCTTTGGTTGTCATAGGACATCTGCATCGTGCATGCATCGTACGAAAGACATAACCATGCAGCAGCATTACAGTGCGAATTCATGCCCTAAGCTGAACTGACCTAATCCAGTGCATCATCTCTCTCTCTTGTTCTTACCGGTCAGGCGGTCACCCTCCCAACCTGACTGACATCTCACCTAAACCTCCCTCTGACTTGCCCTCTAAATCAGCTTCCTTATAATATACTCGAACGGCAATTATCGCCAATGCAATGTCCAATGTCCAGTCTGGTTGGTCCCTGACATCTTATTCCTTTTCTTGGTCAAAGATTGATCTCTAATGGACGATGAAACGCCGGTCAGCGGGGGTTTACGCAATTGGACTTTCTGTTTGATGTCGATATAGAATCGATCTAAATTCGGCAAAAATTCGGGGGGGGGGAGCAATTCCAGGCAGTCTTCGGCATCTCCAGATCATAGTCCGATGGAAAAACTTGGCTCATAAATAAACTGCTCAAAAAGTTCGCACGCTATCCCGGGGATTGAAATATGACGTCTAGGTAATGATCATAGACTCTGCTCTCGCTCACTGTATACAGTCAATGGCTTCCCGATGTTGAGTAAATCGACGATTGCTTTGTGATCTATATTCGCAGTTAATAACTTAATAGTATCTTAATGAAGGTATAACTGGGATTTAGATTCAAGACGTTGATGCCGAATTTTATTTACGTGATAGGTGAAATGAGTCATCGACCACCGCATTCGACCTTTTTATTATTTTAGACCGTCAATATTAACGCATTGGGAATATCGACTGAAAAACACCGAACCGTCCGACCATGTTCATAAAGTCGACGACATCCGAGTGTCATATAAATCGGTCGTGAAGGGTGATAGTTGTTGGGGACTTGTATCATAAAAGTTCCCAACAACTATCTCTCTCATTGGCAGAGAGATATGCACCAACAGCAGATCGGGGAACATCGATCGTGGACTATATACAGTAACCTACAATACATGTACATTCGTCGACCGGTAGGGCATTGGATACACAGACTGCCCCACTCACCACCCCGTCGACCGAGTCGGTCTTTACGGAATGACAGAAATCCCTGGACTTGGGCATACAGTAGATGAGTCGGGGTGATGCTTTATCAGGTGTGTTTTAGTGATCATGATAATTATTTCAAGATTGTAACTTATCAATTTAACCAGTCATTGATCTAGAGTATTCGACTTTGCAAAGATCGAGCACACACACGAGTGCAGTTCCGACTGGATTTCTGAGGACACCGTGGGTCTTGTCATTCCAAAATTCCGTAGTAAAGACTCTCGCCTTAGTCTGTTCCAAAGCTTTTTATCGTACTGTTCTTGGCAAAATGTGCAGTTCTAAATGGATTTTAGCAGTAGAAAAAGCACTTCTGTGGAATTGTCTTGTCTTGTCTTGTCTTTAACCATCCTCGATTCGAGGGTTGGTCGCTTCATGGACATGCCTTCGCCACTTTTTGTGGAATTGGAAATCGTGAAAAAGGCCATTGTCATGCAAATAAGGTCATATTATTATTGACATTATACTAATTTCATTGGAGGAAGAATAAACATCATAAACATTTTTTTTATATGAAAAAGTTATCACAAAATTCATTAGATCGAAATGGAAGGACCACGAAAGATAAAAACAAAAAGTCATCAGAAAAATCAGAGGAAAGGAAACTTTATCATAGAGGACTGAAGGGAAAAGAAGACATTGTGCAGCTCTAAAGAAATTCTTTTGAGAAAGCCCTGGACTCTGTTCCGCCGAACAGCCGACCGTTGCAGAAAGAGACACTGCAGGATTGGAATTGGCCACGTCATATATCATATAATTATGCTTTGATCCATCGTATATCAACCTGCCGCTATAGAAGTCATCGGATCAGATTAAACTTGTTGCACAGAGGTCTGTGAATTTGATTATCTACGAAAGTCTTTGGATCAGATTAGATTAGATTTTTTGATTAGATTAACTATAGCATTTAAGTAGTTTCCAGTGTTTAGCGACATCTTCCGGCTGCTGTCAGATTCGTTGATGTCAACTTCGTTATTCCAACCTTGCCTGACTTTCATATTCCAACCCAATCAGAACAGACTTTTTGCTATCACAACTTTAACCAGCTTCACAAAATCAATGTAATAAAATGCTCGCATATTGCTTTACAGGTTAAATACGACCCTTACTTAGATCGACTCAATACGTAGCGTCGTAGCCACATTATTGCATCCCAATAGCAGACACTAGTTATTATCAAGTGAGCTTTCGACATAGACAAATAACTCTAAATGGGCGTCAGGGTAGATTAATTAGATAATTGTGCGCAATCGACGGCCAACAATATTTCCGGCTTTTTACGGAAATAAACGAAAGCCGAGACGTCCTGCGCATGCGAACAAGGCACGCCGTATACGCACTTCCGTTCTATGATCCATGGCTTCATATTTACACGGTTCTGCATCCGGTCACGTGACCGGACTTGCATGTCCCTCCTCTTTCGGTTTGGCGATTGCATCCGGAAAGATGAATCTCCAAGGACGTTCAACCTTGAAGTAATCGACCTTTGTGAAGGTCACGGGACTTGTGATGAAAACGACGTGACTAAATGATGAAATAATAATAATGATCCGCATGAAATTCTCATGGTATTGTACGTGCTTAGGAATTAGGCGACGCTCTAGAATGCCAGAAAACTATTCTATGCGTGTTGTCATTCGAAGGCATTGAATCTGTAAATGATCCAGAAAACTATAATTATAGAAGATAACTCAAGTTCCAAAACCAATTTTCTACCAATCGCTGAACCCTGAATTAAAACAAACCCTATAATAGGCTAAGTTAACAGTGACGAGACTGGGCGGTGTTGGGAAAAAATTTGTGGTAGGACGTGTGATGGGCGCCCTGTTGGCTGCCGACAATTAAATTCGACTCATGTAATAACTTGTGATCATCCGTTCGTACCATGAATTGTGAACGGTATCCGGACTTTACCCCCCGGCCCATTACCCCCCTGCCATTTCCCCCCTGCCATTACCCCCCGCCCATTACCCCCCGTAGGACATTACCCCCTGTCATTACCCCCCGGTCTGCTTACATTTGGGGTTAGTTTATGTACGTATGTTTTGTATGTATGTATGTATGCATGCATGTATGTATGTATGTACGAGGGTGTTCGGTTCATAAAGCTTCTATTTCTCGCTCGCTATTCTCGTCAATCCAGCTTCTATTTCACATATAAAAATACCTTCATCCAGCTTTTATTTCTCATGCGTTATTTTTGTCAATCCGATTGTGACGCATTGAGAAATGGAATCTGGATGATGGTTTTTTACAGGTGAATTAGAAGCTCGAATGACGAAAATAAAGCATGAGAAATAAGAGCTGGATGAAGGTATTTCTATGTCTGAAATAGAAGCTGGATTGACGAAAATAACGAGCGAGAAATAGAAGCTGGATGAAGGTATTTATAGGTATGAAATAGAAGCTGGATTGAAAAATTCGCAAACAAACATACATACATACATATATACATACATACATAAACTAGCCCCAAATGTAAGCAGACCGGGGGGGTAATGACAGGGGGTAATGTCCTACGGGGGGTAATGGGCGGGGGGTAATGGCAGGGGGGAAATGGCAGGGGGGTAATGGGCCGGGGGGTAAAGTCCTAGACCCATTGTGAACATACTGCGAGGTGTCGGTCCCCCTGCTTTGGGTAGGCCCCGGTAGGGGATTCCGGTTTTGGGTCGACCCAACACTGCTACGAATTCAAGGCCTGTTGAGTTAACAGGGCGCAGACGCCGTATAGCGTTTCAACGGCCAGCAGAACGAAGTCATGCTTGCCAGACTATAAGGGACTGATATTTTTGATTTTGTTTCTGTTGCCCGCAATTTATGGTGCTGTTCAAGCATGCGTCTATTATTAACGTCTGTTCATTAGGCCTATTGTTGTCGTTGCTGTTGTTATTATTATTAATATTATTATTATTATTATTATTATTATTATTATTATTATTATTATTATTATTATCACTATCAGGCTTTACGTACATACTTACTGAAGCTAATTAACGTCGAAGCTGGACAAGCGGCAAAGATGCACGTGATAAAAATCGGCGCCGTCACTGGATGCTGAGTGATGACGTCACTTTGCGAAACAAACGTTCCTGTTGGCAACATTATTTTGCAGGGCATTTGTGACTTTTGTATATAGTAGACCGACGTGTATTTGGTTGAAGTTGTTTTTAGAATGTTCGTTTGAAAAGTTCGAATTTGGATTTATTTTCTACAGATATTTTGCAGAAATGATAAAGCTGATACTCAGAAATAAGTTTGATAATAATCAGAATTAAGATGATGATAAAGTGATTAACATTGCAAAGGTATTATATTATGATCGTCTGTTTTCAAAAAATTCGAAGTTAAGGAACTGACTGGACGAAAGGAATGACGGATGAAGTTTGACTGGTAAGCTATTGCTGCCTATTTCGATAGCTTAATAACAGATTAGATCTTTCCAGTGGCGTAACAATAGGGTAGACTGGGTAGACAAAGTCTAGGGGCCCCCGAGTGTAGAGGCCCCAGAGGGGCCCCCGAGTTCCTATAGTTATGCCACTGTAAGTGATAATACATTTCAATATTCACATTTTGTCTAGTAGGGGCCCTCGAGTTCCTAGTTACGCCACTGGATCTTTCACCACAAAATAGTAAACGAATATAGATTTTAAATGCTTAGCAGAAATTTGAATGAACTATTTACACAGAGACTCAGTGCATCTACTTTAAACTATGTAGGTCGAGCTGTGATTGTAATGTGTAAACTGTTCTCGTCTATATTGAAGAAAACTCTCACATGTTCTCTTTTTATCTGACTAAAATAAAACCACAATCGAACAGAATGGTCTTCAAAGGCTTGCGAAAATAGATGCAGGCATAGGCGCAACCACCCTATGGGACCCACGGGACGCGTCCCCCAACTTTTAAGTGGTCCCCTAACTTTATTATTATGGTCCCCCCAACTTTTAGGACGTGATTCATTATGGTACCCCCAACTTTTAGGACATGATTGCACCTATGGATGCAGGCATTGCGAATGCAGCGAGTATAATTATATCAAATCAAATTTAAATTTTTAAATTTTTGTCAGCAACGCATTAAATCAAGAACTGTTGAAGACATAAAAGGTTACAAATATCGATCTAAGACTTAATAAAGCAATACGCAAGTGATCTTCGTAATAGTTTGGGTCTATATTTGGTTGCACCGGAGAGGGGCGCAGGTGGACGATGGACACATATACCGACATAAAACAAGCTATGTATTTTTACAAATTAACAAACTATATGCAAATTTTTTTATTAAGATTTAATTTTAGAAACTTTTTGATTAATGGAAATTTGTCCCGAACCGGGGATTTGATGATTGACGTACGGAATGTATATATATATATGTATATGTGTATATGTATATGTGTATATGTATATATGTATATGTATATATGTATATGTATATATGTATATGTATATAGGTATATGTATATATCACTGTAGACGGACAAACTGGATATAGTTGGACTGAGATTCGGAACAGCGTCATCGTTCGAAACAACGAATTTTACGGTGACTATATCTGTATCTGTATCGCTCAGTTTTATTTCTGATTAGAGTTATTCATTTGTCTGTTATGGTTCAGTATGAAATTGACGATGTGAGGTCGTGTGAAGATGTTTGACCTCGAGTCAGAATCGCAGCCTGAATTAGGCCTATTGTTTGAGACTTGAGAGTAAGCCTTAGCCTGCGCAAATACAGTCGCGTTTAATAGGTAGGGCCTAATGCAAGGATCGTTCATACACAGGACCGGGATTTTCTTATAATTATATGAGCGCATTGTTCAAGTTTTTGGACGATAGTAGGAGTTCCGGAAAATTACACATCTTATTTACAAAATAAAAGCATTAGATTGATTACATAGTCTATATGAAGGTATAGATTGACGAACAATTCTGTTTGCAGAGTAAAAAATGCTTTCGGAGATTCAAAGCATCACCTTTAGCGTTAGAAATGGAAATTTAAATGGGGCGACATCTATCGTTGAGAGTGAAATGAAAGGCCACAAAATGCTCACGAGTTTCCAGTCCTCTAATATATAGCGAGTCCTTGCCATTGGTCTAATCATACGGTGGTTTTGTATCCATCGACGATGTGGTCTAAAGACACTTCGATGGCAAGTGATGGTCAACGCATTGGTTCATCCCTATGGAATGGGCTTCCACCATCAGTTCGCTCTGCCATACTCTGGTAGTGTATCCTCGTCTTTCTCTCTTCTGAAACTTGCCTTTTTCCTCGGGGTTGAACGCACTGGGAGCGCTTCTGAAAGGCTCTTGCTGCGAGAAGCGCTCTATAAATGGTCAGATACAATACAATACAATACAGCGTAGGAATCCAATCCGTCCTTGGCGAAAGCGCTGACAGAATCGAAAGGCGAACATAAAAGAAGAAGAACAATAATATTACGTAAGTTATGTAACCGGTGGGAACTCCCGATAATTGGCTGCGTGACCACGTGCTGTCGACCTGCTCAAGCGCCTCAAAGCACGATAAAGCACGAGGTAGAGGTGTCCCATGTTATATACAGCCCCAGCCATATGTCTTGCCATGGAAAGCTCCAAAGGAATGGAAACGAAAAAGAGATGAGGTGACTATACCAGCTTTAACTATCCATCTATCGGTTGGAAATCGTCTTTTCATAGCCTACGTTAGGATTCCATTAGCCAACAGTGCAGCCTAGGTAAGGTCAGCGCCTAGCACTGTTCGCAATTAACTGGATTTAGTGTACGGACCTCTCTCTCTGTCCGCTGGTGCTCCAATGAAAGCTGGCAACATGGACAAAACATGGTGGTCAGAGTAGAGACGAAAAACGCACTCACTCGTCCATTAGCAGCGTCTAAGATCTACGGCTATTATCGGTTTAAAACATCTGAACCGCCAGAGATACGAGAGCGCACCGGCAACATCGCTGCATAGTGTATAGGCATACAGTAAACTTTGTGACCTGTGCTCAAGATAGAGTTGTATACGTACATCTGTTATAAAGTTCACTGCTCCGGACAGGTTCTAACTTTGAATGTCGATGGCGTACCGTATCTTTAGATTTATATACGGCGTCTCTCGCGGAATGCCTATTCAGAGGCGCTCTCTGAACCGAAACTCGGGGAAAAGGCGATGCCTTTAATGAATGAGACTGGTAGGATAAAACGAGTCATTAATTTAGCCCTCAGTGAAGGAGGAAGGTCATTCCAAATGGACGGACCAACCACAGCACCCCTAGCCCCCCCTAGCGCCGCCACTGGACAGCAAACATCCGATGTTGAGCAGGAGCAGTTCTGGTTCGAGCAACAAAAAGAGCAAGGCGATTTATAGGCAGAACGCAATGAGCGATATAAGGACGTGGGTAACGGTTTTTGCCGTCTCTCTGTCTCTGTAGGCCTATACCTCTTGTTGTGGATAGTCTCTGCCTCTGCCTCTGTGACGATGAAGAATTTTGAGGAACACGGTGGTAAAGTCTGCACCTTGTGTCCATAAAATTATTGTCACTGAGAAAACAGACAGACATAGAGGAACAGAACAGACATAGATAGAGAGAGACGGGAAGAGAGACAGGGAGAGATACGTGCAAAGAGACACATACCTGTAATTATAAAGGCCTTTAATCGGGAATCTTAAGGTGGTTTCCCGTCGATTTTCTTTTGGTGTTTTTCAAACAGGGTTACGGTTACCTATAGTGAAGGCGTACATGTGTGTGGTGGGCATTTGGGGTCATCTAACTGAGATCTTCAGAGAGATTTGCTCCGCCATTTTCACCACGAAGCAGCACTAAAAACTTAGACAATCGCATCATGCATAATTGCATATGCCTATTGCACAAGAAAGGCCATAAAGACAATCTGAAGTCCTAGTTCATGCACCTATGTATCTCATTTTAAGGTTCGTGAGCTTTAAATGTCCATATAGGTACTCACATACATAATCCTGCAACTCCGTCTCTAAAGACTTGTGGGGCGCGGTGGTGTAGTGGTGGCTTGGTTGCCTTGAAGCCGGAAGGTTCGAGGTTCGAATCCACCTCAAGTCGCCGCGTAGGGACCTTGGGTAAGTCCTTCACTCGCAATTGCTCAGCGTTTTGGCGTGAAACTGCGATGCAGTGTCCGCTCTGCAGACGGGAGCGCCTCTGAGTTGAGAGCTTGAAGGGGCGCTATAACAAGTGCACATACAAACAAACAAACAAAGATAACGCTGATAACGCCAGACAGTCCCAACTCCCACGCACGTTTATTATAAGGGAGAGAACACGTTGGCCTATATATAAAGAAGCAGTGCGTTGATTTGCTTTGTTATAGTACAACAGCATCACAGAGCAACTAACCAATAATAGTCTGTATAACAATCGTGTAACAATATAGCAAATCAGCAATAATATATTAGTTTGCCTTCTGTCTACATAATATGTGTATTTTGTAATATTGTAAGTCGATATTCATGCTTACATCTACCAATGTTGCAAACACACATCTATAGGCCTACGCCTACATAAACTCACAAACACACACGCAATCACATCTTCACAAACACATCATAAACTATACACTCACGTGCATATATTGCATAATGCATGTATAATCATACATGTATATAGTGCATACGATTGGCAGCTAATTCAAACGGTATATATAGACCACTTGCAGAAATCCATTTTATCTGTATTTATACACACACCTCATGATGCACGTAGGCGCCCTGTCAATCTGATTGACGAGGTTTTACGTGGTTTTGAGTGTGCTTACATGTCGGCTTATGTAATATGAATAGCTAGATAAGCACATGAAATATGCATTGGCTGTAAATCACGCTTGTAAGGTGCGTATCTATGAGAGGTTAGTTTACTCTTGTTAATAATCAGAATCTTTAAGAGTTGTAGGTCTACAGATAACCGGAATATTTACATTTGTCAGTTAATACGAGCATTGATGACGGTTTTATCGCTTCGTCCGAATTGCCTTATCGGTTTTGGAGGGTATGTGTTTCTCGTTCTTCAACTTCAAGAATCGTGGAGATCCGTGTGAACTGGGTCCATGTTCCTGCATGACTCCTCAGAGGAGTATACATCACTGGTCTTATTCGGAGACGTAATGTCTGCTTCGTTCAGACATTTATGCGGCCATAACTGACCAATAATATCAAGATTCATTGATCACTGTCTTGACGCATAGACCTATAATATCGATCGCGGCGAACATGATTATTTAGTGTTATGCATGGCGAGCGCCGATAGACATTAATCGCAATCTTTTTAGGTCTAGTAATAGATTAGCTTTAGCAGAAAGTTTTGTCTATTTTTCAAAGGTCGCTATCAGGTATGGCGGCGCTATAAATTGAGCTACACGTCTCTATGCTTTCCCTAGACAATTTACATCTTCAAGGCGCCATCTCTTCGCACCCGCAACGTCTGGTCTCGTGAGAAAAAGATTTGACAAGTGGGTTTACCTAACAGTTTAACTTTCAATTAACTAATTGCTATCCGCATGCTTGTGCAGATAGATCTGTAGTAATAAACATAGGCTTACAGTTACAAGGCTTACAGTTACAATGAGTTGATCCGGTCAGACGATATTCTAAGAACACATCCATTATCCTAAATCCAAACATACTAGGCTTATAAATATTATAATATCATCCATTTGATGACAGCCGCATTTTTGAAGATTATGGTAATAAACATACATAATAGATATATAGATCTACAACGTGTTGATCAAGACAGATCAGCACATAAATATTCCTAAATAAAAAAATCGTATAATATATCATCTTAATGATGGCAGCCTTCCTCATCAAGTCAACTCTACAATTTGCCTGCACGGCATGTCATGATGACATGACAACAGCTCTGTTGGCGTGCAGAGCAACGACCGACCGGATATACAGCTGCGAATCTGACTAATCATTCCATCATGGCTCAGCCATTTCTCTATGGCTGAGCCATTTCTCTGTCCTCAAGGCGTCAACTTTTCTCAACGGTTGAGCGATGCAATGAACCGTTTTCGGACGAGTCATGCATGGATGTTATGCTGCATGACAATGCATGATCTCGTCAAGCGCAGCTGATCCACCGACCTTTCGTGCGACTGTCTGTCTGTCTCTGTTGTCTGTCTGTCTTCCTGTCTGTCCGTCCGTCTGTTTGCCTGTCTGTTTGTATGTGTGTCTGTAGCCTATGTGTGTCTGTCTGTCTGCCTGTCTGTCCGTCTGTCTGCCTGTCTGTAGCCTGTGTCTGTCTGTATGTATGTGTGTCCATCTGTCTGTCAGTAAACAGGTTTAATTGTTTCTGTCTGTCTGTCCGTCTGCCTGCCTGTCTGTATGTCTGTTTGTCTGTCTGTCTGTCTGTCTGTTTGTCTGTCTGTTTGTCTGTCTGTCAGCAAACAGGTTTCATTGGAAGAATATTGGCTCTTCATCTCGCTGGTAATGACGCATGCAAATTGCTGGGCACCATCTGTGACAGACCGAAGATTGATTACCACGCAAATGATGTTGACAAACTCTTGGACCGTACGACATGACATCTGAGAAGAGGCTTGCGTTTAAGTAGGTGTATGAACAGCGCTAAAGCAATTCGCTGAATGAATTAACGAAGAAAACGAATGAAGAACGGAGAGAGCGAACGAAGGAATGATGGCTTTTTTAACACCTGCTGCAGTTCTACACAAAATGTGCAGTTGTGAATGAATTTGTGCAGTTGTAAAAGCACTCCTATGCAGTGAAAATCATTAGAAAAAGGTAATTTCAGCCGGTTCACCACTTAAGAAGAAGGACCTGTGCAGTGAAAAATAATCATGCAGCTGCAGGAAGGCGAAATTTAAATATTTAAAGTGGAAGCAGACGACCAGATTTTTTCGCCGCCGACTTGCGACTTTTTGGGGAAAATTTTCAGAAACGACTTTTAATAAATGTGATGAGAAATTTGCGCCAACAAAGCCAGATTAGAAAAGCATCCTGGTTGTGCAGTTCTAAAAATTTATTCTAAAAAGTCTTGGAAGTAACAACTTATTGTCTGCTGTTTCCAGACATGACACAGACGATCTTTCCCCCGCAGACCAAGTGGAAGAAGAAATTTCCTCGGAATTGTAAAGATCTCTACGCGTTTAGATCGATAAGTTCGCAATATTCGTATATAACACGGCCCGCCATCTTGAGCGGGAGGTCATTTTGAGCGTCATCAATTGGAACTCTGCCAGTATTTATGCGCTCTTGGGAACAGCCACGAGTGCGCTCGTAAATCGGTTTTAGTACGTCTAAAATTGACACGTATTTGGGCGTGAATAGATCCATTCTGAAAAACATAATTCACTCTCGTTCTTGCAGGGCTTTTTTAACGTGCAGTTGTACACAAAATGTGCAGTTCTAAATGGATTTGTGCAGCTGAAGAAGCACTACTGTATAGCTAAAACTAGCTAAAAATGTTCATTGTCCTCCGATTGGAAGTAATTTGCCATGGAGGATGGGAAAGGAAAGAAGGAGTTGCGCAGTTCTAAAAATTTCTTAAAAACAGCCCTGCGTTCTTGGTTCTCAGTCAATTGTCACAGCTTAGAAAAATTATAAGCGAAACGGTTCAAGACCCAAAATGGACGCGAAAGGTGCGTTCGACTGATGCTCGGTATAGGATTCGGACTTGACTCAGAGTAAAGTCGGGTCTACGTATGACACACGGATCAGAAAGAGTAGGCTCAGTAGGCTGAAGATGGCGCCTTCAAATTTTGAAATTATTCAAATTATTTTGAAATTATATCAAATTTTCAAATTACCTGCAAAGCAAATACTTTCGAATAAATCATTTGCCCGACGTCTGGTCAGTTGATGCTGAAACAATTTGAATTTATTACGAATGTCAAATTGAATTTAACAAGCGACTATGATATCTTCCATGCTATCTATTATCATGTTATGACTCTAACCATGTCGAGATGCGCCGATGGTGACACTACCCGCATCCACTGGGAGTTATGTGCATCTATCTTGATTTACTTGAAGTTAGTCGCAATTTTTCTCTGTTCAAGGCCTCAGTAGTCACTATACGTCCAACTCTTATTGTATTGTCAGGGCTTTTTTAACGTGCAGTTGTGCACAAATGTGCAGTTATAAATGGTTTTGTGCAGTTGTAAAAGCACTTCTGTTCAGTTAATACTAGCAAAAAGGTCATTGTCCTCCGATTGGAAGTAATTTACCATGGAGGATGGGAAAGGAGAGAAGGGGTTGTGCAGTTCTAAAAATTCCTTAAAAACAGCTCTGTGCATTGTCGCACAACTTTCGCTCTTTTTACACTATTAATATATACCACCAATTCTATGGATCCACGTTGGAAGAAAATATACTCCGAGTACGGTACAAACCTAACTTTGTTCCGAGCCCTAAAGTGCAACCGACCCGCCGATGTGTAAATTTTTTCCGATTCGTGAAAATGGTAGACCCCTAGATCATTATTATTGTGTATTATTTTTAAGATCCTGTCGTTTGTTGAAATCGCATCATGGTGGTTGGCGCCCTCTCGCTGCCTCTGGAGTTATTGTCTTGATGTTCTGCTTTATTGTTTGTGATAAAGACCAATGCAGAATTGTAGAGGATATCAGTTATAGCCATTCTGCGGTTGTACCAATGTATTTTCAGAGTAGGCCTAGATTCCCGCCTGCAAGCATTACGATATGATTTATATTATGTGCTTCATAAAACATAATGGAACTAATACGAACCGCAGACTTTAAGACTTCGCAAAAATTGAAACAGAGTGTGTGTGCGTGTGTGTGTGTGTGTGTGTGTGTGTGTGTGTGCTGGTGCTGGTGCTGGTCTGTGTGTGTTTCTTTTTGTGGTGGGGTGTTTATGTATTTGTGCATGTGGGGAAAGCAACGTTGGGTAGTCGTCAAATTATGGGTGCTATTTCTTTTGAAAGTTTATATGAGGTATATCTATAAACCATGGTAGAGCTTGATTGTGCGCTCCTACATGCAGATCACGCGCTAGAGGTTACTCGATACACCTAGGTGACACAGAGTGACCGCATGTAGTAGCAGTAGCAGTAGTAGTAGCAGTAGTAGTAGTAGCAGTAGCAGTAGCAGTAGTAGTAGCAGTAGTAGTAGTAGCAGTAGCAGTAGTAGTAGTGGCTGTTTATTGATAGAGCATCAACCAAATACAAAATAATAGCAATCAGTACAAAACTCAATGACTTTCGAGTGATTGGTGCTTAAGTCCACCAATAAGGTCAAAGGATTAATCTAAAAAGGTCGTACACATAATTATATGGACCCGCTGAGGCTGGATTGACCCTTCCTTTCTCGAAAACATTTTGCTGTTGTAAAACAGTTTAAAAAAACACGTTACAAATGAAACGAACACAAACTGAAACTAAATAACAAACAGATAAAAAATAAATTGTGACCAATGGTTTGTCTTGGCTTGTCCGATGCGCAGCGTTTAATCCAGGCATGTCGGGGGGGAGTTCCCCCTAGGAATGGCATTTCATCCAGAAGACCCTTGAGCTGTTATTAGAATGTACATGGGTAATATTCCCACAGAAAAATCGGACAGGCTGCAGGTGTTGAAGCATGAAGTGTTGTTGCATGAAGCATATCCGGTGATATGCATGATCTTTTTGGAAAAAAGAAGAGAGCGATTAAAAAAGGTAATCAGATTTCAAGGCACAGCGTTTAGCATGTTTTCTGAAATTTTAGGAGAAAAACGACCGTTTGACCTTTACTCCCACCCCAGAAACGTTAATTCCCCAAACCATGGGACTAGATTAAATACTGCTTGATGCGTCTAGTGGATACGCTTCAAATGCCTATTTAAAGCCATATTTACTGGGCGGTATGATGGAGATTTGGGAGCAAATCTTCGCGATGGTTTTGTGATAAGTCACCAGCCGGTAGAGACCCGTCTGATCTTACTTATTATTGCCTGAGCAGGTTTTTACAGTTTGACTACTGTTACAAAAGTCGATGAATAGGTTAGATTTGCAAACGAAGATGGTTTTATGGCAAAATTTAAAATACGCTTCGTGGGATTCAATTTCTTTTTAGGCGTCACCCTGCGTCGCCTTACGCTTCTAAGAAGTTTCCAAGGTGCGCACGCGTAAGCAAAAATACGTAACTCCAATATTTTCCCATTTTAGTAGGCCTATGCCAATTTGCCACTTAGTCAGAGAAAAAACAGGGGCGGCAGTCACGACATAAGTGTATCTCGTACTCTAGGCATAAACATGGTCTACATCCGAGTAACGATTTAAAACGGTAGTCATGGGTGAGACATAAACCTTTGCTCTGCGAGTAACGCTACGCCCATTCTCGGGCAGGTGTAAGTCTCTACTCCTTAAGATGGCGGCTGTTTATGACTCGAAACTCGTTGCATTCGACCACACTTTACATGTCAAAACGTGTTTAAAACGTCTGCAATGAACTCGTATCATTCGTCGACGGCGAACATTATACTGGCTTTTATTTTCGCCGTCACAAAATATTAAAATTTGGCTAAATACCATAGTAAATTGCATTCGAAGTGCCGCGTTACAGTCGGCCTACCAAATCGTGGGTCGCTTACCTAACGTAGCGACCCTTTTATCTGTTGTAATTAGTTTGTTCTAGCGACAGCTTGCATATTAAACTCCCCAATAAATCAAACGCATGCCACGTGAAAATAGACAGTTCGAGAAACCAACAAGAAATAGCTCCTTTAATAATTTTAATTCGGCGACCACTATCTGAAACCGGTTACGGTTTCAACAGATTCTATCTTCGCATCACCGTTCTATTCAAAATCTTTTCAACTTTCTCGCTATGTAATTTTCTTCCTATAAGCTTACCTTTGTAAATAACGTTCACTCAAATAATTATTATTTGCTCTTATCAAGCCTCGTAATTTTTGGTATTAAATGTGCATCGTTTTGCCTTGCGGCCGTCTATCCACTTGCTTACTTATCGTCGGAAACAGCTGGATATAAATATAGTAAGTAGGCTGTGCGCGTGCGCGATACCCTAGAAATCTATAACCACCGCTTTAGTCAGAAGAATAGATAATCCAACGTCTACGCTTGCTCATGACTACCATACAAGAGTAAAACATATCGCAAGAATACTTATGACCTAGAGGAGCCTTTACATACGGCGTACAGTACACCTAGGCCATGACTGCCGGCCCTGGTAATCAGAAGTTATACCCCGACTAAGCAGTGAAAATTCGCTGGGCCTATGGAAAGCTCTTCACCACATTTGAATGAACCGAGTTACCTTTAAACCTAAACGGCATTCATGCATAATGTTATCCTAACTCGGTGCGTAGCCTACCGCTAATCTTCAGGGCGGCAGTCACGACATACGTGTATCTCGTACTCTAGGCATAAACATGGTCTACATCCGAATAACGATTTAAAACGGTAGTCATGGGTGAGACGTAAACCTTTGCTCTGCGAGTAACGCTACGCCCATTCTCGGGCAGGTGTAAGTCTCTACTCCCTAAGATGGCGGCTGTTTATGACTCGAAACTCGTTGCATTCGACCACACTTTACATGTCAAAACGTGTTTAAAACGTCTGCAATGAACTCGTATCATTCGTCGACGGCGAACATTATACTGGCTTTTATTTTCGCCGTCACAAAATATTAAAATTTGGCTAAATACCCTTGGAAATTGCATTCGAAGTGCCGCGTTACAGTCGGCCTACCAAATCGTGGGTCGCTTACCTAACGTAGCGGCACTTTTATCTGTTGTAAATAGTTTGTTCTACCGACAGCTTGCATATTAAACTCCACAATAAATCAAACGCATGCCACGTGAAAATAGACAGTTCGAGAAACCAACAAGAAATAGCTCCTTTAATAATTTTAATTCGGCGACCACTATCTGAAACCGGTTACGGTTTCATCAGATTCTATCCCCACATCACCGTTCTATTCAAAATCTTTTCCACTTTCTCGCTATGTAATTTTCTTCCTATAAGCTTAATTACCTTTGTAAATAACGTTCACTCAAATAATTATTATTTGCTCTTATCAAGCCTCGTAATTTTTTGTATTTAGACTATATTAAATGTGCATCGTCTTGCTTTGCGGCCGTCTATCCACTTGCTTACTTATCGTCGGAAACAACTGGATATAAATATAGTAAGTAGGCTGTGCGCGTGCGCGATACCCTAGAAATCTATAACCACGGCTTTAGTCAGATGAATAGATAATCCAACGTCTACGCTTGCTCATGACTACCATACAAGAGTAAAACATATCTCAAGAATACTTATGACCTAGAGTAGCCTTTAAGTGCGGCGCACAGTACACCTAGGCCATGACTGCCGGCCCAGGGCCGTTGCAACAAAGAGCGTGGTCCCTCCGAACACTATGCCGGGGTGGCGGGCCCCTTACAATACAGAAACTGGAATGCGGTATTTATTTCATGTAATATCGAGGTCTGTATTGTATAGACCTGCAGTATTTACTTCACGGTTTTATCAGTAAAACTGACATGCCATGTGCAATAGCGTCAATAAATGTCACTTACCTAGTTACACCTTAACTTTTTGCCACTTTTCGGACCCCCTTCCGTCCGGGGCCCTTGCGGGTACGAAGGGCGGTCGCTACGCCTCTGCTAATCTTCACCGTTGCAATGATATTTTAGCATATATAGAGCCTATATTTATTTATTTATCTATATGACGCGTACTTGTTTATTACAGAAAGGAACTGAACTAGGCCTATAATGCACGTATGAAGCCTACTGTATGCCTACAGAATAGAGCAGTGAAGATTACGTGAGACCTGGATTTATGTTATCTGTAAGTTCGCACACGATTGCTTGCGTTCGCAGCCAATCTGTTGATCTATGCTGTATGCACGGAAAGAGATTGCGCAGAAATGAGACCACGGTTTCATTGCACTGAAAGGCAAGTGATGTGTTTTATTAGCATTGCAAGTGAACGCATACACATTACATCAACCTATCAACCTAGTGTGGTAAATTGATTACGAAGTTTTCATTATTTCGAATCTGGTTAGCCTACTTGTGTGCTACATACATGCATACATGCAATGTCATGCATACATACATACATACATACACACATACATACATACATACATCATACATACATACATACATACATGCATACATACATACATACATACATATATACATACATACATACATACATACATACATACATACATACATACATACATACATACATACATACATACATACATACATACACACATACATACATACATACATCATACATACATACATACATGCATGCATACATACATACATACATACATAAATACATACATACATACATACATACATACATACATACATACATACATACATACATACATACATACATACATACATACATACATACATACATACATACATACATACATACATACATACATACATACATACATACATACATACATATTTACATACAAACATACATACATACAAACATACATACAAGCGCCCACATGCATGCAACATAATATACGCAAGAATGGCTTCATATTATTTCACAGCACCTACAACAACAGAGGGAGTCAATCCAGACAGCCATAATGATAGTTTTTAACAAGACAAGTCAACAACAGCAAATCGATTGTTACCGAGTGGGTGTTTAGCTGCGTCACGTGATGGTCATTGTCGCATTGTCGCATAACAGACGCGACTGATGCTCCGGCTGCTCTTCTGCTTCACCCGATGACGTCGATGATGACGATGATGATGACGATGACTCTGACGTTTGTGGCGCTGTCATCGCGTCATGCGTCCCACGTGACTTCTCATTAGTAATTCTTCTTATTTTGTGTAGGCCTACTTCGGTGGTATCTTTCAGTGCAGCTGATGTCTGGTTCGATCGGTGCCTGTGCGTATTTCTATATACGTCTGTGTGTCTGTCTATATGACATTGTGTCCCTGCTTCTCTGTTTTATATTACTCTCTCTATCTTTCCATGCCTTCCCTCTGAATTTCCTTCGCTTTCTCTCTGCCTCCCTTTTTCTCGTTCTCTCTGTATCTCTGTATCTCTCTCTCTCTCTTTCTCTCTTTCTCTCTTTCTCTCTCTCTTTCTTTCTCTTTGTATCTCTGTATCTCTGTCTGTCTCTCTCTCTGTCTGTCTCTCTCTGTCTTTCTCTCTCTCTCTCTTTCTCTCTCTCTCTGTATCTCTGTATCTCTCTCTTTCTCTTTCTCTTTCTCTCACTCTCTCTCTCTGTATCTATGTCTCTGTCTCTGTCTCTGTGTCTCTGCCTCTGTCTCTCTCCCTCTCTCTTTTTCTGTCGCTGCTATATCTACCCATTCTGCTCAGTCGCTTATGTCATTTTGTTTTCAACAGAAGAAGACTTGCAATTCCAGATTGTCATCCATCTCCACCGTCAACAGCTTACTCTCTGCCTACTTAACCTTTTCCTCCTTCTCCTCCTTCTCCTCCTCCTCCTCCTCCTCCTCATTCTTTTTCTCTTCCTTCTTCTTCTTATCCTCCTCCTCTTCCTTCTGTTCCTTCTGTTCCTTCTTCTTCTTCTTCTTCACCTCTTCCTTCTTCTCCTTCTCCTTCTTCCCCTCCTTCTCCTCCTTCTCCTTCTTCTCCACCTTCTCCTCATTCTTCTTCTCTTCCTTCTCCTCCTTCTTATCTTCCTCCTCTTCCTTCTCTTCTTCTCCTCCTTCTTCTTTTCTACTTCTCTTCTCCTTCTTCTCTTCCTTCTCCTCCTTCTCCTTCTTCTCCTTCTTCTTCTTCTCTTCCTTCTCCTCTTTCTTCTCTTTCTCTTTCTTCTCCTTCTTTACCTACTTTTCCTTCTTCTCTTTCTTCTACTCCTCCTTCTCCTTCTTCTCCTCCTTCTCCTTCTTCTCTTCCTTCTCTTCCTTCTCCTTCTTCTTCTTCTTCTTCTTCTTCTTCTTCTTCTTCTTCTTCTTCTTCTCTTCTTTCTCCTCGTTCTTTCCCTTTCTCTTTCTTCGCTTTCTTTACCTCCTTTTCCTTCTTCTCTTCCTTCTACTCCTCCTTCTCCTTATTCTCTTCCTTCTACTCCTCCTCTTCTTTTTCTTCCTTCTCCTTCTCCTTCTCCTTTTTCTACTTATTCTCTTCCTTCTCCTCTTTCTCTTCCTTCTCCTCTCTATCCAACGGTTGATGAACTCCCGACTGCTCTCCTCACTTATTATGATTTCTTTTTCTTGCACCGTCGGTCAATGCCTTGTTGCACTCGAGCACTACTGCAACACTACAGACACTGCTGCTACTTATAAGTCAAAATTCATTATACACATATTACATATTGTATTACTATATGCAGGAGAAAGTATACTATATATACATATACAGCTATACACATATCATATATACTTAACATATGCATGCATATGGAGATACGTATATCTAAATACATGTACAACATATGCATACTCACAATGAATATACATTATACTTATGCATATACATGTATAATGCGATAACTTGGAGAGCGGGATAAAAAGGGCGCGCGAGGTGACTGACTCTTTTGTCGTGGCGAATTGATAGTTTTGATATTGAATACTGTTACTAAACACAGTTATTATCTAAAATTTATGTTCTAAAGATGACTCAAAGGTATAAAATAAAAATGTATTTTACGCAGCGAATCATTCATGAGTGCAGGAAGAGCTCGTGCATGTCCCCACCACAAGCAGAAAGGTCGGATCTAATGACGACTTAATCCTATAAATTAATAATGAATGCAAGTAGAGCAAAAAGGAAGAGAGCAGGTGGGTCCAGTTGACCTGCGGAGTCGCGGCACTTGCATTTCCCCACAGGCATAAGCGCATGCCACGCGGAGGCCATTAGTACAGCTTCACCAACTAAGCTTTCGCCATCAACGTTGGCATTCCCGTTAAGCCTCCAGCTCTGAATCTAACCAGTGCTCGATTTTCAGCGCAGCTTGGAAATGCTGGAGATTCACTGATTCGGTCTAAAAAGCTCGGATTAGGGAATTGTTACTGACGATCAACATGTATGAATGTACAGGCCTACATGCATGCGTGAAGATTTATGCAAGTGTTAAATCATGTTTGAATGTACGAAGCAACCAACCTCACCCAATCAGCCCATGTCCAACTAGGCTCATGACCAGTGCGAACCCTATAGTAAATCCTCATGAAGGCAAAACAGACAGATGCTTGCCGCGTCAGCCAAAATCTGGGTCAGGCCAACGACCTCATATACATATTACTAGACAGAGTTTCCTGTGTTGAGCTGCTCAGTGACGTTGAAACATCGGAGAAAGTACAGGAAACAAGAGTATAACATAAAATATTATGGGTATGAGTGTGGACTGCGGAGATATGTATTTATTCAAGCCACGTCATCAAGTACGTAATTTCTTTCCTTTATATCCGACATTTTGCTTACCCAACATGCTTCAGCAGAAATCACGTGATCACACCGGTCTGGGTCAGACTGTGATATGCAAAGTTCTTTGCTTTTCACTTAATCACCCATTTCTAAATTGCTGTGATAATTTTCATTTGAATATTTGAATCCGTTTACGGAACAAATTTTATCCATTCCTTGCGCGGAAAATGTGGGAAGTCGCTGGATCCATTGCAGTAAAAGCACGAATGTTACTCCTCCACCAACGCGCTACAATGGAATAAAGAATGCTGAGAAGCTAAAATGCGCATGTCATCAATATTTCTGACTACGCGTCATCCATTCCTCAATCCATTCATCAATCCATTCATCAATGACTCCATCCGTCAATTCATCTGTCAATCAATCTATCCATCAATCCATTCAACAATGAATTCATCCATCAATCCATCGATCCATTCGTTAGTCCTTCCGTCCGTCCACGAACGCACGCACACACCCACCCATACATATATCCATCCATCAATCCATAGATGAATCCATGCATCTATCAATCCATCCATCCATTCATCCACAAATCCACCCATCCACCCATGCCTACACACCCATCCATCCATTCATCCACCCATCAGGTGAACCACCCATGCATACATCCATTAACCTACCAATCCATCCACCCACCACTCCATCCATCCATCCACCCATCCATCCATCCACCCATCCACCCATCCATCCATCCATTCATTCATCCACCCATCCATCCATTCAACCTTGACTCAGCTTGACTTCATTTCTTGCCGAGATATTCTTACCCTGCACCTCCTCGGCGGCACGACTCGGTTCGTGGCAATTGACAGACTCGATTAGAAGTCTCGCCTCTCGACGACGATCAATTGCCATCTCGCCGATAGGTGGCAACCGGTGGCAATTTGACTCAGCATCAGATGGCTGCTGGCGGATATCTCCGCTGGCAATTATGGGGAATTTATAGAAGCTGAAGATCAATGACACACGCGCGTCAACAAAGAATGAGAGAGAAAAAACGAGAGAGAGAGAGAGAGACAGACAGAGAGAGACAGAGAGAGACAGACAGAGAGGGAGACAGAGAGAGGGGAGACAGAAAGAGAGAGAAAATCAGAGAGAGAAAACGAGAGAGACAGACAGACAGACGAGGATAGAGAGACAGCGAGAGAGAGATAAAGTGAGAGAGAGGAGACAGAGAGGGAGAGAGAGAGAGAGAGAGAGAGAGAGAGAGAGAGAGAGAGAGAGAGAGAGAGAGAGAGAGAGAGAAAGAGGAAAGAGAGAGAGAGAGAAAGAGAAAGAGAAAGAGAGATAGTGATAGAGAAAGCGAGTGAGAGCGTGAGAGAGGGCTAAAGAAAGAGAGAAAGAGATATAAAGTGAGAGACAGAGAAAAAGAGAGATAATACTAGAAATAGAGAAAATGAGAGATAGATAATGTGAGAAAGAGAGATACAAAAAAGAGATGAGGAGAGACAGACAGGCATACAGAGGGGGAGAGAGATGGATGAATGGATGGATAAATGGATGGATGGATGTAGGGATGGACAGAGGGAGAGAGATTAGACGAATCTATTCCTTCTTCTCACTTTTCTGCCCTTGATCTCCTTCAATCTGCCGCATTAATGCACATTTAGACATTCTTTTTTATGCTTGCGACAAAGCCAAAAGCACGCTGAACCGTATGAGCAAACTGCCCCAGCCTCTGGAAGTACGTCATCCTCTTTGCGCAAACACTACGCTACCCTCCGCGTAACTCATGCTACCATCATAAGAAACGCTAATCCATAAATGGATCACTCAGCCACTTCCTTCAGTCCTTAGTTAGAAGCACTCTGACCCCAGTGTCGATATTTTGCCTTTGCGTTGTAGGTCTTAAGCGCGCTCTTCGAAGGGTGCATATAGCATGCATTCAGAATATTCCCCGAACATCGGTAACGGCGAACACGGGCGAACCTATAACGCTATGCCGCTGGAAGCATCTTAATCTATAGCAGCCTCTGGGCGTTCACAGGACGGATATATGGGATGCATCCCTTGTCGCCCGAATGTTATCAGCACAAACAACCACGCATGCGCGAACCTAATAGCGCCGAATGCTTCCGATTAGGTTGACCCGTCGTTTGACGAGTTGATAGCGGCGCTATATGAAGGCGTTTTGATGAAAAACCATCCCCCGGAAATGATTAATTGAAACGAGTCATTTTCCCGGAACTACTGTGTTCGACGCTGCGCTTTTGGAGACGCTACCTTTATCGTTGAGCGTCGACTGGAAGTGCATAAAAAACGCCCGCGCTGTTTGTTTTTCTGTCGAAGAATATATATACTGTCGTTCGAAATTATATGCTTTTTAAATTGCATAGGGACTGGTAACGGTATGTGGGCCTACTGCATGAGTCTGTGTCTGTTTATGTCTTAAGGGTAATGACGACAATTTCTAGGTCATCAATTGCCGTGTAAACAAGACGGGCGGGTGGGTGGGTGGGTGAATGAATGGATGGATGGATTGATGGATGGATTGATGGATGGATGGATGGATGGATGGATGGGTGGATGGATGGATGGATGAGTGGACGGACGGACGGACGGACAGACGGACGGACGGAATGACGGATGGATGGATGGATGAACGGACAGACGGGCGGATGGACGGATGGATCTGTTTTCTTCTTCTGGCGACTGCAGCTAGTCTTAAATCTCCTTGATTAAGACTGACGATAGCAATTTCGTGATTAATTCCTCGGAGTAATTATTGGCTTCTGGATGGAGCGTTATATAAATTCACATAAATTTTCGCCATGAAGCCTCGGAATGAATCGTTAAATTATATGCAAGGGAACGTTTTTCCGAAGTTGTCGGCTATTGTCCTATTAGAATAATTGTTGACGTAAGATTAATCGTAAAATTTCATCGATTTTTTTCCTTCGTATATATTTTTTCATTACGCGCTGTCGAACTTCCGGAGTAAACAATACGGACCTTACAAAGAAAATTTGTATCCTAATTAAAGCGATTGCTTTGAAAATTTAGCGATCATGTTGCACTGAAGGAAAAGATGTTGGCAATGTCGAAGATGGTGACGAGATTATATATTATATATCTATGTATGTATTTAGAATATATATACATATATATATATACATATATACATATAAATTATGTATATGCCCAAATGCAGTTTTCATTGCAATCACCCGTTTGCCGACCGTCGTTCGTTTTGTACAAAAAGTAGTAGGCCTAACTGAAAACAAATTTCACGCAGACGTAACAGTTACGAGAAGTAGTTTAAAATTTAATGGATTCATGGAAGATGAATTTTGAATATTATTCGATTATTTTTATTTCTTGTTATCAATTTCAGTCCTACTTTATACATAGATCATGTTATTAATCACAAGCCTGTTAAATCCTATCTTTGCAAAGATTATAGTCCAGGCCCTTTGTTCGTTGGTGTAATAATAATCAATTTTGGACATTATGTCAATCCGCAGACACTTAGGCCTATAGGCCTGTACTTGCATATATTTTAAAATATCATGGGCCTTGGGTGTACACTGGGCGCGGTGGTGTAGTGGGTATGTTCGTCGCCTTGCAGCCGAAGGGTCGCAGGTTCGAATCCGCCTCAAGTCGCCGCGTAGGGACCTTGGGCAAGTCCTTCGCTTGCAATTGCTCAGCGCTTCGGCGTCAGTGGCGGCGCCAGGATTTCAGTTTCGGTGGGGCTGAAGCCTCGCGGCGAAAATTTCCCATTTTCATCCGTCTAAATTTCTGACGACTTTTTTTAGTCACGAACCGAAATCTCATGAAAATTTTCCATTTTCGTCGCTAAAATTTCTGAAGACCTTTTTGTTTTTGGTCGTCAGCCGAAAATCGTGGATATTTCAATGTAAAAATTCGGGAGCACCTCTGAGTAGATAGCACGAAGGGGCGTTATAACAAGTCCACATAGGGCCTACAAACAAACATGTATACAATAATCAGAAACCTGTATCAATGCTTTTCAATTCAAAGCAATGAAGAGCAGCAGATGAAAAATAAACAGAACAACTCTTTTATCTGACCAAATCAATCAATCCGTCCACGTCTTTGACGATTTATTATCAACGAAATTGATGAATTGATATGCCCCGTCCACCTCCATTACTAACAGCATCATCGATCTCGCAGTAGGCTACCACGATTGATCATCGCTCGTGGCCGTTTTATTTTATTATCTGAGAAGCTTTTGAAACGTGAAATCTTTTAAATAAACACTGCGTCAAGAAATAAAAAATTCTGCGAAACTCGTATTACTTGACTAAATATTGTGAAATTCAAGATGAAAAAATACAAAGTTTCGTTTTTTAACTTACATGTATCTACTACTTTATTAAATTCTGTGATTCATGAATGTTTCCCTAAAAATGACCTCGTGATATTACTACGCAGTTATTTTTCGCTAACAGTTCTATCATGGCGCATTATTGTAGCCTCAGCTTCTAGGATGTCATCAACCTGCATTTCACCAATTGTTGCGCAAATCTACGCTCGACTGGCGCCAGTAATTTAAAAATGGTCCCTTAAAAATGTCGTCGTCGTCATCATCATCATCATCATCATCATCATCATCATGTGGGGCGCGGTGGTGTAGTGGTGGCGTCGTTGCCTTGAAGCCGGAAGGTTCGAGGATCAAATCCACTTCGCCGCGTAAGGACCTTGGGCAAGTCCTTCACTCACAATTGCTCAGCGCTTCGGCGTGAAACTCCGATGCAGTGTCCGCTCTGCATTCGGGAGCGCCTCTGAGTAGACAGAGCTTGAAGGGGCGCTATAACAAGTGCACATACAAACACATACAAACAGACAAACATTATCATCATCATCTTCATCGTCGTCGTCGTTGCCGCCGTCGTCGTAGTCATCATCATCGTCATCAGCAGCAGCATAGCATCATTTTGGAGACAAAGCAATGAACAGCTGAATGTCATCAGCATATTTAACTCATCACTCCAAAGTGATGAGTTAAACTGCTGATTGGAGCTTGGAAGAGAGTGAAGATTGCAGATAAAAGTAGGCCGAGGGCAGCGCAGAAAGAATAACAATTTCACCTAATTCAGCATAATATTTTCTCCTTGCTACAACAGTCGACGGCATCCACGCCTGCATGCGTGTTGAAGAAGCCTCTGATTAGACTCTCAAAAGCCGGGCGCTACATAAATGCCCTCCTACGATCATCGCCTATGCATGCCTGATTATCGCTCATGGATTCCATATTATTATCTTCAGTAGTCGTTCTTAATGATCCACTGCGGTTAGTACGTCATGATCGTTTGAGGATGCTATGTTATTCAGGTCGCGCGCTGCCACTTGTAATGTATGATGGCCTTTTTCGCCACTGGCAGATGATCTCAAGCAGAGACGTCCTCGGGGCGAAAGCGGACCATGGATTTAGACAGTGCGCATATATTCGGCAAACAACAACGATACCCATGCATATACGCAGAGATTAAACGATAATATACATATGTGTGTGCATATATGTATATATAATATGCACGTATATCTTGTATACAGATTGATAGAGAGAGACTGGAAGACAATCTGAAGCATAGGCCTATATATCATACATGTAGGCCACTAGGCCTACATATAATTTTATACACCGTGATTCAAAATAGTAAGCCAAATTGTTTTTCATATATCTCTAATGCCTGATAACACATCACGCTAAACAAATTCCAAATATTTAGAGAATTGGACCAAGAATATGATTCCAAAATTTCATGAGTTAAAGTTGAACGGATAAAAAGATAATTAGGCCCTATGAATCTTTCAACTTCATATGCCGCTAAAAAGTCTCATTGCGGTGCAGAGGAATTATAGTCTGCATGTGAAGTTTCTGTGTAAAATATACATGTACTCATTATGTAGGCCTATATATATATATATATATATACATGTGTATATATATATATTATAGTCTAATGCATGATGACTGTCCTAAACTTTCCGTATTACCTCATTGCGAATCCTGCCTCATCTGGTCTTCCATGTTAGCCTTCTTTGTCAGCTCATTTCCGTCACTAGAATACACCATTCGTCTTACTTTCGAATGCACCACCAATCGGATTCATGCATCAGTATTAGTAGTAGAGCGACAAATGCTCAGCTAAATTTTCGTCTTGACTGGTTGCAAAAAGCGGTCAAGACGAATAAACCGAAAATATGCAAAAGGCAGGAATTTGCTAGAATGTAACCTACAAGCATGTTGAGCCAATGCACATGCAATTGTTTTGCATTGTATCTTTAAGTTTAAATAGCACGAAAACTCCGGGGAAAAGAGATGTCTTTAAGGAATGCGCTAGAGACTCTTCTGAGAATTTAATTCATTGTGAGAATTTATATAGCGCCTCTTCAAGATATTTACTCAGAGGCGCTCTCTGCACTAACTAGCCGAAATTATGTTAAGAGTCGTAGCGAGCGAAACATAACAACAGGTTGCAAAACAAAACACAAAACAAAACACAGTATAATCTGAAAGAGTCACCAGTGTCGAGCCCTTGCAAACACGTAGATTTAACCATCGGATTCCCGTGGACAGCTGGTAGATGGCGTAGTTGATCGGAGTCTCTGGTAGGTGGTAGATGATGTCTGTCCGGCTAATCGTCGAAACTGGTGAAGAAAAAAAGTCATTAGTTTAGACCCTAGTGCGAGATGAAGGTCAAGTAATAGTATATACCGAATACGTATATAGCATATCAGACGAAAATCAAGTCAGATTACATTAATAGGCGAATTTGCAAAATTGTATTGTATTTGAACATTTGCAGGCGCCTCTAGTATTATAGGGTGCACCATTCAAAACGCTCACGTTGCTCAAGCCCCACAAGAATAAGCAGAATAAATTAATAAGAAGGGAGACTGCCAAAGCGAATCGTAGAGTGAACAGAAGTAGAAAGTGCATTCCAAAGAGAAGGGCCAATTGAGGCAATTGATCTAGACTCAGTCATAGCCAAAATATGCAGGCATATTAAGCCAGAAAACATGCAATGCCAGCACATTAGGTTGCACTGCAAGGGGACTCAACAGGGGCCCTGGGACTCAACAGGGGCCCTGTGACCCTTCCAGGTATGCCACCTGAGTGGTAGTGTAGACTGTACATTACGATAAGGATAATCGTTCCTGGATTTGCAAATGGTTTTGGCATGTATAGAATTTGGATAAAAAAACTGGTGAGAGAGAAAATGAAGAGAAGCAGCTTAACGACACAGATAAAACAACTCAACTACAGACGCAACACTTAAGAACTGCAAAACAATGCAGAATTTTAAGTGGCTATACTGCAATAATTTATATTATCTTAGTTCTAGGTTAACGCTGTGGAAAGGAGCATCAAGGGATGTCTGAGAGCAAACCTCGTTGGCGTCGTCAGCTAAGATTACGAAGCACATCAGAGAAGAGACATTAGGAAGATCATTAACCAGGTAGTAGATGGCATGGAAACCAAGAAGGTACATACCGAAATTAATTATGGCTTAGGCTGGGGAGAGTAGGTTACCATTGCAGCAAACAAGGGGGGAACAGTTGATAAAATAACTAGAAACCATTTTAATTTGATGCTTTTAATCCCGCATGCGCTTACGTTTCTCTAGCAGGATATAGACGGGATTACGGGTGTTTCGGCTGGGGAGGAAATTTTCCCGAAAACCCAAATTTCACGGGTGTCCTGCCGGTGGAGGTAGGAGTGTGGTGGGGTGTGGTTGGGTTGCGGCCTGGGCGGACCGAATCCCAAATTTTCCGGGCAACGCTGGGTACCCCAGCTAGTACAATATATGAAGGCGGGGACCAGTCCTCTCCCTTGCCTTGTCATCTTTCCGTGCACCGACAGTGTGTGTACGGTCAGCATGATCTGTGCAACAACTGAGTTGGCTAGAGGCTTTGTTGGAGCAGAAAATAATATCCAACTAAATTAATTTCTGCCATGATCTCACGCAGACCAAAGTCGCAGAAATCGCCATTTTTGCACACAATGTCATTTGATGAAATAAGCATTAGTCCAGCCAATCTAGATTTTAAAAAACACCGTCCATCTGGGGAAAATGGTAACAGAAGCTTTCTAAACGGTTTCCTGCTCAGAATGTTCTGCTGAATAACATATCCAAAATCCGATAAAATCCGACCATGGAGTCACCCCCCAAAATGGGGTTCACAATACAATGGATTTTCATGTTTTTCTTGCATTGAATATCGGTCTGCTGACGAAATGTGCTGGAAAGTGATCTTTTCAAGACCAATGTTCATAAATTTGTTGGTTGTCCTTCTCAGAACATTGCTAAATATAATTACATACGGTACCGGTACTCTTAGTAGACTGGGGGGAGGTGGGGCACGTAACCTCACATGTTTTAAGCAAAATACAAAACAACCATTTACTATGTACAGATGTTTGTAACACAAGTAAAAGATCCTAGAGTTCCTGAATGAAGTGTTGTTCATTATACTACTACTTATATTTGGTGACAGATGGTGGGGGGGGGGTAGCTGGGGCACGTGCTACCAGCACCTCTGTGTTATTTGTACTATTGTATTTTGTTTTGCAGGTATGAGTCGGGTGCCAAAACGTAATAAGCCTACCGGTAGATCTCTAATTTGTAGCTATGAAGGAGATGCGAACCAGTTTCTCGTTCCATCTTAGACGCTAACTAAATATATGATAGGCCTACGTCTATATGAGTCAGTGGCGTAGACAAGGGGGTTTCGGGTGTTAAAACCCCCATTGGCCTTGGTAAAAAGTTTTTAAAGGTTATTTATCCACTTATATAAGAAATAACAAAACAATTGCTTGTAATAACGCTTGTTTTTTTCTTACTTTATTCCCTTTGTTGAGAGTCTGCGAAATGACTTGCCAGCGGAAAATAGAAGGCGTTACAAGAAGAGACAGAATAAGAAACGCAATGATCTATGAAAGATTGACCATCAAACAGGATATAATCGAAAAAGTACGGAACAGAAGACTGCAATATTTTGGACATGTGTCAAGATTTGGAAAACGAAAGATATCCAAAGATAGCGTTCAACGGCTATGTACACGGAAGAAGATCGAGGCGAAGACTTTGGTAATAGCATGCAATATTATCATAAGCTTGTATTATGAACAGATGGATAGATGCGATAAGAGAGGACTGTGAGGCGCTGGGAATGTCGGTGCAGGAGATGACACATGTGGCGCAGGACAGACAAAAGTGGAGAGCCACCGTGGAAAGCGGCTGACGCAGGGCTGTTTTTAAGGGATTTTTAAGAACTGCACAACCCTTTCTTTCCTTTCCCATTCTCCGCAGTAAATTACTTCCAATCGGACGACAATGGCCATTTTACTAGTTGTAACTGTACAGAAGCACACAAATCCATTTAGAACTGCACATTTTGTACAACTGCACTTTAAAAAGGCCCTGGGCTGATGCGTGTTGAAGGCATCGCCTGACGGTTATAAGTCAAGTAAGTCATTTCTTTGTTACTTTATTCCCTTCTTTTTTCTGTAATACTGTTGGGTTGGTGTCAGAAAGGGCATTCGGCCAGGTCATAAAACCCTCAAATCCCCCATCATAAATTCCTGGTTACGCCACTGATATGAATGCAAGGACTCATCTGATCATACACTATCATCATCAAGACCATGGTATCCTTTTCTTGGACATCCTGGTGTCGTGCAATTTTCCATATTTTAGTATTTTATCTTTTAAATTGACCAAGGCAGACAAGAGGCGTTACTTTCGTCAAGAGATCACACGATTTGGAGATGTGGCGATCTGATTTTTATTATCATAATACAAGCTTATGATAATATTGCATGCTATTAGCCTAGGCCTACATAGGGTAAATCTATTTGTCATTGTAGAGTTCCTATCTCCCTCAGGTATACATCATTTTGAGCAGTCGTCCATTCGTTGCGCAGACTCGATTCAAAGTCTGTGTTAGGAGCATCGACTCAGTGTAGTACAGATCTTAAGTCCGTAGGAACTCGATAGTTGTAACTCTACTCGTTTACCCGTATGAAAATATGCACGATGTGTAATGTTAATAAGTGGGCTACACCTAATTGATTGACAAGAAAGCAAATATTTGCTTGAGTTATTTGCAATCAATCAAGACAAGTTTTAAGCGAAGTTGAACTTTTAAAATTCAAGTAAGCTTAACCCACCATGGACTAAGTGCCTTGCTTAGGCCTATATAACCACCTCTGAAGCGCACCAGTCGAATTCATGTTTCAATTGGCCAAAACTCAGAGTGTTTTAAGTACAGTTTTTAATTAATGTGACTTCAAACAGTGGCGGCGCCAGACATTCTTTGTTACTATAGGGCATAGTCAGGGCAGTCATGCGAGCAACAAGTGCAGGGGATACTCGATCGGCGGATAAAAATTTCTGGCTGAGCAACGACCAGCGCACAGGCTTTTTCAGCAGGGCATTTTGACCTCACATGCCCTGGCGTGGCGCCGCCACTGACTTCAAGGCTCTAATTGAGTGTTACCTTATCGTGCGCGAGTTCTGCCTTTGATGCAAATAATTAATTGGTGTTAGCGTTTATCGGACGTTAAAATGAGCCTAGAAGTAAAAATGACGTGTTTTGCACAATAGCTAAAGTAACAAATCAATTGTCTTGATTACTATGGCAACATAAGGAGAGGTGAGTGTTGTGGCCTTCTTCAGCTGCAGCTCTTTGCAGAAGACCTTCTGCCCCCATTGATAGCACCGCGTATAAGTGCCCCTTACACCACGGTAACCACGTGGCGAATGAATCCCTCCCCCCCCATTACAAGGCCACAAACAGCATGGATCTAAGTACTAATAATAGGAATAGCCTGGATAGGTCTCGCCGACATTCAACAGGAAACGATCCCCTGATTTGGCCATGATGGTGTAATGACCTTTTGGCTAGTTTTAGCTGTACAGAAGTACTTCTACAACTGCACAAATCCATTTAGAACTGCACATTTTGTGTACAACTGCACGTTAAAAAAGCCCTGGTAGCCCTATGGGGTTCGTTTACACACATTTTGAGATTAAATATGGGATGATATCTCATACCGTTCAAAAGTTATGCCCGATATACCTGAGGTGCCAGAGGTCTTAGACTATCGACTAGAATTATCTTATCCGTTATTTATTTTGAAGAGACACAAATTATGTCATTGTATAGAAGGAATGTGTGACTACATGTCTATGGTCACAAATTTGTCTTTTGACAACCGGAAGTGTCAGAAAAAATTAAATTATGCGAAAATGGGTGATACTTTCATAAAATTTGCATGTTTTTTCGACTATGACGTATCCATAATTATTTCGTTGAAAGGAAATACATTTTGCCATTCTATAGAGTGAATGCAGGGCCAGTTTTCCCATCTCAATTAGTTTGCCTATCGGAAGCACTCAAAATTGTAAAAAAATGCACGAACAAATCTTTTTTATTACAACGCAAACCGATATTTCTTAGTAAACGTTTGTCGGCAGCTAATGAACTTATATTAGCTGAAACAGGTTTTGACGATGAATTGTGAAGTGCTAATTATTATAGGTGAAGACTTCAGTACTCAGTAATCACAATCGTTGTCATGAATTTATATAGCGCCAATTCAAGAGAAACTTCTCAGAGGCGCTCCCGACCTGACAGCACCAACCCATAATCAAAGAGAATGGTTTTCACACGCTTGCGGAAAAAGGAGCAAAGAAAGACAAGAAGTTCGCTACGGAGACTGCTAAGTAACTTGGTAGTTGGTATGCAGGTATGCAACAAAGGACTGTTTATCAAAGGACGATTCATCAAAAAATTGTTCATAAAGAAACGAGCGTAGCCTACATACATGTATATGCGCACACATAGGACATGGGGAGCCCCAAGATCTCCAAATGAAAATCAATTTTACGCAGTCATTTGCGTATGCCAAAGACAACTTTTCCTCACTCTTAATAGCTGATACGATGAAAAATTTCGATCCACCCTAATGACTAGTCTCCCAACTTTGACCTGCCCTATCAAAAAGCGCATATATTTTGATGCAACTCAAATAAATCAAGCAGTCACCGAGTTGTCTATAGTTTCTATTTAATTTTAATGTTCAATCTAGCTGTTGCATCGTCAAAAGTAGTTGACGCGAACATTTAAACATGTAATACGAAGCGAACCACAGATAATTTGGCCAATAATAATTACTTGCACGCTCAACCACTGTGCAGTGTGTGTACCCAGCATCACGCTAAGTACTCTCTCTGTGAAATATAATAATCGTCAATCTTCCATCTACAGCTGCGCATTGAACTACGTCCTACATGTATACACACAGTCGACAAGCAGCCACGCGCCCACGCAAAGGCAACCAACCCACGATCACCTACTGGACTACAGGAAGGAAAAGCAATAGGTGGAAGGAAGTAGAATATAGGAGGAGGAGGAGGGAAATATAGGAGTGAATGTTCAAAGGGAAATGAGAAAATAGCGTAGGTGGAAGAAGAGGAAATGGGAAAAGAAAAGGTGGATGAAAGAGAACGGGAAAAGAGGAGGATGCAGCTGACGAGGAAAAGGAAGAGGAAATTGAAAGAGGAAGAAGATGGAAATGCGGAAAGAAGGGTGGAGGAAAAGGGAAGAAGTGGAGCAAGGATGAAGATTATTGAGGAGGAGGAGGAGGAGGAGGAGAAGGGGGTGGAGAAGTAGAATGAGGAGGGGGAAGGAGCAGGTGGAGGAGGAGGTCCAGGAGGAGGAGAAGGTGGAGGAGGAGGAAGTGGAGGAGGAGAATGAGGAGAGGAGAAAAAGGAGGTGAAGGAGAAGGTGGTGGAGGAGGAGGAGGTGGAGAAGGAGGAGGTGGAGGAGGAGGTATAGGAGAAGAGGAGGAGGAGGAGGAGGAGGAGAGGGAAGGAGGATAGCACCGGGGGATGGAAAAGGAATAAGGAGAGTAAGAAAATAGACGAGGATGTTGAGGGGTGGTGGTGGGGGGAGGATTGTGCCGTGAGCTGGAATGGTGCTGATGCAGTGCGGCTTTTGTCCTCATGGATGACGTGATGAAGGATCTTCTTCTTCTTCTTTCGTCGAATGGCTTCCTGCGTTTTCACTGCTGCTTCTGCCGCTGCGCGGATGAATAATAGCTTCCTGATTAAACTGAAGCGCTATATCAAGTCTCAATTAAGCCACCAACGCCGCCGACCCAATATGCAGATATACAGGGGCGGATCCATGGAGGGCAAATCCGGCCATGGCCCCAATTTAGAAATTTCTTTATTTTTGACCATCTGTTCTGGCTCGGAAAGTTGACGTTGCCCCCTCCCCATGAGCAGTTTCGTAGGCCCCTCTCCTCCACGAGATCCGTCCGTATAGTACAGGAGTTTAAGAATACTGTACGACTGAAAAAAGGTCATCACTTATTCTTGCGGGGAAAATGGTACGGTTTTTCTGGGAAATGGTATCTTTTTGCCCGAGATTTCGGCCACCTCGGAAATTTCTGTATCCGCCCCTGCAGATATATATACACACACACTCACACACACACACACACACACACACACACACACACATGCAGCATAGAGCATTTTCTGTGATCGGCCCAGTTGTCTGGAATGAGCTCTCACTGGAGCTACGTCTACTTGCTGGGGTTATTATTGAAACATTTTTTGTTAAACTCAAAACTGTCCTTTTTGCCGTGCTAGAGTCGGGAGCGCTTCTGAGTAGGCCCATTGAAGAAGCGCTATATAAATTCTTGAATGAATGAATGAATGAATGAATGAATGTATACACGTACACTCGTCTTCTTGAACAGAGCTTTTATCATCGAATTAATCAAATGCCTTTTCACCGCTATAGATCATTGGAATCCAACTTGTTTACAAGTCGTGTTTATGTTTATGTATTGGCTATAATCTGGGCACCCGGCGTTGACCGGTGAGCGAAAAATTTCGGCTTTATTATAGATGCATCCATTTCAGCGTCGTGTGTAAAGACGCCTTCTATAGAGATGTCCAATCGCTTTATAATTATTCGTCGGCAATTGCCCGCGTGCACGATGACTTATTATACTCTGCACTTGATAAAAAATTATATTATGCGTGTACTTACTAGGGCCTATAGTCCTATACAATATACATGTAGTCGCGTTTTGCAGGCTGTCTGTTCTGTGAGTATAGTAAAGATTTGTGTATTCTGTGATCTGCGTTCTTGTGAATTCTTTAAACTGCATAATTGTACACTGTATACCCGGTTGCGTTCTGTCAACCGGATTGTTGAAAAAAAGGGGAAACAGGGCTTTTTAACGTGCAGTTGTACACAAAATGTGCAGTTGTAGAGGCACAGTTAAAACTAGCAAAAAGGGTCAATGTCCTCCGATTGGAAGTAATTTACCGTGGATGATGGAAAAGGAAAGAAGGAGTTGTGCAGTTCTAAAGATTTCTTTAAAACAGCTCTGACGGGAAAAATATTATTATTATTTTCTACGTACGTGTTTCAAAACAGAGGCGTCTAAGTAAAGTTATATTTGCAGATTTGCAGGTGATCGTCGACATTTATTGAAGCTGTTTCCAAATGATATGTGTGCTTAATCAATGAAAGGATGAATAGACGTTCACCGAAAACGTGAAAGCCTCCACTCAAAACCATGTAATTTATGTACGCCTACTGTATGCAGTGTGTCATAATTACCCGCGCGCGCGCACCCACACACGGACAGATGGACGGACGTATAGATAGGCCTATATAATGGATAGACAGATGGACGGATGGATGGATGGATGGATGGATTGATGGATTGATGGGTGGACGGACGGACGGACGGACGGACGGACGGACGGACGGACGGACGGACGGACGGACGGACGGACGGACGGACGGACGGACGGACGGACGGACGGACGGACGGACGGACGGACGGACGGACGGACGGACGGACGGACGGACGGACGGACGGACGGACGGACGGATAGATAGCCTCATAAGAATTTTGACTACCATGTCTTATCAATCTGGCAGTGATCTAGAACTCTTTTTATTGCGTTTGAGTCATTTCACAGGACTCTCCTCGAGGCGGGATGTCTCCCCCGTGGGATTTCAGTTTTGGGGGGGCTGGTTGAGAGGGACGAATCGTGGGAAGAAATCTTCCATTTTCATTCGCCAAAATTTACTTTTTTTTAAGTCATCTGGCCAAAATCTCAAGAAAAACATTTCATTTTCCCAGTCAAAAAACCTGGCGACCTTTTTTAGTCATTTGGCCAAAATCTCAAGGAAAAAAATCATTTTCCCTGTTCTTCAAAATCCTGATGACTTTCTTAGGGGTGGGGCTCAGACGAAATCTCATGAAAATATTTCATTTTCCCTGTACAAAAACCTGACGACCTTTTGGGAGGCTTAGCCCTCCTTAGCCACCCTGGCGCGCTACTGGTCTCCCCTCCACAGACCTGCACTCACAAGATGACTTTCTGAGAGAACAAATGATAACGAATATATATTGGAGCGCTACAGAAGCAACTGGCACGCGTGCATGTGGACATGTATATAATATAAATGGTCAATTCCCGTTGGTTGTTTACAGCAGAAATAAATCCGACAATTATTTTTATTGCTCTCTATACAACAACGGGTTCGTCTTCCGGTGCGTGCGGTCCTTAAGGTCCTTGATTTAGACTGACGATAGCAATTTCTAATTAAATGCCTCGGAGCAATAATATATAGATATACTATATATGATATATATGATATAATTATGTGCTATATATGCTATATATTATATATATATATACAGGTTTCTGGAAGGGTGCTGTATACGTTTTTGGTATGAGGTTTCCGAAAGCATCGCATAATGGGAAAGGTTTTTTTATCAAAGTTGGCAGCCATTGTCCTATTTGTTTTTTTGTCGACTGTCAGAATATTTGAAAAGAAAATCGAAATACTTAGTACATGTAAGTTAGTGCTTTCGCAAGAGTTAACAACTTCACGCTAAATTCAGTCGAGTCTTCGATTCGGAGCTTGATCAATTGTTTTCTTTGTAAGATCGCTGTCAGTAATTTAATGTATGTTAAGTTTACATTCTAAGGAAAGTAGTATTATTTAACAAAAGAAAGAGGAGGAAATGCAAACAAGAAGATGGAAGATGAATAAAAATCTGAGGGGAAAAGGACACATCAATTGTGTGGTATACCGTATACGGAGTGTACGTAGGCCAATAGAAAGTAAGCCAAACTGTTCTTCATATAATTTTTTTTATCTCTAATGCCTGATGATTAATCATACTAACATTTTCCCAATATTTAGAAAATTGAATCCACAATATGATTTCAAAATATCATGTCATGAATTTCAACGGATAGAAAGATAGAGATAATTTTGAACGAAAAACAGTATGGCTTACTTTTTATTGAACCACGGTGTATAGCGCTATACGGATTCGAAACATGGACCACGAGAAAAAAACGACATCAAGAGATGATAGGCCTTTGAGACGTGAATATGGAGAAGGTGTATATGGAGAGAATCAGCTGGACGGAAGACAGAACAAATGAAGCTATAACGCAAGTGGTGGAGAAAAAAATCCCCGATGGAAATAAGCCAACACAGAAAATTGTCACATCATGAGGATCAGGGCTTAAAGTGTGCCTGGACGGTCATGGACGGCTTCCATGCACTTGTTTTAAAATCTGAGCGCTGTCCAGCAACTTCTTGTCAAGCACAGACTGGAAAGGTAAGGGGCGTCCAGGCACTTCTTTTGGAAAGGTAAGGGGCGTCCAGGCACTTCTTTTGAAGAGGTAAGGAGCGTCCATGCACCTATTTTTCCACACTTTAGGAACTGATGAGGATAGACCCCCTCCCTCCTAAGAACCATAATATTGTGTGCGAAGAATGGGGGGAAGAAGATATAGAAAAGACCCATGTTTTTGGACTGGATAATAGTGAAGGGCAACAATAAATTGAAGGTGAGAGTCGAAGAACGCGACGAATATGACCATTGGACGCAAGCATATCTGGGAATACAGATAGGAAGGCAGAGCATCAAAAGAAGATTATCTAGAATTGTATTTAATCGATGAAGATATGAAGATTGAAATCGCAATCTAAAATCGTAATCGACCAGAAAAAGTTGGGTATATACACACGGGCTGCTTCTAATCTTCTGCTTCTGCTAAAACTGATGACTGAAGGAAAATGTGGGTGGGGGAAGAACCAGAGGAAGACCAGACAGACAGATGATGCCCTTGACTGGATGATGGAGAAGTCCAGGAGGACGGATACGAAAAATTCACGGAGAAGCCACAGCGGTGGATGGAGTGGCGACATTGAACATTCGAACCTGCCTGTAGGACCAGAACCTGAAGAGGACT
>OX457042.1:26037077-26040199 GCA_949752735.1 Lumbricus terrestris
TAGTTCGAATTATATAATCTTATCAACAAATTTAAGTTAAAAGGGAAAATTGGTCCATAACCTCTGTAAGAAAGAGCCAACCTAAAGTGCTGTGGGCGTGTTTAGACTTGCACAGATTTAAAAGATCTGGTTTAATATTTAATTTTGTTAATTTCAAACGCAAATTAACCCCATGTTTGTTTTTATAACAAGAATGTTCAGTTTAAAACCAGCGGTACGGTGGTACCCAGATATGACGTGCTGAAAGGAATCACAGACATTAATCCTTAGGCCAATTCAGCTCTCTGCCATTTGAGCACGATATACTATATAAGCTGAGAATTTCTGACTTTTGTACTTTCAACCATTTATACATTATTTGTTTCAAAAATAAAGAACTTGGCCTAAAAATAAATCTGCTACATGCACTGTATTGTATGCGAGTCTAATTATATGTTGTGAAAAAAAGAAATGACGATGCTATTACATTTTGTAGCGTTAAAAAAATCATTGCTAATCAAAGAAAGATGGACACAAAGTCCATAAACTCAAAGAAAATTTATATTTCTGGAACTTTTCGCGTACCCCTTACCAACGCCTGGCGTACCCCTAGGGGTACGCGTACCACAGTTTGAGAACCCCTGCTCTAAACCAATATACGATATACATAATATTATATTGGCGATATTGAACTTACTCTATTATTTGCAGCTGTTGATGCTGGCGAAGAAGAGGGGCAGCGTCAATGAGTCACGTGACTCTACAAAGATGTGTATTGTTGCGAAGTTGTCTGGCCATCATCAGCCCTAAAAGAGGTGGTCCCGCAAGCTTTGAAATGTTTTTAGGAATATTTCTTTTGAATCCTATATTCTGATGTTGCGGTTCTATCGGACTGAGGGCGCTTTAGATTGATGTCATGCAGCTGTGGCAACCAATTTAGAGACCTTAAAATAAACAACGCAATATTATTATTATTATTATTATTATTATTATTATTATTATTATTATCATCATTATTATTATTATCATTATTATTATTATCGTCAAAATATATATTTATAGGACTGTGAAGTATAGAATCCTAAAATACATTTGTCGTCTGCAATCATTGACCTTAAAGCAGGGTTTCTTTATATGGCATTCTTTTATAACTGCTCAACCCCACTCTCTCTCCCTTTCCATCCTACACGATAAACTATTCTTAGTCGAATGACAATGAACAATTTCGACCATTTTTAACTGCACAAAAATGCTTTTACAGCGGCACAAATCGATTTAGAATTGCACTTTTCGTGTGGAACTGCTCGCTTTTAAAAAGGCCCTGACTTAAAGTGTCGGACAAAGCATAAACTGAATGTGCATATAATGGAAAAAGAAGGGTAGAAGGGACAGGGAGAGAGGGAGATTGGAAGAGGATAAGAAGGGAATGGGGGAATGGATTGGCCACTATACCATGCATTTTGTCTTGAGTTAACACGCTATAAACAAGCACTGAAGGACTGGCGAAGACCGCGTATAGCCTACAACGACCACAAGAACCCTCTCTGTCAATGGTTGTCGTGACATATATGATGCCATATAACAACTTGAATGTCCGAATACGACTCTGTTTTGTCGACAAATAATTATTATCTATGATCCGGGTTATTTGCTCAGGTGGTGTTCCACCAGTGACCTCCTCCTCTTCAGCGCCCTTGACCTCTCGGCAAGAACCTTAAATACAAATACTGGAAAGTCCTTGTGCCATGTCGTGTCATGCGAACAAATAATAATAAGCCAGCTATTTACATAGTAAATCCATTATAGTTATTTATTTTTTAATATGCGAACAAATAACAAATAATAATCAAGCTATTTACATAGTAAATCCGTTATAGTTATTTATTTATTTATTTATTTATTTATTAACAAATATCGATGAGTAGACAGTCAAATTCTGTTTGCGAAGTCCAATAAGAGCTTCAAAATTAAATCTATCCCTTAGTTCTTACATCGTGCGTTACTGTAATTGCATTATTTTCTTTTTACATTATTTCATTTAGTGGGGGGAAGTTGGTTCAAACACACAGACACGCCCATAAATACGGTCTTCATACACCCAATGGATGCTGTACACGGAACTTAGCACCGTTCCATCATCATCAAAAATAACGTTCACGTAGCCTACATTAAAAATAAAAATGAAATTGCAATTTCACGGTCGCAGAATGAATTATAAACATTTATGGAGAACTCAGTGCAAAACTGTACAATCTATGCAAATGATCGTCTATGCCTCTATGGGCAATATAAACATGTTTTGGATCAGCACGATGCAACTATTGAATGGAATTGCGAGTGCAGATGCTCTGATAGTAGTAGTTATTTCAGTGACATGCACCGAGTAAAATACTGAACAACATACAAGCGATGCACACGAGTAAAAAAAAATTGATGACCACGTCTTTACCAAAGTGTGGCATAATAACGTACGGTACGCGTTTAACCCTACGTGAGTTATAGAAAAAGTAGGCCTAATGTGCGTTCACGCCGTTCAGTACCTATACTGTCACACATTGGAGTCAGGTTTTCCCCAGTCTTTTAGAAAGCTACGGTCAGCAGATAATGTGTGTTTAGGTGTAATAATTATGTGTTTACATGTGCAGGGGCGGATACACAAACTTTGGAAGGGGGCCAAAATGGTTGGTCTTGGGACGAAAAAATTTCGTTAATCTTTCGCCGAAAAGACTGATGACCTTTTTTAGTATTTCTCCCAAAAAATTTATCAGCCCGTGTCAGCTCCGGTTAGTTGGAATCTAATGACTTTTTCGTCGAAGTCTGTACTGCTTTTTCTTTCTCACCTTCCTGTTCCCGCTGCATTGATTGAACACTTATTGAAACCTGATAAGATGGGCACGTCCGATGCAAATCTTTGAATGGGGGGAGCCGGGGGGGGGGGCATGGCCGGATTGCCCTGGATCCGCCCCTTAACATATCTATAGGCATTTGTTAAATTGTTTATCCAGTCTTTGTGGAGCTAAAAACATTTGCACATACGAATCGACGAATTCTCCGCCGATTCTCTATTATCGAATATTCCACAATTCAGACAAAGTGCAAGGCTCGTTAAACGCAATGCGTAAATCTATACGATCGTTTAAATT
>OX457042.1:26040399-26162899 GCA_949752735.1 Lumbricus terrestris
ACGATGAGTCTCGAAAGGTGATGAGTATGATGATGATGATGATGATGATGATAATGCTGATGATGATGATGATGATGATGATGATGATAATGCTGCTACTGCTGCTGCTGCTGCTGCTGCTGCTGCTGCTGCTGATGCTGATGATGATGATGATGATGATGATGATGATGATGATGATGATGATGATGATGATGATGATGATGATGATGATGATGATGATGATGATGATGATGATGATGATGATGATGATGATGATGATGATGATGATGATGATGATGATGATGATGATGATGATGATGATGATGATGATGATGATGATGATGATGATGATGATGATGATGATGGTGATGAAGACATGAAGATGACTATGATAATGATGTTGACTAGGAAAATTGATGACTAGAAAAATCATGACGATGATGATGATGACGATGATGATGACGATGATGATGATGATGATGATGATGATGATGATGATGATGACGACGATGATGATGATGATGATGATGATGAAGACGACGGTGACAATGATGACGCTGCAGAAATATTATGATGCTGATGCTCCTGATGTTGCTGTTGTTGTTATTGTTGCTGTTGTCGTTGTTGTTGGCGATGCTGGTGACAATGCGATGCTCTGATGCTGATGCGAATGGTTCTCTCTGTCTCTGTATCCTAATTCCAGGCGATCCCAAATCCGCCGTCAACGGACAGAATATGGACCAAATAGGAACGGAGGGAGACTGGGAGAGAGTAGAGCGATAGATAGAAAGAAGGCTGAGATAATGTGGGAAAGCGAGCAGCTATTATATATAACAGAGCCCATCTGTCGTAGGTTATACTCTGACATAATTATTTGCAACTGTCTCTAGCACCCTCCCCTCACACCCGACAACCAACGACGATATGGTCAATTATAGACAGCCACGCAACTGAGAAACAGCATAGAACCCGATGGATATCATATTCCTATACAACACATGTCTTGTTTATTTTTTAAAGTGATCAGATACATATTATATGATTTCCATAAATAATTTTACTCCCTCAATACATAGGCCTACTATAAAACAGTTCATAGGGTATATTTATATATTCAAATTATATATATACATGTGTGTAAGCTGAGCTTCTGGTTCCCCGGTCGCGGACTGCTACCCGACAGCGTCGTTCACTCTTTGTCGCTGGGCCGGGAGCGCTTCTGAGTAGTCAGGGCTGTACTGGTAAATTTTGAGGTGAGTATACACTCTCGCCAAAAAATCGACTTTTCTTGGCCGCAAAATCTCTAACGACTATTTAGTCATAACCTTTTTTCTTCTTACTTTACCCATTGCGCGTCCGCGGCAGTCCAAAAACTACTTCTTTCCGCGATTTTCGACTATTTTCTGCTCGTAATTTCATTTCTCACACATTTTTTGCCATTGAATTCTTTGTGAGGTCAGTATTCGCTGCATGTACGTATACCCGCGTATATACCGTATACCCTGCATGGTTTTCGGAGGTGAGTATGCACGATGCCGTTTTTCCCCGGAGGTAATTACTGACTACACGCTGTATACCCGCGTGTACCCTCGTGCCAGTGGCGTAGCCAGGAATTTTTGATGGGGGGGGTTTTATGGCCGGAAACCCTGTTTTTTGCTATTTTTTCTTACTTATATGGAAAAATAACCTTAAAAAAACCTTTTTCCGGAGCCAATGGGGGGGGTTTAACCCCCGAAACCCCCCCTTGCCTACGCCACTGCCTCGTGCACAGCCTTGTCAATAGCCTACCTTGAAGAGGCGTTATATAAAATTTATGAAATAAATAAATACAAATTTATTTATTCGAACACTGTGCTTTATATAATTTTTATATAGAAACTCGAACCCAAGCAATAGCAAAGAACAACTGCACAATGTGCACGCATGTGGGACCTGTGTGTGTTTGTGTGTGTATGTGCGCGTGCGTTCGTGCGTGTGTGTTGTGTGTGTTCGTGTGTGTTCGTGTATGCGTGTGCGCGCGCGCGTGTGTGTGTTCGTGTGTGTTCGTGTATGTGTGTGTGTTCGTGTATGCATGTGTGTGTTGTGTGTGTGTGTTCGTGTGTGTGTGTGTGTGTGTGTGTGTGTGTGTGTGTGTGTGTGTGTGTGTGTGTGTGTGTGTGTGTGTGCATGTGCATGTGCGTGTGTGTGTGCCTATTCCAGTTATATCTATAAGTGTCCGCAGTGAGCTTACACGTATCGCTGGTCGTATATTATTAAGACTTCTGTTGTGTGTCTTATAATAATGGACAGAAGTCTGCCACAACCGATAACTTCTCATGTAGTTTAATCGACTTCCAGCAATGCATCCTCCTCCTCCTCCGACCGTTGACAGTTGACTCGAATCTTGGCTGCATGCGCCCTCCCCACCCCACCCCACCCCCACCCCTACCCCCACCCCCACCCCCACCCCCACCTTCACCCCACACCCACCCCCACACCCGCCCCACTTCGTCTCTCAACGCTCGAATTTTTCTTCAACTGACTTATACTTTTTATCTTTCACGTGGCTCTAATTATATGTGTGGAAGGATGGATGGCTGTATGCAGAGTCTAACTCTGGAAGTCTGGATGACAACAGGGTTTAACTCATGTGCGCTTATAACAACAGAGGCCGTTGGTTTGTCAGAAATTTGTTTACGTTTGGAAATTCCAGGGTAATTGGATGTAAAATAAATAAATATTGTTTCTAGATTGATCCGTATAGCCTATCCATTGTCAGCAGTTATAGCAGTCTGATAGTTGCTTATAACAAACAAAACCTTATTCAGTTTCAAAGCTGCAGCACGCTTCACTATCTCTGTCTGTCTCCCTTCCTGACTGTTTGTCTGTCTACCTGCCTATTTGTCCGTATGTTTGTCTGTCTGCCTGCCTACCTAACTGTCCGTCTGTCTGTCTGATGCACTATATATAAAATAATATATATACAGGGTGGGCCAAAAGTATTTGTTCAACTTTGAAGGCCTATAACTTAGGCAGTTTAGCAAGTAAGCGTATGCTTTATGCATCAAATTAAAGGTATTTCACTCTAGTATTAACTCTAAAAAAGTCGAACTGATACTAGTTTAGGTTTTAATTATATGCCAGGAACAGCGCTAGCTACTATATTTTGCTGTCGTTTGTGACGCAACCTGGCGCCGTTGACAGACGATGATCGCGTTTCGATCTTAAGTTTACGAACTGATAAGGGATCTAATTCGTTTCAAATGATTGACGAATATTCTAACAGTGGATGGAATAGACAATACCTTGAATTATCTGCTACGGAAAATTGATAAAACAGGACTTTATCGCAAACCATGGGAATCGTAGCGCACGGCGCTCACATCCGCTAACATTGCTCGTGTGTCCGCGTACATTTGCAGTCAAGACAATGGCATGCATGCAAATTCAGCGCAAATCAGGCAGTCTTAGAAGCACTGAATAGCGTATTGGAAAAGATTATAGACCTAAAGTTAAAGTAATTTGTCGACGAGAAGTCCCGCGAACTCTCCAGCTCTTACGCAAAGAAACGGCTGGCAGCGTGAGCGTGCAAGCGTCTGAAGCAGCGCATGGCAGTGCACGGCTGTTGGCAAAATTGAAAGGACGTGTTTTCCGATTAGAAGATATTCATGGTAGGGACCCTACAAACACCCAAAATGATCGTGTCTACGCGCGTTTTAGCAAAAAACGATAGAATTTCCCGGGGAAACGGCGTCATAATGCGTCAGCAATGACAAAAAAATGGTAGCTAGCGCTGTTCCTAGTATATAATTAAAACCTAAACTAGTATCAGTTCGACTTTTTTAGAGTTAATACTAGAGTGAAATACCTTTAATTTGATGCATTAAGCATACACTTACTTGCTAAACTGCCTAAGTTATAGGCCTTCAAAGTTGAACAAATACTTTTGGCCCACCCTGTATATATATATATATTTGTCACTCCGTTTACTGCTCCCTTTGCATCTCATTACTCCTTCCACGTGGATGGGTATAATTATGTGTATATATATATGTATATATATACACATATTTTATATATAATTATATATATATATAATTATATATATATAATTATATATATATGTACATGTATAAAATATATATATACCGGATTCATCGATGTACACTGTGTCCGGAAAAATTCCAAGGTTCTAAAATATGAATGAAAAAACTATAGTAGATAATAATCAATTAATAAATTTAAAAACCTTTTTGATCCGTACATAATTTCCAACAAAATTTGGGGAGTAATGCAGGAGAAAGTATACAAGACAAAGGTCAGAAACATCGAAGAACTCCGCGAGCGAATTGTTAATGCTTGGGATGAAGTTGATCAACTGGTCGTCGATGCTGCTGTTAGTCAGTGGCGTGTACGTCTCGAAGCTTGTGTTGAAGCAGCCAATGGCGGACATTTTGAACATAAATTATAGTTCCATAATATTTCAGGATTAAACTGTTTTTGGAATTTTGAAAATCTATTAATGTTTACTAATTATTTTCATATTTACCATAAAGCCTTGGAATTTTTCCGGACACAGTGTATATGTACGTATTATCAAAGTCTGTGTATGCCTGTGTTTGCCTGTACGTGTACGTGTCTTCAATCAGTAATAGCGACCGTGCAATTGCAGCCATACTCCTCCTCCTTATTACAAGCCGTGCATCCTTAACGAAACGCATTCATTGCATCCATCCGTTCGTTTCAAAGACTTTTCCCAACGATCCCTCTGTTGACGTGATGACTATTATCCCATGCTCGAAGGGCGCCGGGTAATTATGTCGCAGAGGTCTTTCTTCTGCGGCGCGGGTCTTAGCCTGTCGTCACCGATTTACACGAAGACAAATAAAGGCTGGCAGCGGCAGGTGTTAAAAGCGGCTTAATTGCCACAGCATTTAATGTATTTCGGGTCCGCCTGTGTACGTACTTTCGTCGTCATCTGAAAAGCCTTTCGGAAAGCAATGATCGTTGAGGAGAACCGACAATATATACTCAGCGACTAATGATTGAAAGGAGACGCGTTTTCGTCTGCATACGTCCTTTGACTTCTCTTTCGCCTCTTGCGTGCGTGCATATACCGTTCTGCCTCGCCACTTCCTTCCTGTTTTCTGTCCACCTTCTTTCCCATTCTTTGCCTCTTCTTTTTCTTCTTTCTTTCATAAGCATATGTGCATTCTTCGCTACTTCCGCTCTTTGCACGTTGTATTGTATTGTACTGTATATTGTATCTGAGTATTTTATAAATCGCTTCTCGCAGCAAGAGCCTTTCAGAAGCGCGCCCAATGCGTTGTGCATAGAATCTATATGATTCTTCTTTCACTATAACTGCTCCCTTAAATTATATTCCTCCCTACTTTTGCATGGATACAAATTTATAGGCCTACAATCAAACTATTTCCTTTCAGTATTTCTTCTTTTCGTCCTGTTTTCTTCTCTTCTATTCCCCGATTTCATTATTTTTATTCTGAACTCTGAACTTTCGAGTAAGCAACCCCTGTCCGTCCGATTCGTCCTTTATTACCTCAGTATTGTCTTTCCATTCCACTCCCTTTTTCCATCTATCCACGTGGAACCAGTATCCATAAAAGGTATACTATTCTCGTCCTAAATCGTCATCGAACGACCATCGCTCAACCGGTAGCAGACGACTTTTACGAGACGCGCCAAATTCCCAGTTCCGTAATAACCTTTTAATTACCCTGCCCCACCCCCACCCCACCCACCCCACCCCCTTTCGATCGCACATTGCCGGGTGACCCGTTGAATTGCGCGCACTTGATGCCACCGAACGATAGTGACGGGTCGCCCAAAGGTTACGGTATACGACAGTCTTTATCAGCTCCAATCCACAAACCGTATTATAATATAGGTGGCATTTAGCGACGGATCAGAAGTTGAGATACAACTAGTCATAACGTTGATTTCTCGTCTTGTAGCCTACTGATTGGAACAGGCGCACTGTCAAACGCACTCGAGCTCAAGTGACAAATTTACACTCCCAAAGTTCCCATATCTCTCTTCGCAAGACATATTTACGCACATGTGTGCTCGTGTGTGTGTGTGTGTGTGCGTGTGGGTGTATGCGTGTGTGTGTGCGTGTGTGTGTGGAGGTGTGTGTGTGTGTGTGTGTGTGTGGTGTGTGTGTGTTAAGGTGTATGTGTGTGTGAGTGCGTATACAGCTGTATGCATAGGCCTATGTTGTATATGGATTTTCTTATACTTGACAGATACTACGCCATACTTGAGCCAATGCAGGCGAGATATACGTGCACTTCAAGCAGGGCCAAAAAACTGGTTCTCTTCCTTTGGATTGCATCCTTCATCCTCGCGTCGCCGATAATTTACGGCCAGGTCAGACAAATACATACATACATATAAATATCAGATTGCATTAGATAACACGGAATAGCCTATACATAATATACATATCTTATATATATATATATTATATGATACAAAGATGTGTCTAATTTGAGTTGTGTATTCGTAAGTAGGCCTATACATATCAGCTGTGCTTCTCTGACATTTTCCTGCGTGGTGCAATGACTTTAGCCAATAAAAAGAGCACTGCTGTTTCAGGCGCCATTGCTATATATGAACAATCAGTCAATCTGAACTTATATTGCATCCAAGCATGATCTGTATTCAGAAGACCTCCGATGCTTCAGATCGCCTAATTTCGCGTTCATTTTTATTTTGATATGATTACGATAGATTTATAAGCCTACTACAGCGTCTTTGAAACCTGCGACTACAAACTTACAACTTTCAAGATTTCACTATTAGATTCGGGAATTGTAATTAATTTAACCCAATATACCCGAAAAATAAACACTGCAACCGAAATACTATAGATAGACGGATGTAAAAGATCCCGATTTACACTTAGTGAAAGCAACCGCACCAAGTTACAAATTTGGTGCGGTCAGTTTTTGCACGTATATGTGTAACTAATTGGTGGTGTAATTCTGATGTAATTTTGGTATCGTCATGGTGTGATATAAAGTAATTAACGGTGCAGTGATATGAGTACTTCTGGAGTAACGAGAGCAATCTTAACGGAGACACAGACAGCTGCTGAGCATCATATATCACGTATGTATGTATAGACGCAGAAGCAGAAATATGACGTACAATAATAGAAGAACTAGGTCTAGTCCCACAGGACTCCAAGAAGAACGCTAACAAGTAGGGAGCAGCTGTAGTGAATCTGACCAGTAACTGATGCGTGAACAAGGACGGTGACCGTGTCATGAGAGAAAGAGAGACAGACAGACAGCAGCAGTAGCAGCAGCAGCAGCAGCAGCAGCAGTAGTAGTAGTAGTAGTAGTAGTAGTAGTAGTAGTAGTAGTAGTAGTAGTAGTAGTAGTAGTAGCAGTAGTAGCAGTAGCAGTAGTAGTAGCAGCAGCAGCAGTAGCAGTAGCAGTAGCAGTAGCAGTAGCAGTAGTAGTACCATTGCTATTATTATTATTGTTGCCTGAACGTATCTAGGTCCTGAAGAAGGTGGGCGTCGTGCGGGTTGGCTATTGGTGCATCAAGGAATGGGACGATGCTATACAGGAGAGGATCTACGAGATGGGAATGCTTTTCCTCATCCTCGTCTTTCCACTTACGGCCATGACCTTCGCCTACGCCAGCATCTGTCTTGAGCTGTGGACCGTTCTCTCATCGCGACACAGCATTCGCGCTCGCAGGTACCAACCACCTTACCAGTCTCCTATTCTATTCTATTCTATTTGGGGATTTATAAAGCGCCTCTCACAGTGCAACCTAATCAGAGTCGGTTAAAATTATAAATTGGGTTAAAATTATCCTATATAATCATTGTACAATCTCCTATGACCTATGTAATCCTAATCCTCCTATACTGCGGGGTGGGGTTAGCGTGAGGAGTGTAGAAGACAAGGATGTGATTTCCAACCCGTACCCCGCGGGCCAAAAGTCCTCGCCAGACCTAAAAAATGTCCCCCAGCCTCTCAAGGTAATATACACTGTGTCCCAATAAATCGAGACCCCTTTTTATAATGTGAATAAAACAGGCAAATCTTAATCGATTTTCAAAATTTTTAAACTGTTTTTATCCTGAGATAATTATCTTACACTGATTCAAATATTACGTTTCTGGAATGAATATTGACGTCACAATTACGTCATTAACAGAAGCCAACAAGCACGCACGGGTTGAGCGGTCAAAGCAACTGTTAGATCGGTATCCTGCTCACATGGTAAATTTTATATGGTTCACGGACGAAAAGTTGTTTACCATCGTTACACGAAAGAACAGTCGAAATGGCCGTGTGTATGCGGCCGCCGGAACTCTTAAGAAAAACATCTCAGCTGTTCGTTTGCTTCGCACTCGCTCGACATTTAGCCGGTCAGTCATGGTTTCGGTTGGTGTCTCGGCTCTTGGTAAAACACAAATCCACTTCATAGAACCTGGAGTAAAAATAAATGGAGCTTACTACCGGGATTGCTTGATGTCGGAAAAGTTGTTGCCATATATCCGGGAATGTTCGGAATATTACACGTTTCAGCAAGATGGCGCTCCGGCCCACCGAGCGCGTGAAACTGTTGAAATGCTGACAAGGGAGACCCAGGATTTCATACCCCCTAATCTTTGGCCACCAAACAGCCCGGACTTAAACTCGGTCGATTACAAGATTTGGGGAGTAATGCAAGAGAAAGTTTATAAGACAAATATCAGAGACATTGAAGAACTTCGTGAACGAATCATTAATGCGTGCATTGGAAGAATTTGATCAATTGGTTATTGATGCTGCAATTGGCAAATGGAAATGGCGAACGCGCCTTGAAGCTTGTGTTGAAGCCGAAGGCGGACACTTTGAACATACCTTGTAGTATAATGTTAGTCAAATTTTAAATAAAATTTAACTGAAATTTAGAATTGTGAAATAATATTTAAGGTATATAACGTAGATTTTTTTAAAGAAAAAGTTGTGTTCTGTAGGCCTACTTAACATTTGAATTATCTGATGCAAATGACGTAATTGTGACGTCAATATTCATGTCAGAAACTTAATATTTGAATCAGTGTAAGATAATTATCTCAGGATAAAAACAGTTTTGAAATTTTGAAAATCGATTAAGATTTGCCTGTTTTATTCACATTATAAAAAGGGGTCTCGATTTATTGGGACACAGTGTATATAGAAGCGAAGATTATATGTAAAAATTGACAATCTGGACATTATAGAATATACATAGCAGAATATGTTTGTTAATATAAGAGAGGATAGTGCAGACAAGAGGGACGCATAGAGTATGGCGGGTCAGTCAATGGCCTGCCCTGGATTATTTCTGTGTGTCGTGTATTTCGGCGAATAATCCCATAATTATACGCCCCCGTCTTGAACTCTGCCCTCGCTTGTATTCATCCTCCTTTTTATCGCCCGCTGCTTTGCACATCGGGGAACGGAGCAACGACATTTCCAAGGAATTTAGCGTCCAATATATACGATTCGGAAATACGACGGTTGCTACGGACCGGACCGTATAGGCTACCTACTCGCAGAAGAACCCGCGTCCTTCTATGGCTGTTCTATATACCATATTCTCAGAAGTACTCGTTTACCTATAGCGGTTCTCTCCAGTGCTGTTTTTAAGGAATTTTTAGAACTGCACAACTCCTTCTTTCCTTTGCCATCATCCATGGTAAATTACTTCCAATCGGAGGACAATGACCTTTTTGGTAGTTTCACTGTACATGAGTGCTTCTACAACTGCACATTGTGTGTACAACTGCACGTTAAAAAAGCCCTGGTTCTCTCTAGCTTATTCCCATACTCATTCGCCTATCAATAGTGGTTCCCTGTAACCGTGTGTAAAGAACGAAGTACATGGAATGGAATGATAACATCTAATGGTACTGAATGGTTTAAAATTACACAATATGTGATCGGATAGGGAGTGTGTGAGAAGAGGTTGATAGGTCACGACCGAGTATATGATACAGAAGGAGCATGGTGTGGCCTAAAGAGCAAAGAGTATATAGCGTATAGAGTAAAGTAATATCGTGTATGAACAGTGAGCAGTGTCAGGTACACCATGTTGATCAAACGAGCATTGTTTACAATATGCATGCAGCTATAGATACTTAATATTGATGGTCTTTCGATGACGTCATAAAAGAGCTGCACACGACGGTCGTTGGGTTGATGAGTTTTAAGACATTTTGAGATTGTTTGTGCACTCCAGGACAGAGTGCAACAGCGCGTACGCTATAAGAGCAGTTAATGAAGAAGTGGTGCAAGGCACGATGAACTCGTGTTGAAGTGCGGATGAATATAAGTGGATTATGGAATTAACGTGCGTGCATGTATGTATGTATATGTGTGTGAATGTATGCACATGTATGTATGTATGTATGTATGTATGTAGTATGTATGTATGCATGTATGCATGCATGTATGTATGTGTGTGTATGTATGTATGTATGTATGTATGTATGAATGTATGTATGTATGTATGTATGCATGTATGTATGTATGTATGTATGTATGTATGTATATATGTATGTATGTATGTATGTATGTATGTATGTATGTATGTATGTATGTATGTATGTATGTATGTATGTATGTATGTATGCATGTATGTATGTATGTATGTATGTATGTATGTATGTATATATGTATGTATGTATATATGTATGTATGTATGTATGTATGTATGTATGTATATATGTATGTATGTATGTATGTATGTATGTATGTATGTATGTATGTATGTATGTATGTATGTATGTATGTATGTATGTATGCATGCACGAGCATAGGTTGGAATGCATAATTATTGTTCCCAAATTTTTGCTGACTGTTGTTATAGCCTATAAATTGCGCATCTGGTGCTGTATTTATTGCTATATTTGTTGTTGTTGTTCCTCTTCTATGGATAACGAGGTTCAACAAAGACAAATTTAGAAGACGAGGCAGAAGTTGGATGAGAGATAAAATGATAATGATGTCAAGTAAAGGGAATGAGGAAGAGGAGGCGGTTGAAACGAGAGAAGTAGAAAAGGAAAAATAGAAATGGAAGCAGAAGTGGAATAAGACATCAGGTGGACTTATTCTATTCTATTCTATTTTCCAATAATGTGGCAGTATACATGTACTTATTCGAAAATGTCACTGTATCCCATCCAAATCATTTTGACGTCGTAAGCATGCAGCCAAAGCTGTCCAATCTCCCATTTATGCACTTTGGCACCTGGTACAGTGCTGTAAACAGACGGTATGCAATGTGTTTCGGCTATAGGTACATTACAATAAATACAATGTGGCATATATTTGTCAGCATATCCATGAATAAATACAGATTCGTACATCTAGCCTATAATAATGCATGATATTACAATATCACAATGCACACAATAATGCAGGAGGCCTATATGTATTAGTCGAACTAATACTTACATACTTGCATACATACATACATTCATCTACATAGAGACATTGAAATGTGACGTTGCATACAATTAATGGTACAGCTTCTCGGGATACAAAAGAATGCTTTAAAGAGTCCTGCTTAATAATGGTAATTTTATCTTGCATAGAACAATTATAAATGGCATCAAAATAGCCATGCAGCCAATGTCCGCTGGATTCGATGTGATTTAGGAAACAGTCACGGAATCAATGAATGAGATGCACGATCACCAAACGAGATCAACGGGATCTTATTATAGTGGAGATAATAATTTATGACGTGGCACGGTGGCAGATAATAATTTATGACGTGGCAGATAATTATTTATGACGTGGCAGATTAGCAGACATCCAATAAGATCGATAGGAAAAGAGTTAACGTAATTATCCGGCAAGAGCAAGTTCCTCTATCATCTATATAATGGAGGACCACGCGCACTTTAACCTGCACATCATCGGCATACGGGTTGACCGATGGACAGAAACTTAGTTTTAAAAAGGGGAATGTCAGCAGAGTACCAGTCCTTGTGTGTTCGCAGAACTTAAACGGTTGAAGTTAAACCTGACCCATGGCGTCCTATAATAGAGTCTCGTCTCCAAGAAGCGTGAAGGCTTGCCAGTGCCAGTCCCAAGCCTGGATAAAGGAGGAGGGCGACACTAATCATCTTTGATATGGCAGTGTCGTTAAACATGTAGCAAGCAAGAAGCGTGAAGCGTCTGCATGAGCACGGCCGTGAGATCAAATTGAAACCAAAAGAGCAGAAGGTCCAAATGAATAATATAAAGCCAGACGATGTAATTATAGCTTAGCTTCAGACGCTGTGTAACAGAATACCGTGGTTAAACACATCGAAGGCAGAGGAGACATGAAAAAATGCGAAAGGCGTCAGATGTGACTTATCAGTTATTCAGAGAGAAGACAGACCAGTCGGTGGTATAGGATTTATGCAATGTATGCACGGGCTCGCCTCTCGGATGTCAACTTGTATGACTACATGGAGATATGCATTATGTAGGTCCCATGTTCTCACATTACTGCCTTCCGTACAGTATTCCTATCGATGAACGCGCCATCCCGTTTTGTATGTATGTGCACTTGCTCTAGCGCCCCTTCAAGTTTCTACTCAGAAGCGCTCCCGACTACAGCGCAGACACTGAATCGGAGCTTCACACCGAGCGCTGAGCAATTGCGACCGAAGGACTTGCTCAAGATCCCTACGTTGCAGCTTAAGGCGTATTCGAACCTACAACCTTCGGCTGCAAGTCAACATAGCGAACTTACCCACTAAACCACCGCTGGTATACATTGCTTGATCTTTCTTACTTTACTTTACTGTACGTTATATAGGACGTTATACAAATAATGATAATAATACTAGGTGTGTATAGTGTACATAGCTTACTTGAGCTGATGTGTTCTTTAGTCATTTCCAGAGACCCCCAGTGCATCCCGTGGACCAAGATCAATCAACCGGAACTAGCATCGGCAACAATCATTTCCGCCAATCAACGAATCCACCGCACGTCGACGACAACAAAACAAGAAAGCAGGTCGGTTCAGCACGCATGCGCACTATTGACCAACTATAGTTGACCATTGACCAACCAGTCAACTGGTGGACTGATTGGTCAAACGACCCGACTCGTATGAGTACCCCGGTCCATCGGAGTTCGTTATATCTCAAGATATAACGAAGCCCGATGAATCGGGTCCCTGGCAGGTATTGTAAAGCCCCCTGCCAGGTATTTACCAGGGCGATCATTTAAGACGCCATACAGGCAAAGGCGATTTCTTTTATCACCTTCTGTGTGCCAGATAGATCGTTTCTTTCCTCCGATTGGTCAATGCAGTTATACTGGAACCTAGGCAACTGACATTATGACGTCACAGTATGTTCTACGTCATAAGAACCATTTCGTCATGTGTTATTGTAGCAAACATGAAGTAATCCTACGCGATGCAATACAATGCGTTATTTTTTTTAGTTCGCTATACATTTAATCCTATTTGGGATGAATCTGGATCGAAACAGTTTTGAGGTGAATATAATTGAGTTGACCTATACTAGATGTTCGCATAAGAACGGTAACTAAAATATTCATATCGCCGCAAGAGTGTCGCATTGGCAAGCCTTTAGTACTTTAGTAGGTCAGGCAGACAGACAAACAGATAGACAGACAGACAGACAGACAGACAGGCAAGCGGAAGGACACGTGGTAGGCATGTAAAACAGAAGACTGGTCTTAGGATATAGACAACGAGTCTTGTGTGTTAAGCGACGGGGGCCTCCTCTTTTTGACAATGAGCGTTCTGTTTCAGGTCACGGATCGGCAAAACCATAATATCGAGGACCGAAGTATAAACGCTATCTTTGGACATTATCTATTGACGACACCAAGCCTAACCCTTACCCTAACCGACCCCCACGCCGCCTAACCTGACCCTAACCGATGCTTCTGTCCCCGATACTACAGTTACGCCCACGACACTTCTCTTTTTGGTGACGGGACTTGTGGTTTAAGTGACGGAGTGATTAGCCCAGTTTCTCTGTGTTTTCTACTTTCATATTATGCCTACATGAACACACGTTTGTTGCGGTTTATTAATATACATATAAGCGTGTACAAATTCACTCATTAATCGCTGCAGGTATGCGTTTAGTGTAGCCTATTATAGTCAATGTTATGTTTACGTGTAGGCCTACCATGTTATGCGTTCATGTGTTTTCTTGTCCTGATATTATAATCTCTGCTCTACGTATTGACTGCGACTCAGTATAATTGATCTATTTGTTTGATGAGAGCTATAAAAATTTATGGTTATTGTTATGGTCGTGATTGTGTACACTTGCTAAAAGTCCGTTTCTCCCTGTTTGTCTCAGTGCAAAGGATAAAGTTTAGTCTGCATGGAGCCGGAATAAAATCGTAAACTCAAATGAATGTTTCTAGTGGAGGTATATAATTATAGACCTAGGAATATAATATGCTCAAGTAAATCAGTCCAGCCGATCATTTAGTTGATCTTATTTCGTTTTTCCAATTATGACTCTGGCTATCATGTTTCAGTGGAAAACTGTACAGTGCAAGTCGACTAAATATGCTCTCGCTTTCATCCGAAAGCATGCTCTTGAACGTTTGCCAAACAGTTTTAACGTCACAGCGAAGAGATGACTATATGATACATTTCTAAGTAATTGCAAAAACTTGTTCAAAGTTTCTAATAAATGACATAGATGTGGATTCAAACCATTTAATCAAAATGACTCGAATTTAACCCTTTTGAGGCTGCATGCACGGCCACGGATGAAATTCCTCTAATGGAAGTTAGGTACCTGAATTCAGAACACATCATTTTGCTTTAAATATCCGAATTATTACCATCATGACATTTCCGAGTAATAAAATAGAATGCTATAAATAAGTTTTTTCTCCGGAAAATGGCAATGTTTATGAGATGATAAAACGTATATAAAGCAGGATTGGCTATAATGCTACAAAAGAAAGAATATGCTGATGAAAGGCATTCACGATTATCCGTGCATGTAACACCGACCGACTGACCGAACTATATACCGCCTACATGTATTATAGCTCTATAAAAGAGCTCTCTGTTTCAAATCTGTTATTTATGCCTAATTGTCTTGCTAAAAACGCGTTGTCCGGACAATATAATTTTTCTGAGTCGGACAATTCGGAGCGGACAATTCAAACCCGATCGTCCACTTTTCGCTTAAAGCGTTAAACAGAAGTCGGATTGATGGAAATAATTCTTGCTTCAATAGAAGTTGGATTTATAATGAGAGCAAGTGTTGCTTAGATAGAAGTTGATTGATGGAAAATTTTTGATTAAATAGAAGTTGGTTAGCCTAATTGGAAGTTGGATTTATGTAGCTTAATCAATTGTTGCTGAAATCGAAGTAGTATTGATGAAAATAATGCTTGCTTCAATAGAAGTTGGATTGGTGAAAATAATGCTTGCTTCAATAGAAGTTGGATTGATGAGAATAATGAAAATAGGCAAGCAGTAACAGAGAATGAAAGAGACAGCCGACGACATATAGACAGAAAGACAGACCAGCCAAGCAGGCATGCAAACAGACTGCAGAAGCAACGATCAAAGAGCGCCTGTATACGAACAAATGTAAAAAAAACCGAAACCCTGGACTTGCCTGCATGAGGGAGTCCCAACAATCTTCGTGCATCCAAACTGTCGCCTGATCGCACATGAACTCACGAAGTGCTGTTAGCCATCAAAGCCGGCGGCATGCACAAGATGAACTCAGCGATAATATCAGCGAACGGTCTTGTGAGAAACAGAGAGATAACCGTGGAATTGCCAACAAAGTGTCATGGTAAAACCACTTCACCCATCTAGGATAAGCTAGGATAAGCATAGCGGAACCACCTGACCTACCTATAGTAAACAACTGGTACTACCTGTTGCAGAATCCATATGATAAAATGTCTACTATTCAATAGTAGCCTAGTAGCTGTTTATTGACAAAGCATCAACCAAGTACAAAATAACAGCAATCAGTACAAGCTCAATGACTTTCGAGAGATTGGTGCATAAGTCAAAGGAATAATCTAAAAAGGTCGTATGGACTCGCTGAGGCTGGATTGACTCTTCCTTTCTCAATAACATTTGGCTGTTGTAAAACAGTGCAAAGAACAACATGTTATACATGAAATGAAGAAAAACATAAAAATGCGTATACGTGAAGCCAGTGAAACTTAAACCTGCGCCTGCAGCGTGTACTGAATCTAATCTAACCGACGAATTTATATAGCTCTATGGCATTTCATGAGGCTGCCGAATCCATGGGCTCTGCGGAGCCAAAGAGTAAGCTTAAATTTGAGACGAAATGAAAATACATTGCCTTCGGTAAATGAGATATATATGGCACTAACGCCGATGTGGAAAATAAATGGGACGTACGTCACCCGATGCAACATGGGATTACATGTCTGACGGTTGCATTGTATTTGAGCCACCAATGTATTAAGCATTTATTAAGCACCTCTAGAAGGGTGAACCGTTCAGAGGCGCTCCCAGTGCGTAAGGCCCCGCGTGAAGAAGCAGGTTATGAGAAGAGAAACTACAAGTTAGAGGTGTAGCCTAGAGTGAACAGAAGGAGAAAGCGCATTCCAAAGAGAAGTAGGCTACCAATTGAGGCAAATGATCGAGACTGAGTCATTGCAGTGTCTAGTGTGTCTATATAGTGTTTCAAGAGCGACGAACCAAGAGGCCAAGTCTGTCAGATGAACGAAGTGGACAGTGGAAGGAAGCTGAGTGAGGACGAAGTATATATGACATCAGCCGTTGGTTTGCCGTCCTCGCTGGTCTCCCAAACTGCCGGATACGCCAGCTTCAGTCTGTCCTCAACTGCGCCGCCCGAGTCGTCGCTGATTTGCCCAAATTCTCGCATATATCAGCATATATGCGTGACACGCTGCACTGGCTTCCGGTCGTGGACAGAACGATATTCAAGATCATCGTTATGGGACGAGCGTCAGTGGTTGGCCTGGCGCCAGAATACATTCGGGAACTTTGTATTCCCGTCTCCAGCCAACCAGGTCGTCGGTCTCTGCGCTCTGCGACTCGTGGGGACTTGATAGTCCCACGCTCCCGTACAGTGATGCGGACACACCGCGCCTTCTCGTGTATTGGACCTTCATACTGGAACAGTCTTCCTTTGGCAATTCGTGATGCTGCGTTGCGTGTTTCCCATGAAACATTCTCAAAGTTAATTAAGTCGCACTTGTTCAGAACTGCCCGGTAGCTGCGTTAAGCGCCTTCGTGAGGTTATTGTAAGGCGCTATATAAATGTTCATATACATACATACATACATACATACATACATACATACATACATACAGCCAGATATTTCACTATTTCGAAGATTGTTGTGATGCTTTAAATTTTGAAAGGTGTGCAATTTTGAACGGATTTGAATAGGCGTGAATAAACCGATAAATGTCGGCAAATTGATTCTATATAGATTCAGATTTAATATAGCCTATATGTAGTCAGAGCAAACATTTCTAGTTTTCTAACTCGCAATTTTGTAAATGTCTTGATTATGGTTGTCGTCGCTACACCAGTCAATCGTTCTCTCAATCAATCCTGTCATCTAAATCGAATGAAGTATAGGTTTGCTGATAAGCAGAGTTTAGCCTAATCTCTAGGCGTCCAGTGGAAGTGGGAGAAAGTCCAACTCGTACCATTCCCCTACACGCGTCAGAAAAGCATATACTGTAAATTTCACGACCCCTCCTATAGAACAGTTCGACACCCCTTGCATATAGGGTCGCCCTACTTCTTCTTCCAGGCTTGGGTCTGGCACTGGCTGGCGCCAAGATTGTCTGAGTGGAATGATCTTTGGCTGGCCCTTAGCACGGCCGTGTAATGCCCGGACGTCCAGTGGCGGAGGTCAACAAGGCTTACATGCAGGCCAACGTCGAGACTATATATTATGAAAAGAATTAATTATACCAACGCGTCAAGACTCTCAGGACTATATTATACGTCTGCTTCGGGTGGAAGGTTACAAGGAAATCGCAAGGTTAATTATTGCGCTAACAGCGGATATAGAAGCAATTGGAAAAGAGATCATATATATACTTATATATATATATATATATATATATATATATATATATATATATATATATGCTACAACTGAAGTCTAGAAAGAGTCGCCTATCATGGTATAAGCTTAATCAGACATATGCGCCGACAGCAGTGGCGAGAAAACAGAGGCGGGTGTATAATGAAAGATGTCGTGAGATTGCCCGGATAACCTACAGAAGATAATTGTCAGCAGATGATAATGTCAAAGGTAAAAACAAGCACGGTAGGCCTCGAAGACAAACCTATCCACAACCGTGCTTAGGAGACAAGGTAATTCTCGTCCATGCTAGGAATGGTAATGGTTCCGCATGCGCGAGACACGCATGTGCATGGCGAGACTATTCCCAGACTAATTATAGGTATAGGCCTATGCTATACGTAATTGCCTGGGGGAAATAGCTCTTAGAACTGAGGTTACATGAAATCATGAGGTAAACAAGGACGATTATAGAGGCCGATATAGCAACTCATTATAAAAATAACATCCAATGAAGGCACTTCATTTACTGTTATTTTTTAATCAGTTGCTTTATCGATTGAAGGCTAAGTTACAGCACCGATATGCAGCTTGCATCTACATCGGTGGCCAAATAAAGAAGCGCAAGAGAGCCAATCAAGGACAGATAGCCAGCCAGAAAATAATGGAACCAATTAAGAATGGTTATTATCCGTCTATTTATAGACACGTACTCGTGAAACTAATTTCCACAAATTTAATTACTGCTATTATTGTACACGACATTCTTGTCCTTCTCATGGGCGGAGACCTGGGCGGAGACTGGGGTGGGGGACGGAAAGAGGCAAAAATTTCTGACGACCTATTTTCCGAAATCTCGAAAAAATTCTATATTCGTCGACAAAAAAGTTGATGACCTTTTTTTAGTCATCCGCCGAAATCCCGAAAAAGTTTTTTTTAAGTCTTGACGCTCAACGATTGGGGGGACAAATGCAATGGGCCGTCCCCCCCAACACCTCCATTGGGGGATCGTCTCCTCTGTCCCCCTAGATCTCCGCCCTTGGTCCTTCTAAACCTCTCTGGCTCATCAGTCCTATGAAACTGACCTCAGCCTTTATTAAGCCAAAACAAAGAGGAATAACCTGCATTTATTAGTGAGCTCAACACATACACGCAGACAGTGCCAGACACACACAGTCACACACCCAAACATAAGCACATACACACGCACAAAGGCATACTAAAAAAACACCGCAGCGTTCTCATACATATATGATGCACAATATATGATATCGTGGATTGATGTCTTTGTCTTATTATAATTATGGTTGTTTAATGTTTATATGCCTCATTGCCTAGTAGGATGTGTATCAGGGCTTAAAGTGTGCCTGGACGGCCATGGACGGCGTCCATGCACTTATTTTTAAATCTGAACGCCGTCCTGCCATTTACCGGCCAGCACAGCCTGGAAAAAGTAAGGGGCGTCCAGGCACTTATTTTTCCACACTTTAAGCGCTGATGTGTGTGTGTGTCACTATGTGTGTCACTGTGCGTGACATTGTGTGTGACATTGTGTGTGACACTCTGTGTGTGTTCAATGTTCATGTTTGCGTGAATAATTTTTCATTCTATATTTTTCAACGATACATGCATGGATGGCAATAATAGGCTACATGTAAGAGGGACCTCCGAGGTCACTTCTGTAATAGGTCTTCCTCTTGTATCCCAAAGCTACCGTAAATTCAGTTAATTGTCAACCACAAGTTTTTCTCGGAAGAATAAATGACTTGTCAATGACATTACAGCAGATAATCATAATCTAATGGGTGTTTCCGGTCCCCAGGCTCCCAGCATCAGAGTGGACGAATGAAATATGAATTCCCGAGAATCCCAGTGTGCTCACTTGATTGAATTCCGTCAAATTTTGGGCTGTGATGGAGACTTTATATATTATGCAACAATGGGTCATCGAGATTTTAATTGCATGGAAGCCTTGCAAAATGTGCTGCGTTTTCGGATTCTAGAAGCAGTTTTCCACTACGACCTTTAAAATGTCTATTCACACTTGATTCACAGGCATTTCGGAGCGGACAATTCGGAGCGGACAATTCGGAGCTGACAATTCGGAGCTGACAATTCGGAGCGGACAATTCGGAGCGGACAATTCGGAGTTCTAAGGTCATTCTCGTCAATTCAGCTTCTATTGAAGCAAGAATTGTTTTCATCGATCCAACTTCTATTGAAGCGCGAATTATTTTCATCAGTCTCACTTTTGTTTAAGTATTAAAATATTTTCAGCAATCCAACTTCAATTTAAGCAAAAAATTCGTCGACCTGATCCGAATTGTCCGCTCCAAATTTTCCCATCCACTCTGAATTGTCCGTTCCGAAATACCAGGACATCTCACACTCGCACCTTCGGCTGTCGGAGAACATCTGTATGATTGACCGAAAGAGAATCATTAACAAATATTGACAAATATATTAAGTAAATATACTAATTGGCAAATATATTAAGCGGTACCAGGTAGAAGTAATTTTGAGGCGCTCCCGAATGCAGAGCGGACACTGCATCGGAGTTTTACGCCGAAGCGCTGAGCAATTGCGAGTGAAGGACTTGCCCAAGGTCGCGGCGAGGTGGATTCGAACCTTCCGGCTTCAAGGCAACGACGCCACCACTACACCACCGCGCCCCACAATAGATTTGTATAGAAGTCAGACCCTTTTCTTGGCATGCATGGTCATTATATTCAGCGATGTAGGTTATAGGCTTCCTGCATATCAGATTAAAGTAATTATTACTGTCTGTAGGAAGCCCCCTATATATGGAATATAATTATTATATTCTATCTGAGTATAATGGTATTTTATTTTATTATTATTATTTTTGACGCGCCTAAACAAAAATAGAATCGTGCACGAAGACGCGTATGAGGGAAGTCTACTCACAAAGTCACAAAGCATCTTGAACAAATTAAGTCTTGAGGTTTCTTAGAAGAGCGATAACGATGAGGATTTCGAATAAAGTCCGGAAGGTCATACCGTTCAGTCGTATACCGTTTATCGCGTGACATGGTTTCCCCCTTGAATATCTTCCCCGGAGGTTCTATTTTGAAGCAGATTCTCCTCGAATATGATAGGTAATACTCATTATACATCTTGAACAATTAATCTTGAGGTTTCTTTTCTTTGAAGAGCGATAATGATGAAAATCTGCGAATAAAGTCCGGAAGTTCATTCCATCCACTCAGCCGGTGTCACGAAATAGAGTATCCCCCGTATTAATTGTATACCCCCAATAGCTTTAAGGGTGATAGAATATCACGTGACACCGATTGCAAGGTGTCGCGTGACAGTGGCTCCTCCCTAAAAGCTATCCCTAGCTGGAGACTCTATTTCGAAACAGATTCTCCTCCCGGCGGATCTGTTTAAAAATAAATTCACCCCTCCTATACGAGAATCAGAGGAGTGCATCTTATTAATGTGACGTACCCCCTCTGGGCGAAAACAGGCCATAGATTCGACCTGTGCACCGGGAGGGGCGTTCCGTGCTGTTGCTGAACTGAAGGTGCAATGAAAGATTGATTATTGTCTGATTGTGCGCTATATAAATGCGCGGACTTGTCAGGTCTACCGTAGGCCAGGCTAGACACAGGTTCGTGTAGCTCAACAACAGTCTTCCTTCGAAGGGTGGAGGACATGATCGGAGAGGTTCCCCATCGGCTCAGATTCCGGTTCAAATCCTTTATGGCCGACGACAACCGTTCTAACATCGGGCCTAAAATCTCAAGAACCTCCTCTTCTGCACTGCTCATTCTTAGTTGTTCCGTTATAAAACTTATATACAAATGCAGTCACTGGAGTTTTGAATATTTAATATAACAGCAAAAAGGCTCAAGCACATTAAAATACACCATACAAATGATTCTACCTCTATAGTCACTGGGCATGTATAGAAATACGAACTCGATAATAATAACAATAATAATATAGAAATGAAGAAATCTATCAAGAATATTTCCCAGGACTTCTACGGGGCCAGGGACAATAAACCTCGGGGCTCCTTAAGCTAGCGTCAGTACAAGACATACAGGGCAACCCCAACTAAGTAAGAGGGACTCGATGACGGTCACTCCTCAAAGCGAGTTAGTCTCTCATACCTTCATCCGGGCAGAGCGGAACAAGGGACGACGACTCCTTCTCAAACGCACGGGGGCATGCAGTCTCTTCCTTCAGAGTTCAGACGAACGGGGGATCGATGGAGACGAGGGTGGGCCTCTTTCAGCCAGAGACAAGGGACGATGGAGGTCTTCCTCACTGGACGACGGGGCGATCTGGGCAGAAGCCGTCGACAGGCATGTCCTCCTCTGTCGACGGGGAGAAGACGTTGGCAACCGACGAGCAGACGGGATCTCGTCCTTCGTCTTCGGTTAACCGCTCTTCCTCTTTCTAACGGCCAGTCGGTCGACTGCCGGGATCAGTCCTTCCATGCAAGCTGCAGGATCTTCCGACGACGCCACTTCCTATGGCCACATCTTAGACTGAGAGCCAAGACGAATCTCAGGGGTTCCTTATATAGGCTAGACGGCGGCCAGGTCTGGAAAGTATTAATTTCAGGTCGGATTCAGTGCCGTGCAAACCCGGCCAATTATTCAAACCAGTTTCTTCTTTCCCGGATCTTCTGACAACTTCTCGGCTCATTGCCGATTCGACAAGAGCACTTAATTTCGGCCTGCCGGCCCTTTTAATCTGGGAGGTCTATCTACTCTCGCCGCTCCAGCCAGGGCAGAGCAATTAATAATAAGTACTGAGGGTTGGGGTGGTCCGCTGGGGTGGGAGTCTTTACTTACAAAACAATAGATCTTTGTTGGGCGGATCTACCACAGGCATTCCAAGGGGGAGGGTAAGGGGGTTGGGATGACTAATTCCCAGGGGAACCTAGATTACAGGCTATTAAAGGCGCTACATAAAATACATGGCTGGAAAGACATGGATACAAATAATAAAGGGACGAGAAAACATGAATCGTCACACTCTCGCGTTCCCTGGACAAGGACGTTGCTAGGGTTAGAAGCAATGTCCGTACTAAAAACATAACCTTTTTCAGAAAAGTGATCCTATCAAACTTAAAATGAAAAATGGTTATATGCATTCACATAGTTACTCAGAAATCCTAATCAGTGTCCACTTACAACAATCAATACTCATAAGTAAATTAAAATCATGGCTAAAAACTGTTCAAATGTTCAAGGACAGTTAAGTACAAAACGACATCCACTATAACTTTATCCAAGCAACAATTGCTACAATTAAAATAATGTTCACTGGCTTATGCTCATCCGTGGGAAAATCACTCTAAAAGTCCAATTCTTGACCAAGCCATCAATGATCCAATCCTCTTCTTCAGTCACAACAAATAAAACAAAACTAGGTCACTGGTTATCTCAATAAACACGTACTTCCATCAAAATCTGTATGTCCTCAAACATCTGTCTCAGGGATAAGTCACTTAACCATCCTACCTCAGACACTCAAATCTACTAAGCCAGTCCCAAACACACTATCGTCAAATCAGGTCTCTTGGATTCTCGGTCGGTGTTTCAGGTTCACCTGCAAAACTACACGACCTACCAATACCTATTAAAATCTCTCATAAACTCGTCATGGGCCGTTTTGGTATGGTGCTACAAGTCTCACTTAGGAGCCAGCAAACCATCCTATACCCAGACATATAAACTCACCACTCACTTCCACAACTCCCAGGGGACAAGCATCTTAGCTTCAAGTACCAATCAGGCACGTCAGGGGCACACGTCTCATGTTTAGACAACGGCTTAGCACATTCCAAAGCATCAATGGCAACAAAAGGACAAGTGGGCCATACAAGCAACGCATAAACAGGTTAAAATCTTACAAACAAAATCCTTCTTCAGCTATCTCAAATGTTCTAACGTTGGGGAAAAAGGGACAGTGGTCATCAAATCCTCAGCACTATGCATAAATCAAACATAATCATTCTTCATAATCAGCTCCAAGCTAAACAAGTTCAATCAAGGGACGGGCAACAATCATAAAGCACAAGAAAAATAAAACAGTCTATTACACAATTAAGTCTCAAAAACAAAGTAGCAATCTACTATCTGCTTACTTTCTTCTCAACGTAAGAATTGTCTTCACTTAATCTTCCTAAAAGTCACAAGAAAATACTAAGAACAAGTCTTAGATCAGAGTTCATCATCAGAAACAGGCATAGGTCAAATTCAAATCAATCGTGGCTTAATTGTCTTACAGTTAGGACAATAACTATCCAATTCCTCTTCTGTCAATCGACATACTATGCCAGACTTTCAAAAGTGTCCGTAAAAACTCAAAAACAATCTTTGGTTTCAACAAAGTCAATAATTGCAATCCACAAAACATCAATCGAACAAGACAGGTCAACCATTCAAGGGCAAATGCAAGTATCACTCGGTCAGACAACCTTTCACTTATTATCTCTAAGGCAGCACAGATCATGAAAATCATTAACAGGAAAGAAAAGTTCAGTCTGTACCTCTCAATCACGTGGGATTTACCTTGCCTCACCTTCACTTTCGGTTTCGTTTTTACCGCACAGTAAATGTCTTGTGGGGAGGATGCTTCAGCTTCTGGCGGCGGAGACTTGGGTTGACACCAACTCTGGCGAAACGACGAAGTTTCATCAGCGTTGAGAGGTAGCTTGATTTCCTTCTTCGCGAACATCAAGCTGCACTGTTCACACATTATCTTCGAGGCGAATTGTTGATGGGTGGAGGAACTCGGTTGAGAAACGAACAGGCTGCATTGTTCTCCATTGATGGGTAGATCGGGCAAACGACACCATGATGGGGATAACTGGTCGGCAGCAGTGAGGGTTGCTGTCAACGTGGTTATCGTAGAGGGTGGCGTGGTTGTAGGCGAAGGTGGTTGATTAGGCTCAGCAGCACCGACGGCGGCGGCGGCGGCTGCAGAGGAAGTTGTTGTGGATGCAGCAGCAGTGGGCGGGGTTTCAAAGACTTCAGCCGAAGCACCGTAGGCAAGCGTTGTCGTTACCAGCGGAGACAGGCAGGCTACAGCGGCAACGCCGGCTGCAGGCGATGTTGTTGTTCCAGTGTCCGTGGGCGGGGAGGTTCGAGGCTCAGCCGTAGGGAAAGCGGTGGAGGCTGCGACGTTTGTCTTTTGGCCAGGCCCCAGATTCTCAGGCCCGGACTGACTGAGCGGAGATTGGGCCATGCTTGTTGTTGTTGACGAAGTTTGGCTCACCTCGGCTGTAGGGAAGGCTTCAGCGGCTGCAACGACGGCTACAGTCGGAAACTCGATCACTTCAAACGAGCTATGGTGAACCAAAGAGGGTTGTGTTGGTGGTGACGTCAGAGGCAGACGCTGTCTGACTCCAGAATTCCGTTGAGTTTCTGAGTTTGAATACGCAACGAAGTCGTTTAAGTCTCTCGAGTGCAATGTTCTGTCACGCTGAACCACAAATGTTTGTTCCCCCGGATAATTAACAACAGAAGGTTGCTGCAATGTTCTTGGCGGCCATCTTGGAAGGTTGGGCCGGTGGACTCTTGGGACAGCGGTCGATCTGGAGTTTTTCGCATGACCCAGCATCAGCTGCTGGAACCGAATGTCAGACGATCGCAATGGATCCACAGCTACGCAATAGTTTTCACGTACAGAAACACTCGGCTGGTCGTAGATTTCTTTGTAAACTGTAGAGACAGGAGTTGGAGACGAGTGGGGCGGATGGCGATAAACGGTCACCGTGTCTCTCGGTTGCAATGAGTGGAAAGTTTCGGTTGAACTTCCACTCCGTGCGATTTTCTTGTAGACCAGGGGTGTCGTCGGTTCAGGCAGAAGTTTGCGCTGGGCTGGGTGAATACTGGTGGCTGCATGGGAATTGGGAAATTCCAGGTTGGACCCAAAACCCAATGTGCTACGAGGGTTATCAGCAAATGACCCACAATTTTTCCCTTCATTAATACGAGTTCGCATTTCACTGTTTACAATCTCTGTTTCTGTCCTTAGAGAGTCATGCATCAAATCAATTGGTTGAGAATAATCATTTGCAACGTTAAAAGCATTAGGACTATCAAAACCTCTTCCTCCAATCCAATCTTCCTCCAACCCTCGTTTTATTTCTCTTCCAATTTCACTTTCGCTATCATCTGAACATGCAACATCAAATCTTCCTCCTTCAATCAGAACCAATCCTTCATCACCTGTGTTGTTAATCCCTAACTGATTAACAAACCCTGTGCGGCTGCGCCAATTTGTGACGTACCCCCTCTGGGCGAAAACAGGCCATAGATTCGACCTGTGCACCGGGAGGGGCGTTCCGTGCTGTTGCTGAACTGAAGGTGCAATGAAAGATTGATTATTGTCTGATTGTGCGCTATATAAATGCGCGGACTTGTCAGGTCTACCGTAGGCCAGGCTAGACACAGGTTCGTGTAGCTCAACAACAGTCTTCCTTCGAAGGGTGGAGGACATGATCGGAGAGGTTCCCCATCGGCTCAGATTCCGGTTCAAATCCTTTATGGCCGACGACAACCGTTCTAACATCGGGCCTAAAATCTCAAGAACCTCCTCTTCTGCACTGCTCATTCTTAGTTGTTCCGTTATAAAACTTATATACAAATGCAGTCACTGGAGTTTTGAATATTTAATATAACAGCAAAAAGGCTCAAGCACATTAAAATACACCATACAAATGATTCTACCTCTATAGTCACTGGGCATGTATAGAAATACGAACTCGATAATAATAACAATAATAATATAGAAATGAAGAAATCTATCAAGAATATTTCCCAGGACTTCTACGGGGCCAGGGACAATAAACCTCGGGGCTCCTTAAGCTAGCGTCAGTACAAGACATACAGGGCAACCCCAACTAAGTAAGAGGGACTCGATGACGGTCACTCCTCAAAGCGAGTTAGTCTCTCATACCTTCATCCGGGCAGAGCGGAACAAGGGACGACGACTCCTTCTCAAACGCACGGGGGCATGCAGTCTCTTCCTTCAGAGTTCAGACGAACGGGGGATCGATGGAGACGAGGGTGGGCCTCTTTCAGCCAGAGACAAGGGACGATGGAGGTCTTCCTCACTGGACGACGGGGCGATCTGGGCAGAAGCCGTCGACAGGCATGTCCTCCTCTGTCGACGGGGAGAAGACGTTGGCAACCGACGAGCAGACGGGATCTCGTCCTTCGTCTTCGGTTAACCGCTCTTCCTCTTTCTAACGGCCAGTCGGTCGACTGCCGGGATCAGTCCTTCCATGCAAGCTGCAGGATCTTCCGACGACGCCACTTCCTATGGCCACATCTTAGACTGAGAGCCAAGACGAATCTCAGGGGTTCCTTATATAGGCTAGACGGCGGCCAGGTCTGGAAAGTATTAATTTCAGGTCGGATTCAGTGCCGTGCAAACCCGGCCAATTATTCAAACCAGTTTCTTCTTTCCCGGATCTTCTGACAACTTCTCGGCTCATTGCCGATTCGACAAGAGCACTTAATTTCGGCCTGCCGGCCCTTTTAATCTGGGAGGTCTATCTACTCTCGCCGCTCCAGCCAGGGCAGAGCAATTAATAATAAGTACTGAGGGTTGGGGTGGTCCGCTGGGGTGGGAGTCTTTACTTACAAAACAATAGATCTTTGTTGGGCGGATCTACCACAGGCATTCCAAGGGGGAGGGTAAGGGGGTTGGGATGACTAATTCCCAGGGGAACCTAGATTACAGGCTATTAAAGGCGCTACATAAAATACATGGCTGGAAAGACATGGATACAAATAATAAAGGGACGAGAAAACATGAATCGTCACACTAACATGACTTGCTGGCATAACCAATACAGCATCAATACATGTGGGTCTAATTAGTTAAGTGGATATTAGTGGATATGGATTGAAAATCGTAGAATCGTTACATAAATCTTTGCTAACTACCACGAGTGAAATCAGTTAAATGCCTATTTCTAGTCAGAGTCACTTTCTAAATTATATATAAGACGATGCAGACAAACGCGGCCCGAAGTTCTATAATGGTGTTATTACATGTACGTGCTAAATTTACTAGTACAAAGTTTACTTCATAAATGTCTTATTTCATTTTACCATGTCCAATTCAATTCATTTATAAGGACTGAAACCATGTAGGCCTATTTGAGAAAAATGCACATTAAATCCGAAAATATATAGGGACATTTTTCAGGAGGAAGAGATAATTATCGTAGAGGGGATTTTCAACGTCAATGTGAAAGACTTGTTCTGATGCAGAGTCTATGTCATTGAGGAAGACTTTGTATCAGCCTTGGAGAGACTCTGTTTCGGGGAGACGTTATTTCGTGACACCGGTTAGTGCATAATGCATATGTACGGTTTCCAAATCTTCAAAGTGATCGTGTGACAACAAAGTCACCTTAAGATGAAAAAATTATAAAATCGTAGCCCTCACCTGGATTGGATGGATGAACAAGGTGCGACACGTGATAAGAGACAGGGAGGAGATAAGTTCGCGTGGTACATCAGAAGATAAATTTGAAAAATTAATCGTGCCAATATGGGTAGCCTAGTTTACAAAGGATGGAGGTGACAGCCGTGACATGACAACGAAGAGTTAAGCTTTTAATAGGCTTTGCAGCATGATATATAAAACATTGGTAAGAGGTTGCAGATTAGACGCGACACAGGAAGGCCAAAGAGAACTGAGTTGTTACAGGGCTTTCTTTAATTACACAAAATTTGCAACTGTAAATGAATTCGTGCAGTTGTAAAAGCATTAAAAGCATTAAAGTTGTTCTGCGCAGTCCACTTCTACTAAACTCTGCTTAACACTGTCTCGTTAGCTATACTAGGATTGACTGCACAGTGCGTGTAACGAATCTGTAACTAATTCAATTAAATGCTGAGAATTCACTGATAAAATTTATTTAAGAAAATTGATTTAAAATCAATCTACATCAACGGCCTAAAAGTCGTCAGGTTTTTTCACATGGAAATGAAACATTTTCATGAGATTTCGACTAAGCCCCACTAACAAAGTCATCAGGATTTTTTGGGGGGGACAGGGAAAAATTAAATATTTCCTTATTTTCTTGAGATGTTGGTCAAAGGTCGTCAGAAATTTTGGCGAATGAAAACGAAAAAATTTCCTTCCGCGATTCGTCCCTCTCAACCAGCCCTCCCAAAACTGAAATCCTGGCGCCGCCACTATTAGTCATATGGTCAGAATAATTAATGGGCGCAAGAAATGCGATTCTGTATATGCTCTGTCACATTGCATTACATGGTATTGTGATTTTTGGCTGCATGTGATAAGGCACGAAGTAAATAATTAAGAGATGCTGGGAGGGAATGGTACTTCATTAGTATGCATGGCATGAAGCAGTGGGGTGAACTACCCCCCCCCATTCATCCCAACGCTCGCACCATGATTATTGTAACACCGTACACGGCAATATCTACACACAGACGCATTTCTCATCGGATTCGTTCTAAAGCAATGGCTGGAAACAGCAGAGGCTACTAACTTACTATTGTGATGACGTAGACTATAGTGTCTGGAAGCAAGAGAGCCTAAATGCCTAATGTGGTCATTTGAATTGCATGACGATTTTAATACCTGCTGTTTCCAGGTAATTACTTTCTAAAGCGTTGGACAACAACATACAGTACGTGTTAAGCCTCCGTACGTTTTTTGATGACCTTTTTTTAGTCATTTGGCTGAAATTCTCCAAAGTTTTCACACAAATATCCCAAGTCGGCGTCGAAATATCTTATGAATATATTATGCAGGACCGGTGTCGCGTGACAGAGTCTCCCCCAAAAGTCTCCCCCAAAAGTCACCCCCGGAGACTTGATTTCGAAACAGATTTCCTCCACCTACAAAATAAAGTCTCCCCCGTTGAGCGTGAAATCGGCTATACAATCGCTTAAAACTTATAGATGAGCATATAAAACCGTTAATTTATACGTTGATAAATAATTTAACAGAAACATGTACATGTATACTTTCACATCAGAAAATGTCTTCCAATACAGCTTTTAAGCCAGGGTAGACTCTGTTTCGGGTGAGACTTTGTATCGGGGGAGAGTATAGGCTTTATATGGTGACACCGGCCCTGAATATATGGCCACACATCCTTGAGTATTCCCTTGCGCGCTATTTGTTGTCCGAAGCGCATCCAACTTCCTGTAGTCCTAAATCCTCGACAGGGCATCCGTCAAACTGTCCGCTATATAAATCGAAGCAGCACCTGACTAGAATTGATTTGGCGCCAAACTGGATCAGATTCAGGTCGTCTGCTTTCTCGGAGACAATAGTGTCTGGCTACACCGCCAGACACACACACACACACACATATATATATATATATATATATATATATATATATATATATGTCGCAATCAATCGGATCGATTGAGTTGACATATTTCTTCGATCGACTCGATTAGTGGCGTTGCCAGGAATTTATTATGGGGGTGTTTTGTTTTTTTGCCTTGCCGGATGCCCTTTCTGGCACCAACAGTATTACAGTAAATAAATGGGAATAAAGTAACAAAGGGAGTAAAGTAAGAAAAACAATTGTTACTACAAGCAATTGTTTTTTCTTACTTAAGTGGATAAATAGCCTTTTAAAAAACTTTTAGAGCGCATATGTTTGTATGTGCACTTGTTATAGCGCCCCTTCAAGCTTTATACTCAGAAGCACTCCCGACTACAGAGCGGACGCTGCATCGGAGTTTCACGCCGAAGCGCTGAGCAATTGCGAGTGAAGGACTTGCCAATGGTCCTATACGCGGCGACTTGAGGTGGATTCGGACCTGCAACCCTTCGGCTGCAAGGCGACAAACATACCCACTACACCACCGCGCCCCACATAATACAATGTATGCATGTAGCCTATATCTGCAAATAATAAACCTCTTGGCCGTTCTCGCTTTCGTATTAGCGGAACTGCGGAAGCTCTCGGCTATAGGCTATAGATACATTTTCCACAGTTTTAAAATGCGTTGAAAATACTTGCAATTTTCAAAGAGCAGCGGAGTACGTGTATGCCAAAGAAATTCATGGTTAACTTAGGCACCTTTGTGTACTATACAAGGATATAAAAATGCATCCGTCGTTAGCAACTTTGACCAAGAGACTACAGTCCAAGTCGACGAAGTCGTTCGAGTCGATCGTCGGCCTAACCAAGTCGATCATATCCCTCGATCGACTGCGAGGGTATACGGGCGTCAGGGTGTCCCTGATGGCAAAACCTGCACACGGCCGACAGATGGCAAAGGTAGTTCTCCGAAGACTACAGATAGCATCGTGGTAAAACGATCGAAAGTATCCTACCAAGCAAAAAGAGTCGAACAGGATATTATGGGCGTATTATTTCTGTGAATCTCAAACGCCTCCAGAATACGCAATTTGCGAATTTTTCAAAACTAATTCCGTGTTCTCCATTGGAAACCTCTGAAATTGGACCTTCCCTGAAATTTATTTTTGGCTACGCCCCGGGACGAGACAACGAATACCAGTGACTGCAGGATTGCAGAAGAAAACACAGAGGGTGCGAAAGTGATAATTATATGCATGGGCAACAAAACACTTGGACGGGAGGCGTATTGCCCAGTCGTTTAAATGTGCACTGTAAATCGACACACTTTATATAGCGCCTATATAGCCTCAATAGTAATTCGCATAGGAGGGAGATCCACTCTCTCTCTCTCCCACACACACACACACAACACACACACAAGCACGCACAACACACGCACACACACAACACACACACACACGCACACACACAACATACACACACACACACAGTCTTGCGGTCCTGGAGCAGTATACAATCGGAAATTGAAAGAGAAGAAAGGTGACCGGACAGCACCGGAAGCTTTCAGAGTGGCGGACGAAAGCAGACGTCGATCTCAAACGGCGAGAAGCAAATTCTCGTATATACATCGCATTTCTCGTAAACTCCAGCTTTATAAGGCGCCACTTACAGCTAGGCGTCAGGGCACAAGCTTATTCACGAGCGCTGGAAATCTTCAACGCATCTATTGCGATTAGCCGTGTGATGCTTGCCGGATGCTCTCTGTGCGTATATAGGCCTACCACTTGGTAGTCAATGAGGGAAGCAAATGGAAAGAGTTAACTCATGGGACGCTGCGTTTGAAGATTCCGTATCGTTTGCTCCGAAGCACTGCAGCAAAGGACAAAGGATTATATATTATTACAACTATTATCGGTGTAGGATACATTAAAAGCAGGGCTTATTCTAAGGAATTTTCTCAACTGCATATGTATGTAGGCTAATTGACTGGGCATAGGAAAGTCCATGGTCAGGGATTTGTCCCCTCCCCGCCCCCCCTCCCCCCGAAGCTGAAGCAATATTATGGCATTCGAGTGAATCTTTAGAATTAGAATATTGCAAATTTCCGGCTTATAAAAATTCATATTACAGATCAAAATTAATTGTTATGGTAATTTTTGACTCCAAGTTCAGCATGGAAAAATTCTCCGACTGAATTAATGACTGAAATCAGCTAGACGTTCTTAAACGCTTTAGACTTTTCAAAATCCTTAATCGACTTGAGTTTGCTTAAATATCCCTTTGCTGCTGCTGGAATTGTCATCAGTGCACGCACAGTTATTTGAGATGTGACTTAATAAAATCATTTTTCTACTTTTTGTCGAGTTACGTTTTTGAATCGACAAATAGGTGGGTGGTCTCACTAAAAGTGATATAACTTTCGTTCTCTTTGAACTATTTTGATGAAATCTGGTCACCTTGTGTAAATATGAATTCTCTTTAAGACTGCGCAATTTCATTTCGAAATTCTTACTTTTGGCAAAGATATTGACAAAAACTTTAGGGGATACTTTTTATGGCCCACCCTGCACTGTACTCGCAGACGGAAAACTCCAAATCCGCCCGCAACTGGCGTTCACGGCATGCATGGTTACTGCATTTTTTTACTGTTCCAACCTCGACAAAGCAGAATGGCGCCGCAGCAGGTAATCTGTGTGACAACGATGCTAAAACGACATATAAAATTATGTATATTAATATAGCCTATATATACACTGTGTCCGGAAAAATTCCAAGGCTCTAATATATGAATGAAAAAACTATAGCCTAGTAGTTAATAATCAATTAGAAAATTTTAAAACCTTTTTGATCCGTACATAATTACCAACAAAATTCTTTGTAGATTATAAAATTTGGGGAGTAATGCAGGAGAAAGTATACAAGACAAAGGTCAGAAACATCGAAGAACTCCGCGAGCGAATTGTTAATGCTTGGGATGAACTTGATCAACTGGTCGTCGATGCTGCTGTTTGTCAGTGGCGTGTACGTCTCGAAGCTTGCGTTGAAGCCAATGGCGGACATTTTGAACATAAATTATAGTTCCATAATATTTCAGGATTAAACTGTTTTTGGAATTTTAAAAATCTATTAATGTTTACTAATTATTTTCATATTTACCATAAAGCCTTGGAATTTTTCCGGACACAGTGTATATATATATATATAATATATGTTATATAGTCTATGTTTGTTATATATATGTATGTATGTAATATATATATATATCTAATACATACATATATATCCAATTGCCGCTCAGCTAATGAGGCAAGCCGCGTAGGTTTAAGACCGTTGGCAATCGCAGTGGCAATCATTAGACCGGCGCTTACATGTATAAGGGTGGACCTGCAGGGTGGTCCTGATTTATCTCACGATTCAAACTTGATGTCGCGTGCCACAGCTTTAGACGTTCATATCGGTCGGATGCATATATGGATGTGTACGGCCAATGTATGTGGCAACTTTGAGTATATACCCGACAGAGGTGCTATAAGCACGGCTATTTAACAGCAGACTGCCGAGGTGCAAAACACGGCTATTTAACGGTATAGACTGCCGAGGTGCAAAACACGGCTATTTAACGGCAGACTGCCGAGGTGCAAAACACGGCTATTTAACAGTAGACAAAGGCGTAAAACATGGCTATTAGCCGCAGACGCCAGATATAAATTGACGATAAAGAGCGCTCATTTTCTTTTCCCACATATGAAGCCAGCAGCAGCTATAATACAGTCGCACCAGTTAATAAACAAATTTCGTCGTAATTGCGTATATATCGTTTTTGCTAGAGGCCGAATTCATTTTGTTTTATTGCTAGACATTTTATGCCTATGAGCATCCTGACTACATCAGGGTCTGCCTTTTCTATACATTTCCTTTTTATATGTAGGCTATATAGTGCAAAAGCGCACATGCTACGGATACTTTGTTTCATTACTGCGGCGTATATATAGTGCTTAGGGGAGTGTGGGGCAAGAAGCAGTGGCGGCGCCAGGATTTCAGTTTCGGGGGGCTGAAGCCTCGACCAAAATCTCATGAAAATTTTCCATTTTCGCCGCCAAAATTTCTGACGACCTTTTTTTTTTTTTAGTCATCGACCGAAATCCCGTGAAAATTTTCCATTTTCGCCGCCCAAAATTTCTGACGACCTTTTTTTAGTCATCGACCGAAATCCCGTGAAAATTTTCCATTTTCGCCCAATTCGCCGCCCAAAATTTCTGACGACCTTTTTTTTTAGTCATCGACCGAAATCCCGTGAAAATTTTCCATTTTCGCCGCCCAAAATTTCTGACGACCTTTTTTTTTAGTCATCGACCGAAATCCCGTGAAAATTTTCCATTTTCGCCGCCAAAATTTCTGACGCCTTTTTTTTTTTTTTTTTAGTCATTGATCGAAATCCTGTGAAAATTTTCCATATTTCACTGTAAAAAATTTCGGATGTCCCTTTTTTAGGGGGGGCTGAGCCTCTCGTAGGGGGGGCTTAGCCCCCCCAGCCCCTCCCTAGCGCCGCCACTGGCAAGAAGGGCCATAGTTGCAACAGTAGCCGGAAGCTTATAATAAAACATTGGGCATGCGTAGAGATTAAGCTGAGCCACGTTTAGAGACATCGGCCGCTTCGAACGGTGTTGGATTGGTTTGGCCTATACTTGCAAATTGGAGCGAGTCAGCACAAGCCAAGCAAGTTCAGGAAAATATATCTTCAAAGAGGAAATCCAAAGAATCTGGAATGAAAAACGATGATGATTGTTAGTTTAGAAGACTGCATCAAATGTTATAACAGCGCTCGTGAATAAGCTGGTGCCCTGCGCTTGACTTTCGAGTGGCTCTATAGAAGTCTGGAGGCGACGATGCCGCAAAGCTGCAGGGATTATAAGCTGGTAGAAATGTTTTGTTTACAATTCTGTCGATGACCTTTCAATTATTTCCAAGTGAACACTATCAAGAAATAAGACGTTTACTTGTGTTTGTGGAGTTTGCAGTAGGATAGGCATATGTAGAAAAAAGTTACAGATAATAATATATCAGAAATACTGACAATGGTCAAATCGTAGTTGTTTGAAACGTGTTTTTTCGTTTTTTAAAAATTATTTTCCAAAAAGCTTCTTTTTTATTTTTTATTGTTTTATTCCATGTTTATTTCTTTTGTATATATATAGCCTTATGCATATTTATTTACTTACTGTCTGTTATTATTTTCTTTAATTTTATTTTTATCTGATATCCCCTGCGTTTTCACCGTACTCTCAAGGGGTACATAGGGAAACTTTACACCAAACTGGCGTTAAGTGATAGATTTAGTTATATAGTAGTGACACGCTGTGAGAAATAATGGATAGGGTAAACGTCACCGAAATTGAGTTATCAATCACGAATAGGCCTATTGGTATAACGCTTCGTTGCCATAATATTATATTAGGTTATTATGTACCGAAATAGGCTGCACGCATTGTGTGACCCAGATTATGCAGTGAACTATAATATTGACTTAATTTCTTTCTGCAGTCAAGCATATACGAGTTTGCGCTGCAAGAAAACAGGAGATCAAGATAAAGTATATAATTATACATAATGTAAGCTTATATATATAGGTTTATCTGATGCAGAGTATATATAGATATACATGTATTTGGCACTATATAGTATGTATGTGTATATATATGTGTATATATATATATATATATACAGGCCTATATAGGGCGGTCAATAATTACGTCCTATAAACACGGTGCTGCGTCAGCGGATCTTAAGTAGAGGCGCTATAAAACTCTCCACTGCGAAAGATATATCGGGGAACCCGATCTCTGGACGCAGACGACATATAATCTCCGGCTGCCTCACTCACCTAAACTAATCACTTCTGTAGCGCTGCTTTAGTGGATGGCCATTTCGAGCGAAATCCTTGTCATAACATGCAATCCTTGGAACCCACCCTCCCCCCAACCCCCGTCGAAACTGAGTGAGTAAAACCTAACTGTATTTATCTTCAAAACAGGTGATAAAGATGCTCGTCGCCATAGTGATTCTCTTCGCCATCTGCTGGACCCCGACGCTCGTCGACAGCGTCCTCGTGGCCTTCGGGCTCCTCGACCGACTCCACTACGGTCAGCTGAAGCACGCCCGTCAGGCGTTCGCCCTCATGTCGTACGCCAACAGTTGCGTAAATCCTATCGTCTACGCGTTCATGTCGAAGAACTTTCGCACCGGCTTCAAACACACGCTGTGCGGAGTCTGCTCGAGGCGCGGTCGCCTCGATTCGCGCGCTCACACGCTGCGCAGGGCCAGGCAGACGTCGTTTCAGACGCCGGCGATATCGATGGTGTACACCCGGAGCGCTGCGAGCGGGTTCCACTCCGGCGGCGCTGGAGCGCAAGGGCAGAGCAGCGGTAGCTACTGCAGCTCGAAGGTTAAATCGCGCTACACCGGGAAGGATGGGTATGATGCGCATGGAACTGCGGAGACCTTGATATCGCCCGTATCTGAAGAGTGAGATCTTTACATTAATTCGGTGGTATACTGGATCGAAAGTGCATTGTATCGTGTACTCGTTGGTGTACTTGTTCAGTTTAACAACGCAACTGCTTGGCTCAGTTCCATACTTGTTCAGTGCATATAGATATTATAATGTATAGTCATACAAGTATGGTTCGTAAGCTATTCGTCCACTATTCTCGCCATTGTTGATTAATTTGTTATTGGTATTGTTGGCAATTGCAACAGCAGTAAAGCGTGGAACTGTAAATGATAATGAGGATGATGATGATGTTTTAACGGTCTCAAGAATTTCTGAACTAAGTGACGCACAACCATCATGTATCAAGCTAAGCGACAACGCAATATCATCATTATTATTTTTATTATTAGTGATATTTTATTATTACTATTTTATTATTATGTTATTATTGTTATCTTCATTAGGGCTATATTATTATTATTAATCCTATTAATATTGCAAGACCCATCATTAGGCATATTATGATTATTATAAGGCACATCATGATTGTTATTAGGCCTATTAGCATTAGGCCTTTTATTGGGCTTATTATGATTGTTGTTGTAAATATAATATAGGCAAGCATGATTCAGTTTGATATTATGAACGTTATATAGGCCAAAGGTCGTTATTCGATCAGTCCTGCAGGGCCACTCGGTTTCCTGGCACTTGAAAGCCGTGGTGAAGAATGGTATTATCATCAATATTATTTTTTATTTTTATGAAAATAATTATTGTAATTATTGCTGCTGCTTTGTTTTGATCATAATAATAATATATTATTAGGTTATTCATTGTTTATTGTTGTTGTTGTTGCTATTGTTGTTATTATGCAGCGTACTATAGGACCTAACTTAATCTATAGATTTGCAAAAAAATTATTGTACTCATCAGTCATCATTGTTATTATTACTGTAATTATTATTATTATTATTATTATTATTATTATTATTATTATTATTATTATTATTATTTTTATTTTATTTTTTTTTTTTTTATTATTATTATTATTATTATTATTATTATTATTATTATTATTATTATTATTATAATAACACACATTTATTTTTCAAAAGAAAATGACAAAGTCATTTACAGGCTAACGTCTATGCTCCTTTTGAACATTAGGCTACGTAACGTAGTCATTCAGGCCAAGACCTCCAGGTGTCTTGACTGTTCAAGTCTGCTGTTCTCAAAACCGACAAAGAGTTTCCGATTTGCAGGGCGACTGATAGACGCTGAAGCAGATGGCTGGTCTCACGCGGGTCACCTTTGGCCGCTGACATCTTTCGTCCTAGTTCTTGTACAAATTATTATTATTATTATTATTATTATTATTATTATTATTACAACTATTACTATTATCACTATTTTTACTATATTTTTATTATAATTATCATCGTCGTCATCATCATCATCATCATCAGCAGCAGCAGCAGCAGCAGCAGCAGCAGCATCAGGCTATGAACAGTTGGTCTTCAACTCTGAATTATTTGGAAACTTTTCCAGCTCATAATTTATATCTAAACGACACATTCTGTCTATTTATATATCCGTCCGTCTGTTCGTCCGCCCGACCGCCGCACAGACAGACAGACAGACAGACAGACAAATAGACAGAATATAGAATATGTGTTTGTCGCTTGCTCGTTTCGTTGCTAATTCGCCTTTTTTCGGTTATCAAGATGAAAATTCTTATTTATATAATATACCTTATATATATATATATATATAATTATTGTTTGTATTTTTTATGCCGTATATTTCTATAGCGTCAGTATTTATAGTGAACTACTCAGCATCGTTTGCATGTAAACAGCGAAGACAACAGTTTATAGTCTGAGTTCACAGCGTTATACATGTATATCATTACACCATACATGTGTGCACGGTGTCCCGATGAAAAATATACATATAGACTCCAAAAAGGGTAATAACTTGGCCAACACTTTAAGTATTTGACTGATATTTTCAGTACAACAACACCTAGGCTATAGACCTAACGCCAATTAGAAATATTCGTGAGTTTGTAAAGTTTATGAGCGTTTGAGATGCCGCGCCAAAAATGGAGATTTCCAACATGAAAAAGCTAAAACAAAGTCAGCTATTATAATACATCAGGTGTTCACAATGTCCTCCTTGTTCGCAGAAACACGACCGTAGATGTAGACGCCACTGTTTGATGGTCCGGTCGATGATCACGTGTTAAAACAGCTGCCACTCTTCAAACAGATGGCTACCGATGCGGGAGCGAAAGAACGTGTTCCTCCCGTATACACTCAGGATTGATGTCTGACCTGCTGGGGCCCATAGCTGCGGGACATGAAGATGGGTGTCTCCCGGAATAGCTAATACACCACTACGTCTACGGTCGTGTGCCCGTGCACAAGGAGGACATTTTGAACACAAGCTGTAGCTTCCTTTAGCTGTTGTATAGGCTATGTTGGAAATTTCTGTTTCTCGGCGCTGCTTCTCAAGCGCTCATAAGCTTGACAAACTCACCAATATTTCTAAACGGCTCTAGGATTAAGTGGCTACTGTTGTTGTTTTTAAATTTCATGCAAATGCTAAAAGTTTTGACCGAATAATGACACTTCTTGTTGAGGGTCTACTTTTAATCGGGACACAGTGTATAACTGTATATGTATGTATATATATATATAAATTATGATTATATGTCTAAGTTCACTGCGTTCTATTATATTATCATTATAACATGTCTGAGTTAACGACGTTATATATTTACATATAGCCTATCATTATAAAAAGTATATGTGAAAAATCAATCATTTATTCTGGAAAATGTAGCAACCAGTCCTCATGCAAAGGTTGTACTTTCGGTTGCACAGAGGACCTTAAAATGGTCTTATACGTGTATCTATAGGCTACGATAATACGACTACGCTGTGCATGGGCCACCGGAGCCGTGGTACCCTAATCATATGATGACGACATAATCCTTCCCGCCCTTTAGACCGGGATGACGTCATATTATTGTATACCACTGTCTCGGACTTCATGCCACAAGCACAGCATCGTGTCTAATTGTCTGTGCCTCTGTCTACCCTTTTTGCTGTGGATTGACCTGCCTATTATTAGGTCTATATAACTTGTGCTGAAATGTTTTCATGGGGGCAGTATATATACAATACCCGGTACTTATTTTCTGCCCGTTTTTTAAAGACTTCTCCTTTTCGAGGGGGTCATCGCACTGGGAGCGACTCTGATTAGGTTGTACTGAGATAGTCGCTTTATAAATTCGTGAATAGTGTACAGGATATAAATAGAACAGTCCTATATGATAGCCATTGCAGTATGATTTTGTGGTCCTGGCATAACGCATTTGAATAAACAACAACAGGTAGGCCCTACTGCAGAAAAGAAAATCCTTAACTGATGGTAAACCTCAGCTTGCATATAGATTTGTACCGGTATAAAGACCTACAGTGGCGTAGCCAGGAATTTATGATGGGGGATTAGGTTTTTATGGCCTGGTCGGATGCCATTCTTGACACCAACCTAACAGTATAACAGTAAATAACAAGGGAATATAGTAGGCCTAAAAAGGGAAAAGGTAAGACAAACAATTGTTAGGCTACTAAAGCATTAATTGTTTTGTTTTTTTCTTATTTAAGTGGATAAATAACCTTTAAAAAACCTTTTCCCTAAGCCAATGGGGTTTTAACCCCCGAAATCCCCCTTGGATATATACGCCACTGGGTATATATTATATATTAATACACAACATACAGTGCATGGGCCTATCTGAGCATTAGTGCTCATGGTTAGACCATAAATAATTATTATTCTGATCGTCAGCGCGGAACTTTCACAACGCCCACAAAGTGAAGTCACGGGGACCAGACTATCACAGGCGCTCAATAAAAACAAAGTCGATAGGCAGTTAATCAAACGGCTATATAGGGTGGATGATGCTTAGAGTCAAAACAACGTGGGACGTAGAGGTAGGGAGGGAGTGGAGGAATCAAATTAGGATCTGCGATAAAGCAATGTTTTCAGTTTCGAGTGAAAGACCTGTGGAGATGTAAGCTTATAGTTTGTATACAATTTAGGACGTCGTATAGAGGCCCTACATAGAAATAATTGCATGGCTTTGATTCCCGAAGACCGCCAGCTACGACCGTCAAATTCCGAGAACTAGAGGACCGCCCTGCAGTCACGTATCACGTGACACCAGAAACTGGCTATTTTCAGAACAGAAATAACTGCTGCCGTGAAGGACAGTGTCTGCTATATATAAAAATTATGTCTGTCAAGTCTTTAACTTTAAAGACTTCGAAAATTGCTCAAAACTGTATTATGAAACGAGCTATTTTAGTAATCTTAAAATACGTGACGGCAAGACGTAAGCACACATTAAGAAGTAGGGTTAACAATGCCCTGCATGTATGAGCTGATCAATAACTTGGAAGCAACCTTCAAGCAGGTTCAATGAATGAACTGCGACAAGTGCATTTCTCAGTGCAGCACGTAGGCAGCCAAGGAGTGTAAGAAACCAGGAGAAGCATGGGCGGAGTTTCGTTTCGGATTTTTTTTTGGGGGGGCCTAAAAACTTGGTCCAGAAGGCGCGGCGCCGAAAAAATCTTTTCGTTTCGACCGGGAAAAAGTTGATGACCTTTTTTAGTCAACAGTTGGAAGTGCTTGGGGGCTAAGCTCAAAAAGATAGACCATTTACACGGCAAAAACATGGCTATGGGGTTTCTGGGGAGGGGACTTAGCCTCCTAGCCCCTGATAAACTCCCCCCATAAGGAGAAGGCTTTAATTGACCGTTCCCTAAGAAATGAGAATATCGATTCGTCCTCGTTCACTGTAGTTGTCTCTGCTCCTCGTTCTTTGCACGGTACGCGTTTTGGCTCTGAAGTGTTAGCGACCGTTATAAAGTCGCCCCCGCGTGTTTCTTCAGAGGTTGCGTGCGTTGCTTGAAGGTCATTCGTAATAAAACAGACGATAGCCAATAGCAATGACAATATATGTGTATACATATATATATACAGATATATACATATATATATATACATATATACACATATATAAACATATATACACAGATATATGCATATATATTATACACATATATACGTATATATATGCAACGGCAATAAATGTCCCTGCCAGAAATAATAAATCTCCGATTGAAGAGCTTCTTCGTTTCGCCGGTGGTATAGAATGACGACATCAGAGCTATATATATATAAATATATATATATATGGTCTCCATGGAAACGTTGCTACCGTCGACGACACGACTATGGCGCGCCATGTCAGATGCAAGAGTAACGTTGTCAGAAGCGACAGTGTTAGGAATAAGTTCGAATAACGGTGTCAGAACTGATGGTGCCAGGGCTGACAGTGCCAGAGCTGACGGTGCCAGTGCTAGCAGATGCCAGAGCGCAGCAGTGTCAGAACTGACGGTGTCAAAACTGACGGTGTCAGTACTGGCAGTGCCAAAGCTGACGATGCAGGGGCTGACGATGTCAGCTTTGGCGGTGCCAATACTGACGTTGCCGGTCTGAAGGTGCCAGAGCTGACAGCTTGCCTCGATGAACGGTGAAAAAGCTGCATATTTATTAGGCCTGTGTAAGTGTGTAATCGATGAACATACCGATGTGGTACACAACTGTATAGGGCCAAATAGCCTACTTGAGTAGCTTCAAGTCGATTAAACATTGTAAAAAATGTAGTATAATGTTTGGGCCTAATATAATAGTATACGCTGATAGTTTGTAAAACTACGCCGAACTTTTGAAGACCAACTTGCTTAATAATATGTTAAGCACATTGGTCTTCAAGACCAATCTTTCTAAACAATCATGTGACCGCCATTAACTTTTGAACTCATGTGCAGCCAGTGCATGCTTAATCTAGCCCCATCTACTGGGAGGAGGAATTCAGATTTCTAGGGGGTGGGGAGTAGGCTATATCGAGCGTCGGGCTGACGGCTTGTTGCATGTATAAAGGCACTGCCATATCAAAGATGATTAGTGTCGCCCTCCTCCTTTATCCAGGCTTGGGACTGGCACTGGCAGAGAACAACCAGTGGCGGAGTTCGGGCGGAGGGTCGCCGAGGCGCGTATATATTATATAGCGCCGAGAGTGGAGGTACATGTATGTGGGGAGGGGCTTGTGCCCCGTCCCCACATTGGCCATGGCCAGAATACAGAAAGCAGACTCACGTTGGAGGTATAGCCTATGTACCATTCGACGACTTTCTGTTCAAACTGGCGATTTCATACGACAATCGGCAGTATACGAAACATCGTTATCTTCTGCAGCAAAACAGTTTATCCATCGAATTTAGAATAATTTCTACTTCCTCTAATCGACGAAATCAATATCGATTATAATTTTCGACTTCGAAATGCCTCGCCTCTCTCTTCCACTTCAAGTCGAATTTCCAAGTGAGCTTTAACGGACGCGTTTCCATGGCAACAAACAACCGGTGCAAAAATGACGTCACCGCAACAATCACAGGATGACGTCTTTATTAAATATAGTCTATAAGCACGTCACAAGTATTTATATAAAAAAATAATGTTTATTTACATGTAATTCTTTTTTAATCGGTTCCAGTACCACCCATTGACTCGTCTTCAAAGTTCAAACCCTCCTCAAATAATAAGTAGGCTACCTGAGAGGATTTGTGTGTGAGGGCCCTGAGGGGTGAGATCCTTGACCTCTTGATCCATCAGCTCTTTCAATCGTTGAATCATGACCAAATCGTCTTGATGATGAACGCTTAAGGGACGAAGGATAGGCTACAGTATAGCAGGAAGCCAGGACTGTAGATGAACTCTGTGAAGGGAGTTTCAAAATGCAATATGAAGAATAACTTGTGAGCAGTCTTATGCGTATATTTAGGGCAACGAGGATTTTCTGTTGAGGGTTGGCTCCTCTGAGAAATAATTTGCTTACTCAAAATCGCGCAATTGATCGCTGAAATAAATTCTTTGTAATTAACATTCGGTTAATTATTATTGGACCGATATAGGTTCGGAAACGTGATGAAACAATGCATGTCTCTGGATCAATAGATAATTGATAAATTGATTGATTAATTAATTGATTGGTTGATTGATTGATAGATAACAGTAGGCCTATTGTGAAAAGTACTCCGCTGCTTTCATGCAGATTTCCAATGTGATTTCGTAATTTAGGAGACTGTCCGACTTCAGTGTCCGGAGACAGACATTCAATATAGGCCTATACCTCTATCCGCATTTCCGGGTCCTATATGTAGGCCAACCTGCAACCCTGTAGGCAAGAACGCTCACTATACTATTTAGTTCTCCAGGAATACTACGGTTGTTTCATAGTAAAACAGTACTACATGTCTAGGCTTAGCCCAATTAAATCACTGATCCTAGGCATGGGCGCCCGCACATAGGGGCAAGGGGGGGCACTTGCCCCCCCCTGGAAAATTGAAACCTATGTTTTTTTAACTACTACTTTTTGGTTTTTAACAAATTTCTTTGCACTAATGCACCAATGATACGAATGATACAGACAATGAAAGTCAGAAAACCACATTTAGAGATCTCTATAGAATAAAAACGCTCCTATAACTTTCTGCCTTGCATGTTCAAGCTCTTTCTAAAAACTGTAACAATGACCATATTTTTTCAACCCTCCTGCAAACAGCAGGCCTATCGATTATGGCCTACTTAAGTGGAATCCAGCTGTAATGCAATTAATCACAACTGCCAAAAATTAAATACTAATGCAAAAATTTGAAAATTTCTCAAAGTAGCCTACACTGAACTTTCATAAGGGAGATCTGCTTATTCACCAGCATTGTAATTATATAAACCAAGTCCGCTTAAAGCCAGGTTCCATTTTGTCCATTTTACAAGCTGCCAGTACAGAATCCAGGGAGGTAAAACTGCAGATAAACTTGGCTCTGGTTATCACGCCTCAGGATTTACACCCAAAACTGACAAAGAGATCTGTTAAAAAGAATTGATATCCACACTCATCTGATTCTCGGATCCTCCACCAGTCCACCTTCCTAAATGACACCCGCATTAACAGTTACTCTGGCCCTCTGGCTACCAGACTCGGACCTCTTTCTGACTACTCTTGGGTATAGGCTTCTGACTCGATGCAGAACATGTGAAACTGCTGGTGCCCTGCGATTGGCTTTCGAGTGGCGCTTTAGAAGCAGCTAAAGGAGCACTTGCCCCTTGAAAACTGACACCTTTTTTCGATCATTTAGTGACTTTTAGTCATTCGTTCATTCTATGGAATTATATAGCGCACCTTTAGGAAACTATCTTTTTAACATAGATCTCGATCTGCTATTTGATTTGTAACAAATTTCTAAGGAAACTATTCATATTAAAAATTATGCACAAAAATGAAACTGAGAAATTTGCATAAGAAACCTCTTTGAAAAATACCCGTATTCCTAATTTCCATGCAGCATTGCATTTTCAAGCTCTTGCTACTACAAAATTTAATCGTAACTATCGTAAAAAATTTGCCCCCCCCTGCGAAAATTTCTGCGGGCGCCCATGATCCTAGGGAAGATAATTATAATAGACAGGAGTAATCGAAAGAGTGTCCATTCCGGAACCAGCCTTACAAAGGCCCACATTATTACCGGCCAGTTCTCTAGGGTTCAAATCAACCATATAATTATATATATATATATATATATATAGACTATATAATTATATACACATAAGCCTATCCTCGCATATATATATATGTATATATATACTGCTGTTAATTGGACACGATCACATCAAGCGGTTAAAATAATATTGCGCTATACAATCAAGCCGCAAGTTACAGTTGCACTCTTAACAAGACTCCATAATATATGTATATATATATATGTATATATATATATATATATATATATATGTATATATATATATATACCAGCCGACATCATCCGGCGGTTTTAAATGGCTTTAACGGTCACCAGGGGTCGCGACGTTAACCATTCCATCAAGTTTAAGTGCGACATTTACAGGTCGCTTGATTGTAGCAGCAAATCAAGCGCTCGGTTCCGTTCCGTCCGTCAACTTTGACTGCATGGTCGTCGTCGTCGTCGTATCCTGGAGAAGTTAACGGGTCCTTCGTTGATATCGTCCCGTACACCGCTCGCCAGCCTCACTCAGGGCGACTCGTGGCATTCTTAATTTGCGTGGTTCGGTGGACGAGGGGAAAACGACAGTAGGCCTACTGTTAAGATCGAGTTGGGTGTAATAAGCTTACTGTTAAAAGAACTGAACACCAAGACCAAGTTCATGTACATTACAGGCCTTTAGGCTACAAAAAGGAACAGTAGACCTTTCTGTAGCCTATAGGCTTTATGCTATCTGTGCGGTTGAGATAGGGGTTGATCTGAGATATAGGCCTATAGTCAGGATCTGTTTGCACAATGCAACTCTCTTACAAAGAAAGTCCTTGCTCTTACACGTAGGCTAGGTTTTACCAGCGTAACGGAATAGGTTAGCATCTAGCAAATTATTAAACTTAAATAATTGTTACTATAAGTAGGGCCTAATCATAGTCTACTCTTTAAAACTCGGTACTATATATTTTGGAAGTAATACTTCGTAGGCCTAGGCCCATGTGTTCTAAAATCTAGATAATCTGCTTCTGTGCTTAAAGCGTGAAAAAATAAGTGACTGGACGCCCCTTATATACCCTTCCAAAAGAAGAGCCTGAACGCCCTTACCCTTTCAGGCTGTGTTGGAAAATAAGTGGCAAGACGGCATTCGTATTTTAAAATAAGTGCATGGACGCCATCCATGACCGTCCAGCCACACTTTAAGCCCTGATCTGCTTTGAATTTTCCATCTCTTGTTAAAAAATTAAACTGTAGCCAACGTGTTTGCCCCTCCTGCAAAAATTTCCGCGGGCGCCTATGCCTAAGCCTTTCTTGTATGCCTATATTTCTACGCACTCAACTGTCCCTACTCCCTACCGATCATAAATCCAGACACATTATATTTACTTCTTCTTGAAGAATCATGGACTCCCATTGAACCCGCGGACGTGTTAATGCCAAGACCTGCCTATTGCTTTTACGCTGAACTTTCGTCACAACTCACTTCCTCAACCGTACAAATCGCGACACTTTCGCATGATTGCACTCTCACGGTTTAGCGACGCAACTAAAGCTGACCGGTGACACGAAACGGAGTATCCCCCCTGAAAGCTATCCGAGAGGATGAATTAATCTATCCCCTCGGATGGAATTAACCGGTCTATAGGCCTACTATCCGGGGGGGATAAACCATTATATCCCTTTTTTTAAATGAGCATAATAAAACAATTATGCTGTAATCAAAATTTAAAGTGACTAATTGTTTTAAGTGTCCCAAGCAATGCTCAGATAAAGGCAACTCGACTTTATTTAGTGACTCTGAGTGTTCTTAAGTGTTTTAAATGTTTTAAGTGCTCTAAAAACAGGGCAAAAGAAATTATATAGTAAGAATAAACATACTTGTTAGTGTCATTGTTCAACATAAAGCAGATGAAAATTAATTTGCCCAAAAAAATACACGCGGAAGCGGTTTTTTCGACTTTTTTAAATTTGGAGGATACAATTAATACGGGGGATACTCTATTTCGTGACACCGGCACTCACTTTTGGGCAACGCACGCACGTCTGATTGTCGCTTTCCGTGTATATAGGCCTAGTGCCAGAATTACTGCCGGGTTGGATTTCCTTGGAGCGTGTGCTGCCTCGGTTCTAATTTTATTAGTGCGGTACATAAACCTTCGGTTGACCGGTGCCACACAATGTGCAATTGCCGCTCTTTGTATTCGAATGGCGTTCACGTCTGCAAATGATGCCTAAAAGTATCAAACACAAGCGTTGCCGGGTTGCATACACTTCGCCATGCAGCATAAACAGACCAGTACGTGCGCCCTGCTATTATGACCTTCGCTTTCCATCCAAGTGTGCTCAGTAGGGAAATCTGTGGGTGCTTTCATTGTTTAACCGTTCCCTCAGATTTCAATACAGGGAGGGGGCTCTGTGGCCGTTAAGCGGCTGGCCGTGATCCGCTTGGTATGCCCGCATGCTGGGGTGAGGGTAAACCTAATCAGTTGCTTGCATATGGACTATGGAGTGCGCCTATACGCCTGCTGCAAGATTCATACACGAACAGCTTGTCCGGATAACTTGTACTGGGTGGTTCATTAACAGAGGTTAGGTATTTATGACGTCACTCACTGGTACAGTATGTGTTTCATTTAAGTTCAACAGTGTAGCTTACTTACTAATCAGTATTTGGTCCTTCCAGTGCAGGTCTGCAAATCGGGCAGCACACCTCTTCTACTAGTCACACTTAACAATCGCAATGTTACTTACTTACTGTTCTATAATATTGCAAAAACTGGCAATGTCATCCATTTTGTTGCAAGACGACAAGGCAGGCAATGAAGTGGTGCTACATATATTTGAAATTACAAAATCAGTTTGTGGGACAATGTCATGACCTCGTCAACATTACTCGTCGCAGTAGTGTCTGTAAGCAGCAGAAACCAATGCAGCCATAATGCACCATAGACATCAGAGCTGTCCAATAATGGACAATCAAATTAATGTGGCTTCCAGGTTGTTCAGAACTACTACCGAACTGTAAACAGACTTCTTAGCATTACATCTACAATAAACTGGGAAACACGGACCATAAACAGGTGGTATTGAGACCAAGAAAATGTAGTGGTGCCTTTGAGATGCCCAGGTTTTTTTTAGCGTGCAGTTGTACACAATACGTGCAGTTCTAAATGGATTTGTGCATTAGTTGTACAGTCAAAACTAGCAAAAGGGTCTTGTCCTCCAATTGGAAGTAATTTACCATGGAGAATGGGAAAGGAAGGAAGAGGTTGCGCAGTTTTAAAATTTCTTAAAAACAGCCATTGAGGTGCCAACAAAAAAAAGAAATAGCCAGAAGATGCATGGTGTAAACTGAAATGCAGAAACTGCACAAAAAAGTTAATGTCACATTGAACACAGCATACCTTCAAATCAACTATCAAATCATTCTACCAAAACACAATCAACTGTCGAATCGCCTCTACTAAACCACTGACACGCAAACCCATCTCATAGACGATCACATTTCAAAAATTCTATTTGATTATTATTTCCCATAATTATATAATCACCACTGCTACTGACATTTATTTTGCAATAGAAAGAAATGACATCATCACTTGGGATTTAAAATATCAAACTACAAGTGAAAGCAAGATTTCCAAGATTTTCAAATTCGTTTTGAAATCTGAGTAGCGGACTGATGTCTGGGAATTAGTTCTTATGATTATTATGCTTTGTTCACAAAGCACAATTCTAACAATACAAAACATCGAGGATTTGAACCCACTGTACTATGCATTGAAGCCACAGCAAGTGATCCAATTAACTGAAAAACGAAACATCAATTTCAACTGCTTATGTGAGGCTTCGGATATCGCAGAATCGACATCGTCATCGCAAATTGTCAATAACAGCAAAAGGGATAGAGTAGCAGAACCATGCTGAAGTGAACACGTCCAAAATTAGAAACCAAACAATGGCATACAAAAATGCTTTTGACCAGATTGATAAATTACCCCTTTCTCAATTAGATTAATCAACAGCTACAATTATATTCACAAGCATAAAACATCTCTCAACTAAGAACCACTTAAATGACAACGAAAATGCTCACTGTAGTCTTTACATTCTCTATTTACATTACATGCGCACCAATGAATAACACGCTTTCGACATCTGAAAAAATTGTTTCAATCTAGGACAATAAATTATGATAATTAAATGGATGCTGGCAAATGATAACAATTAAAAAAGAATTTTTGTTCATATTTCGATGGAAACTTGTGATCATGATCATGTCGAATTTCACAAAAGTACATAAACCTTAATTACCACATCCGCAACCACAACGTACAAGCCAAAAAACAGCGTTCGAACGCCTACTTCAAATTTCTCTGCCTTACAATGCACATTTAATTAGCTGCTCAACTGCTATTCAAAAGGTGCTACATAACTGCTCCAAAACATAGCATATATATCTACATGAGAAAAAGCAAGTACTGCTTATCATGAACACTTATGCATATTAATCGGGTAAAAATAAAACCACGACAACAGCCAAAATCAACTGAGTAATTCTACCGATTCGATGCATGGCTAAAAACTAGTTTCAACAAAATACGGGCAACTAAACTGAGAATGTTCAAATTGGTTTCGAAATCTGAGTAGCGGACTGATGACATAGCCGCCAAACAGCTTTTACCTCAGCTCTAATATTATTACCGAAGTACCAAATCATGACGTATACACAAATTGCTACACCACAGCTTTTGGGAGTAGCGTTATTCACCGTCAACATAATACGGTCGCATGTTTAAACTGAATAAAATCTAGGATCCAGTTACCAACCGCATTTGCTTAATCAGAAATTCAGATCAATTAAGCACTGCAATAACACTTCCTTGTATTAGGGGCCAATGGGCCATCCATAAATTACCCAAGCTAAAATTCTATTTCATCCCCTTTCCATGTTGCCCTTCATATCTGTACATACAAGTACAACTCAGCTTCTTCAACCACTTTTACAACAGTTAATTAGCTAAAGTCATCCATAAACCATTTCTATTACCCTAGGTCAATATTTACAACACAGAACAGCTTCACATGGCTCTTACATAATGCATCCACCTCAAAGTCGCCGCATAAGGACCTTGGGCAAGTCCTTCGCTCTCAATTGCTCAGCGCTTCGGCGCGAAACTCCGATGCAGTGTCCGCGCTGCAGTCGGGAGCGCCTCTGAGTAGCGAGATGGAAAGGGCGCTATAACAAGCGCACATACAAACATAATTAAAATGCCATCTATAACTATAGCCTATGTTAGAGAGTCATAAATAGGCTAATGCAGACATCATAAATCATAATTACAAATTTCTTTTGTGCTCATACACATTCTGTCAAGACCCCTCGTCGCCTCATGGCACAAACACACCCATACGCAAAATCGCCGAAATCCGCTCTCCCTCCCTAAATGCGTACACGTGATATATGTCTGACTGTCAAGACCATAATATAAGTCATTTTCTTTCAAGGCTAAATGCAAGAAAAATGCAAAGTCAAATGAAATGCGATCCTCAACTTGAAAAGCAAAAATTCAAACAAAAACTAAATGCAAGCTAAACAACAGTTTCGTTTAAAAGAAATTCGAGCGCACTTTGCGCCACGTTTGCAATCAGAATAAAACCCAGCATTGGGCTGCACGAACTATTTACAGCAGTGGTTCCCAACCTTTTTTGACTGTCGGGCCACTTTTTCTAAGTTGGAGGACACGAGGGTCACTTTTTCTTAGTTGAAGGACATTAGGGGCCACAAGGCTAAAATTTAATTAACTAAAGGCGTATTTATAAAATGGTTATAATTGAACCAAAATAGAATGTTTGATGCGATTTATTAACGTCCAAATAAAATACGTTGTAATAGTAAAGAATTATATATTCTATCATGTCCAAATTGTCAATTTTTACATATATTTATCTGAATTCATTGAGATGCCGCGGGCCATTTTTGTAGGCCAGACGGGCCACTTTTGGCCCGCGGGCCATGGGTTGGGAACCGCTGATTTACAGTACCAGTTTCTGTATTACATTACAGCAGACACCTTACCACGGGCTGCTCAAGCAAATGCATGAAATCATTGCCTAATCATCCAATGCCAAACATCAAACCATAAACTATCAACTCAGGAACATAACCATAAGCTCTCACCAATTCGTAAATCTAAGGATCGCCTTAACCATTTACCGACCAATGTGTAGTAAACGGCATGGAAAATCCTTTACTATCAGTCGTTAGAGGGTTAGAAAACACCCTCTACCTAATAATAATTATGGTCGCTTTCTTCATAGAAGATTCTAGGATAGAATAAACTAGAAAACTCGATTCTAACCCAAACATTGCACGCAAACAAACACGCAACTTAGAATGGCTGACGATTTGTAGGAACACAAAGCCGTGAGGACAATGATGTCTCAACAGAAGTCAATATAGTCAATCGGTTGCTATAAATGCCATAGAACAGCGATTCAGCAACCAACCAAGTCATCACTGTCCACAGCACAGTTTTTCTGAGTACTTAGCTTCACGTCAAAAGACGGCGAAAGAATCACTTCTGAGATTTTAATTTGTCGATAACGTTGCAGATTTTCAGCGATGGCCCAAGTTTCAGTCCCATATACTTCATGATCATCTCACTTGTCAGCAGCAGTAAGGCCTTGCCATCAATCTCCTGCAGAAAGAACCAGAGTCAATGCTAACCACAAATTACTCAATCAACACAATCTCTCATCAGACAATAATCCTAAATCTAAGATTCATTGATTTCTTAGTTTGAGTTGTCACCTTCTGTCCACTATGAGCTAAAAATTGTCTCTTTTTAAATATAACAAGTCATGATCTACCATGCATAGGCATACCAGCTTAAGTTCAACCACATAAATTCCTGAAATGCAATTACTTTAAGAATGTCTACAGGTGTTGCAAGTGATGTAGTTGAGACCACCTGAGCCGAATCCTAATCAAGTCTGAGTCCAGACTGTCCGAGTCCAAGTCTGCAAAAATCGGTCTCGAGTCGGATTCGAGTCATTTGTCGGATTCGAGTACTACATCACTGGGTGTTGCATAGCCTCAAAGCTGCACTAAAAAATTTGAAGAAAACAAGGCAATGCATGCGTACGTGTTTTCGAAAGAGGTCTTGGTAGGGAGTGAGAGCTGGGTCCGCCTCTGCGATGTAGCGCGACACATCTTCCACCGACCAGTGACTGTGGCTTACGGGTAACTCCGATGATGGACGTATTTCAGTCGTTGAACTTGCTAGAAAAGATCAACAACCGTATTTTCACTCAAGGAGGCACATAATCATGACTCTCTTAAAATTGAAACTGTTCCAAGTCCCTCTCAAAACGAAAGCTTGCTACAATATATATATATATATGACCTTATTGACCTACCTTCTACTTCATAAGCTGGAGGCTTCCTATAGTGCAGAAGTGTGCAACATTTTGGTTAATGTCGGACGTATTAAAGGTTCCAATTCTCAGAACGGTTGTCAAGATGTCTGCTATAAAGTTATTTCAAAGTAATATGTAAAAAAGCATACTGCAGCGAGAAGTACGACCTATTATTAAACAGTGGCGAGTCCAGAAATACGTATACGCTTACGAAACACTAATGTGTGTTTACTGGTGTCTTCTCCACAAATATCAGTCAGATTAACCTACCACATCCTTTCCAACACAGAATCAAACTATAATACATAAAATATCTTCTATTTTAACAGCTGGATGATTATATAAACATTAAAAAACAGGTCTATGCTTCAAAACTGGAGACTTTCTAACATACATATGTTCTGCTGCACAAGCGGGAGAACCTCTTTAACAATGTAACCCACCTTCTCATTCATGAGCTAGGCTCGGCTCCTATAACAAGTAACCTACCTTCAGTTTCATAAGCTGGAGAGTTACTGTAACAAATAACCCCCATTCTCATTCACAAGCTGGAGGATTCTTATTACATGTAACTCAGCTGCTCATTCATAATCTGTAGGTCACCTGGTGCCGTCAGTTCTTAGAACTCTGGCAACAGTTTTTGATGTATCCTCTCCAGTGTCTCCTCTCTCTTGTCGCCTCTCTAAGCTGCTCCAGACTCATGCCAGACTTTTCCTGTACCTCATCCAACCATCTCTTCCTAGGTCTTCCACTTGGAATCTGTAGGTAAAACATGTAAACCACCTTCCCATTCATAAGTTGGAGGTTTCTATAACAAGTAACCTACCATTGACTTCATAAGCTGGTGGCTCCTATATAACATGTAACCCACCTTCTCATTCATAAGCTGGAAGGCTCTTATAACAAGCAACCTACCTTCGGCTTCATAAGCTGGAGAGTTCCTATAACAAGTAACCCACATTCTCATTCACAAGCTGGAGGATTCTTATGACATGTAACCCACCTTCTTGTTCATAAGTTGGAGGCTCCTATAACAAGTAACCTACCATTGACTTCATAAGCTGGTGGTTCCAATAACATGTAACCCACCTTCTCATTCATAATCTGTAGGGTTCCTACAACAAGCAACCTACCTTCGGCTTCATAAGCTGGAACTCGCTTTGCAGATGGAACCAGTGCAGTAGACTTGGAGCTTGAGATATCTGTCAGTTGACCGTCTCCAGCAGAGACAGCAGAATAGCGACGCTTCAAACCAGCCGCATCTTTCAAGACAATAGCTTCCTGTTGGATTGTCGGAGGAATCGCCGCCGATGCAGCAGCGCCTGGCGGATGATGGTGATGATATGGACCGTCTGGATGGTCAAGATGCGGTTCGATTTTAAGGAATGTCGAGGCCAGCGGAAGAGATACGGAAGCTGGTGATGGTAGCAAAGTGGAAGATGCTGCGGCGTTTGCTGATGATATGGAAGTTCTGGCTGTCCAAATGAATGAAAATCAATTCAATAAACTGCCGTAAAATTAACAAACAACCGCAATATGAAATTTATTACTAGGAGGCCAGCCGTCCCTCAATAAAAGACAATAAATCAACCATCAATGTATCAGAGATACCCTGAGTTAGGAACATTTCTAATCGATTGAAAATGTGTGATGATTAGCACCAGGGGCGGATCCAGGGGGGGCCAATCCGGCCATGGCCCCCCCATTTAGAAATTTCTTTATCTTTGACCAGCTATTTTGCTCGGAAAGTAGACGTGGCCCCCTATGAGTAGTTCCGTAGGACTTTGGCCCCCCCTTCGAAAATTTCTGTATCCGCCCTTGATTAGCACCTCCATTTAGCGTCTAATCGCTGCATCTCACCCACCCATAATCCCCACATACACATAAAATTTGCCTCTATAAATGCCAGTACAGCATACCAAATTAGCGAGTATCAATTGATAGGCCTCAGATGTGGACCTACAAAGAACCACTGTTCCAGTAGGAGGGTTTTCCAGATTTTGTATTTACTTACAAGTGTCAATGCAAAAAAGTCCCAAAGGGACCATTCATTCCACGTGAAACCAGCCAAAATTTAGGAAATTCTCAACTATGCAATCTCAGAATTCGATGATATTTGGTCAGTTTGTAAACCAACAGATCTTAGGAAGCCATGCAAAATGTTGCATGGTATTCACACATTTATAGTGGGTTTTATAGTGGTGGTGGGGGGGGAGAGGATAACAACTTGTGTGAAGTGAATGACTTAATTCGGAGGCGTCTTTGATCATAATTAACCTAAGAACAGTGTTAGATACTTTTATCAAATTTTCGCAACATTATTAGTCTGATAAGTAAACTCCAACCACAGTCAGACCATACAGTTTGAACCGTCACTAATGACCACAGCTCAGCTTGAAAATGGCATTTTGTTAATTCTGACAGTTCCCAGAAACAAGCTCAATGCTCTACCTACCGTCTGCATCAAGCCCGCAGTGTGGGCAGGACCCTTGCATCAAATCACCGCTGAAGAGACCTGGGCAGCTATTGATCTCTTTCAGCAGGATCTCCAAGAAGCGAAAGCACGTAGACGCCTTCCTTACGACGGGCAACTGCTTCGAATGCTTTACGTTGTCGATAACGGCTTCAGAAAACAGTGAATTAATCGATTTACTCATAAGTTACTGCATCACAACTTATTCAACACCTCTGGACAGCTCATAAATACAATTTTAAAACTAGATCACATATCATATTTATGACTTCAGATTACACAAGATATTGCAATCATTTAGATTTACACACGATACTGCAATTGTGACTTCAGATTACACATGACTAAACTGCCATGCCTTCAGATTACTGGGACACAAGATGCAATCATGACTTCAGATTACACAAGCTACCACAAATATGACTTCAGATTGGATTAGATCCGAAACTGCACCCACAACTCCAGACTACATACATCCTGTTAGAAATTGTACCCAAAAATCCAGCGCTATTAATGCTAAACTCAATTTTTAAAAATAAATAACTTACAAATCAATTTCTTGTCGAAGAGGCTTATCACTCAGAACAACACAAACCTGCTTAAGGCAAGTTACACTCTCTGGCCAGCAGTGGGACTAACTGTGATCCTCCCTTGCGTAATAATAAAACTGAATCTTCAGATATAGCCTTCCTTCCAAAGTTCACAAAGTGCACATACTGCAAAATATCCATTCGTAACCATAACCATAAATTTTATTGAACCCAAGAAAAAATATATAACATCGAGAAACAAGTAGAATAGTAAAGGAACAAGGGATCAAAAGACTACAACCCTAGGAACCTGAGTTTCGCTAGAGGGAACTACTATGTAACAACTACATAAATTTTGGCCAAGTTAGTAATAACACAAGATACAATAAATCATGATTCCTAACTAGTTGACTAAGTTTCAATTTATTTAACGAGCACTATGCAAGCAGAAATTGCACCTATGATTCCTCATTGGTTCAGATCGGATCATAAGTTACAGTCGCTATTCATATACTGCCGGATAAGACAAGATGTCTCACCCGAGATAACAACCCTTCCGTTTCCCTCCTGGAGCAGTCCGAAGACAGAGTTCTGATCCTTCGCGCTGTCCACGATCGCCTGAAGACTCTGACGCAGGACACGACGAATTGACGCTGGGCCAAACTGCAACGGTAGCTTTGCGATTCGACTGGCAACGAGCGTCGGTCCACATTGGCAGCCGTGGTTGACGTAAACACAGACTAAACATAAACAGAGGGTTAGGTTAGCTCATAGATTTCATACAAACACTACATAAATTTAATTCATCAACCAAGTCTTAACAGTACTTACTGAACAATTTATATCAGATTACAGTTGGAAAAGAATAATCATACTCTCTTCATAACCCACCAACACAAGAAATTTCTCTCACTAACTCACTCCTTCCTTCACTCTTTCTTGCTGCCTCACTGTTTGAATTACTCTAAACACATTCTGAGGCAGAAAACTAAAGTGAACAAGCGGCTAAGACCCATGTGCATGTCCGAATTACATTAAGCTCATGAAAGTCATCAAAGAATCAAAAACAATTACAAGATTGACAAATAATTCACCTGTTCCGGCAGTCCTTTTTAACCCGGACTTCTTCGAGTCTTTGCCTACAATTCAGAAAATGCAATTAATGTTCAAATAAAAGGCAGCAAAGAATGCACACTAAAAGTAAGATAAAGCTAGGTAATTACTTGTCAGTCACATGCTTAAATAATACTGGCATGTTAAACAGAATTCACCTGCTCACTTTCTTCTTCCCAAAATGCTCCAGAGCAATTATTTGCTCATGCATTGTGAGCCTACATGTGTCCATGGCTACACTTAACAATGGGGACCAGATATTTCTTCTGAGCAATCAAAAGCCCACATAACACACAGGGAATCAAAAGCTAAACGAGTGAGAACTACTACCTGCATAGCACATAATACCAAGATGTTTAAGGATTCAAGTTTCGACACAACAGTAAACAAGAAAAACTGTCAAAACTATTCAGCAAACACATGACACAAGTTTTCAGTTCTCTTTCGAACACTAAGGATTAGAACGTTACTAGCAAGCACAACCAGATGAGAAGATAGTGTTTGCAGGCAGGAAAGGAATTCAGTGACACGCTTTCTCTGTTTCTGGTCCTGTGGTCTGGAATGGGCCACCTTCTTACTACACCTGCTACCAAGGAGGGTCCCCTCTGACACGCTCTATCGCAATCTTAAAACCACAATCATTAGCCAAGGTTGGATCGGGAACGTTCCTGAGTAGTAATCCCGAAGGGGCGCTATATAAATCCTCACAATAAATGAAGACAACAGAATTTTCTGCCTAACCACCATGCAACAGTTAAATAAAGCTGAAATGACCGACCACTGTAGGTACTGCTCGTGTCCGGCTCAACGTGGCGAGAGGAGGAGCTCGACGATTGTTCTTCTTTGCCAAGAAACGAAGAAGCATCAATCGGTGGAGTAGCACTGTCCTTGAGAGACAGCTTCAGACTGACGGGAGGCAAAGGGGGAGGAGGAGGAGGAGTGCTGATGGCAGGAGCCTCTTCCTTCACTGGAGCACATGGAACAGGCGTCGGTTCGGAAGCGGAATGATGAGACGAGGCGACGGGTGGAGGAGCAGGAGATGAACCGTGCTTGGATGATTTCATACCTGAACAACAATAAACAGGTATTTGAAGCGCTTTAGTTTTTTATATGGTAACTAAATCATGAAAGCTCATAAAAGAAAATCCCAATCGCAGAATGTCCCAGATGCAAGAACTTCGTCATCCTTACCCCAAACCTTCGTGGACTTTCCTCAAGTATTACTTTTTATGACCTTCACATTAATACCATTGATCTTCTGAAGCCATTTCAGCATCATTGTTTCACCATCATTGTTTCAGCATCATTGTTTCAACATCATTGTTTTGGTATAGACTGCTGACCTTCAGCACCCATCAATTGCTTCCAGCTGATTACATGAGAAATAGTCTTAGGAGTTGAATCCCGTCTGATTTAACCAACATCAACTGGCACAACAGCTTCTGCCTTTGATATGCTTAAACACTGACCCAAGCCGATTTGAAAGTAAGTTAGTTTTCACGTTAAAACCGCACTTGCATGTTTCAAAAATTAGAAATCTTGCTCACCCTTCTTAGAATAACTGGCCTCATTGTTTAGCTCAGTCTTCAACGTTGTTGAGTTGGTTTTTGTAGTGGAAGACGAGGCAGAAGGAGTAGCTTTGGTCAAGTTGAACTCAACGCTGGTTCCAGAAGAACGCCAATGCTTCTTTTCTTTATCTGCAAAAGCAGCAATGTCAGAAATGAATTAAACCGGTTTTACAATTTATCACTAACATGATCCTAATATTCTGTGGACATCGGCATTTGACAGTTGCAGCCAGGATCATCAGTTTACATCATCAAGGAATTACACTACAAATGAATTACGATTTATAAAGTGCCAAAAATAGTCTTAATGTGTCTCTAACATTAGTTCACCATCCATCTACAGCATTGTCACAAAAAAATGCTGCAAAGTGTGATTGGACAATAAATTTAAGACAGAAATTTGTTTCCCCACCATAAACACTTAAACAAACACTCTCACTCTGTCTAATCACATTGTTTTAGAACTCTTACACAGACATATCACAACAACAACGCGTTTGAGAAGTTCTCAGACATACATAATTGCATTTAGTACCGTCTCTCATGCCAGTAGTATCTGCCGCTACAAGGCATCAACCACCAGCACACAACTACCAAGCCGTTAGCTTCTATAAGATCCAGCATGCAAAGAAAAATGCTGGCTATGGTGGGTAAGTATTTGGGAGAAGGCAATTCTTATTACCAACCAAAGGTATTGGATTTCCAATACGATTTGCTACACTTTCGTCGGTAATTGGTTAAGCAGCAAAACAATTTACAAAGCACGAGCAGAACAGAAGGACATACGGATAATCGGATATTCGTGAATTTTTAGACCAGAGCTGGATTAAGAAAAGTGGGGACCCTGTTCGGGAAATTGTTTTCTGACAACCTTTTTTAGTCGTTTGGTCAAGAAATATTTTCCTAGAATACACCGATTATTCCCCTCCAAAAAGTTCATGACCTTCTTTTTATTATATTTATTTTTTTAGTCGTTTGGGGTCGAAATTCAAAAAATGTTCGCGAAAAATTTATTTGCCGCATGTGTGTGGGGCCCCTAAAGTGTGGGGCCCCTGTTCGGCCGAACATGTTGAACATGCCTTAATCCGGTCCTGTTTCAGACGCCAATCTTCACTTTCAATTCAGAGGAACCGTTGATATACGCACACAAGCCTAATCTGCTCAGCAATGCCTGGCGATCAAATGCGTAATTAAAACAGAAATTCACATATAATCATACGGATAAAACAGATGAACTAACGAATACCTTTGTGACCCGGTGGTTGAAGAGGATGGCTAGTCTTGGCACACCAACCAACTGGAAATATGTCGCGTGAGTCGTATCGACACCAGTAGTCGAACGCACCCTTCCACCCGTCGAACGTTATGTGAACCTGGTCTCCGTTGACGGCTCCGACCGTTGCCGGGCACATCAGCTGCGGGTTCTTGCGGTCAACTGCCTCCAGCTTCATTCCAATGTCAAAATCATTCACTTTTGGGGTCGGCGGTTCCTAAAAGGAAAGAGAACACTAATAAAGAAAGCATCATCATGCTCTCTGCTCCATCTTCTTCTTTTTTCCTTTCACGCTTGAATTACTCGTGAGGGCTCGGTCACTCGGATCCTTCTCTTCTACTTGTCTCCGTCTCAAGCATCTTCGTTCTTCAGCTTCAGTAGCTTTAGGTCTTTGTTGTATGGTGTCCTCTTTTCTTTTCCGCTCTCATCCCCGCCTACGTCGATCATATACCTCCGCTTGCATGATTCTTCTAACACAACTATCATCCTCTTTGGATGTTCTCTGCTCACAGTTGAGACAACCAATGCTAGGCAGTCCAGAGGATGCAAAACTTCTATGCTGTTGTATGATGGGGCTCATTGTGCTCTGTCAAGCAGTGGACCATGTCTACGGACGACGAAGTCGGAGATGACAAAAGAAGAGATGGGAGGATGCGATACAGGAGGACATGAAACACCTCAAACTGGAAAATGAAGACAGAGGAAAGTGGAAGAGGAGGAACCGAGTGGCTAACCCCTCCGTAGAGAGGGATTAATTCAGGCCTGAAGGAAAAGAAGAAGAAAGAAAGAAATGGACCATGCACTGATGAAAGAATCTTCTAACTATGAAAATTCTAACTCCGTCTTCATACAGGGGCTAGCTCACTGAACGCCATACCAATTTCAGCGGTTTTAGATAACCACATTGAAGTGCCATCTTGGGGTTTTTCGAATACACTGCGTACATGTTGAAATGCATGTGAACAAAAAAAACAGAAATTGAAAAAGGATTACGGTAAATCAATGGTGAATTCACTTATAAATTCGTTGACAGATAAAATCAGAGGAAAAGTGCGTTGTCCAGTGGTCTTTGCAGTTAAAGTAATACTCAAAAGCATATAAAACAACCTTACAAATCTACAGAATTTTGAAAAATTGCAGCTCAACATAAAGCACTGACAAATTAAATGACAAAATAGACAAATCAAATAGATTAAATACTTTTAATTAAAATGTCATCCGAATCAGTTACTAATCAATCACCCAGTAATTAAATAAATCAGAAATACCCGCATTCTATAATGTAACGTATACCCAACAAAAGCTTTTATATATATTTCACATTAAGAGTCTCTTCAAGATTGAATTAAACAATTTAATGTCACCGAGTACTCCTATATAGTGCCTTCATCTACCTTTTTAAAGCAGTGCTCAGGGGCCATTTCCGCTCCATTGAGGATCTTCTGCAGGAAACCGGGCCAAGAGGATGGATTCATTCGAAAACCTAAGTAAACCGACCCAAAACATCAGCAAAATCTCACAACTACAGCTGCAGGAAAATAATAAAACTAGAATTTAATCATTACGCACATATATCCAGCACTCAACCAGATTTTGGAAATGCATCTGAATTAACACAGCACACCTGAATGAGCTAGTGATTTAGAGTAATAGTTTAGAAAGTTGGAGAGCTCTAGTGATCACCATTGGCAATTCAAGATACGAGGTGTGATTTTAAATTGCAAATTTAAATAGCATGCAAAGAAGTGGTACGTCATAGTACTTAATTTGCGTACTTAGATATTAAAGACAAACTCAAAGCGACAATCAGGCCATGGCCCTCTAACTCGGAGCTGTTTGAGTGAGGGTCATTTATTCAAAATTAAAACATGAGGTCATGTGAAATCAAGGGAACAAATAAAAAATTGGGAAAACAAAGAAAGGTCACTGCAAAACACGGTACCTGGTCCAGTTTGGAGATGCTTCCTATACCATTAAACCTGTTTCGTGCAGTCCGCCCATACAAGCAACGTAAGGAATTAGATTAGATTGACACAAAATACCATCTGCCTAATCGTCTCAGATACCTAATGGTGGTTGCAGGAGATCGCCATTCTTCTCGCTGTAGCCAACAGGATGAAGGTCGCTCGAGTCGACAAGTCGCCAGAAGTCGTTCTTATCGTCACCTCCGTCAAGTCGCAGACCGAGTCGTGGTCCTCTTATGCTGACAACGGACGCAATGCAAGTCGAAGTGAGATTCCGAGGGTCGGAAGCTTCGAGTTTCATTTGGACTTTAAATTCGTTTACGGGCGGAACAGCATGCTGAAAATAACAATCACAAACTAATTGTAATAGGTCGATTGTGAGCGTACGCTCTCAGTACAGGTAGAATTTTAATTTTATTTATTATTTCAGAAATTTATATAGCGCCTCTTCAAGGTAGGCTGCTCAGAAGCGCTCCCGGCCCAACCACGGCTAAATAAAACAGTTTTTAGGTTCTTAAGAAACAGAGCGGAGTGACCCCTGGGAATTAAGCGCAGTGTAACAGGGAGACCATTCCAAGCTGTAGGACCTGCAACAGAGAATGAACGACGCTGTCGGATAGCAGTCCGTGAGCGGGGAACCAGAAGTTCAGCGTGTTTCATGGACACGTGTTGACTGCATTGTCACAGACCCATAGCTTTCAAACTGCAACATGTGGATAAAACTTGTCACAGGTACATAATAAATGCCTGCAGATACCAATAAAATAAAAACATGGGATTGCCTGTTGCTTATCTAAGAGGTACTCAAACTGTGTAGAATTGACCGACTCACCTGTTTGAAACACGAAAGAGGTGCAGGCTTGGCACCGGTCTCTTTCAGGTAATCATCCCAAGAAAACGTACCTGAAATCAATTACAAATCCAAAACTGTGTACAGATAAAACTAGACAGTTTGTAATCTAAAATCAGTACACAGCAGTCTTTTAGAGGCAACGTAAAATGAGAGCAACTTAATTGATCCCGAAATATAGATTCATACAAGTAGCATACAATAAAATTCAAAGGTGTCACTGCTTGTAGCTGAGGTGCGCTGGGGCCACAATTTCAATAATCAACCATGCCCATAAAGTAATTGAAAGTACTAATTAGTTACCCTGAACCATAAAGGAAGGAAGTGAAATTGAACTTCGAAGAGAGAGCAGAAGCCAATTCCATTCCCTTGGTGCAAAGGCATGGAATGCACGCGAGCCAATAACTGTTTTGCATCGAGGTTCAGCTAAAAGACTAACTTGTAGCCGATGAACGCAAGCAACGAGGAGGAATTGGCCTGGAATGACAGATCACTAATCACTGGATACTAATATGTTTTATCAGTTACAATTTTAGTTCAATATAGTACTTATTAAAGGTTGAAGGAAGCTCTCACCAACTGAGTCATATTGATAAGCTGTTCCTTTTCCAAATGGACCGACTAAGGAAGCCATTTCCCGGCAGCTCCTGGAAAAGAACAGAATCATCACCATTTATCATTCAAATAATCGAATATTAAAATAAATGGTAAATGAGTATATAGGCTTGGTTGCCGATATGCATCAAGTAAACAATACAGCCGCCCCAAGTTGGGACACAACAGAGCAAACAGCCTAACATTTCCGGGAAAGTAAGTCAACGAGTGAGTAAGGGTTAATGAAAAAGACAATTAAGCAGAAAATATTACTTTTAATAGCAACAACAAACATAGAGGGACACAATATTCACAAACGTTGAATCTAGCCGTTACACTGACAGGTAATCGGGTAAAAATATCTTAATAAAGTCATTTCTTAGAAAGTAGGTGAGTGCGTCAGTGTTCATAAACATTATAGCTATTTCAAATGTAGAGTAAAGCACCATAAAGCACTAAAACATATCACATTTCACTTCATAAAAACCAAAACATAATTTTGCTCCCTATAAACTAAAATAGTAAAATAATAATATTTTCTACATGAACACGCTTCTCGTGGACCTATACTTGGGGTCAACCTGAATTCCCTAATCCCCGAAAACGCCGAAAATACACAAACGCCCAATTTCACGAAAAAGTTTTATGGAGAGTGGTTGAACTCCCGAAAGTAAATTAAATCCATGGCATAATAGAATTGTTAGTATCTTTGATAATACCGTTAAGTGTCTAAAAGTCACTACATTGAGTGTGTTGACCGTAACAAGGATTTGGGATCCGGTCGATATTCGTATCGGAGATTCGGGTTTCGGGCCGCACCCCTTTCTTACTGTTAGGATGAGGATGCAGCGCTCTATTCTCTCCCAATCTGGGACGCCCTTGTTATTTACTAAGTTCTGCAGCATATCGACAACCGAGACAATGAACCGTTTACCAACTTAATATACATTCGTGAGCAGTTCGACTATCTCTCTGAACACGAAAGTAGCAACTGTAGCTACATTCACTGAGCATTCCATTTTAGCCCGTATGTTTAGTGCTGGCATCGTGAAACTGAACGAGGCCAAAAATCGCATCTCGCAACAATGATTGCCATTCCAGCTAATAACCAATGCATTCCAAACAAATCCAAAATCTATGTACAAAACAATTTTGAACCGATTTTGTGTTTTGCTCCAACCGGCATCAGTGCATTGCATTGTATTTTCACTTTGACATTGTTACCCCGGGATGAGATGGGCGCGAACCGAAGCCTCTGGTTTAGTATCTAACTGCACAAATAAATGACAACTTAAACAACGAACAAATAACCTCGAGTCTGCACAAATAGCACACGTTAATTGCTTTTTAAAATTAATACCTGATCCCAACAACAAAATCAAAACATTAAACAAACTCCTTGCAAATTGCCATCAATTGAAGCCTCGTTTTGAACTCAGCAAGTGAGAGAAGAAGCAAATCATTAATTATTTTGTTGCGCTACACTAAGACATGTGGTAGGAGTAGCACTAATTGTACGCTTTATCTATTCTGTGATTGTAACCACCATTAAACAAACTTCAATTTAACGTTGATCTAGAGAAGGGGTAAGTTTAAAGACTTGCTTTAATTTTGGTAGATTTATTTTGGGTGAAAGTTTTAATTTAATTTATATAATTAGGCCCATTTCAAGAAATTGCGTCAATTGCCCCTGTGAATAAAAGGAGTTTATTGTTTGAGGTTAAAGGCTTCAATTGAACTTCATACTTTATTGTTCATTCCATGATCAATGCGAATATTTATTTATTCAAAGACTTAATCATTTATTTACTAATTTACTGTTATAGAAATAGGAAGATAATTTCAACTAAGATTTGCTACACCAAGCAAGCAGTTCTCGGTTGAGTTTCTTGAAAATGGGTGTACATACTCAGTCGCCACGTTTTTTTCAAAAGAACAACCAATAAGGCGATAATTATCGTATTAATGTTGAAAACCGATTCTAAAACATCGACAGTTACTAGCTTTTACCAAACTGGGTCGGGTCAAACTTGGGTCACATAGCTTAGCCGTCGCTATAAATAGAACATCTAGTTATCATTATTCAAAGTTTTTCGTTAGTACATGGTTAATTGGTTATGGCAGAAGGCGGCGAAATAAGTTATAGAAGTCCGTATGGAGGTAATTTATTTAATTGCTCAATAAGTTGTTTTTTAACTTCAGTTTCGTGCTAGGACAACGCGATTTTGATCAATCTTTGATTATTTGTGTGGTTGGGTCTGAAGTGCGGATCCAGCTGCCATGATGCTCTCTGCTCCTTGATAATAATATAATAATAAAATGTAATGCTATGCGATTTAAATTAATGTAACATAAGACTTTATAATTGATCCCATGGGTCATGAATGCAATCCCAACAGATGTTGTAGAAATTATGAAAAATGCCGACAGTATAGTCTGGGACTACAGGCAAACTTGTATAAATATTTACACTGAGCTGCTGGTTTAATTATAGTACAATTTTGGGGTTCTGGTAGACCTATCTTTGCAGTGCCACAATGATGAGGCATTTTGAGGAGATTACAAGTAACTTCATAGTGACTGATTTCTTCCAATATTTTTATATTAATATTTCCAATACTCATTGCACAGCAAAAAGTTATATTAAGTGAAAAACTGCTTTAACCAAGATAGTTTTACAAAATGCAAAGTAAAACATCAATGCCCCATAGGTTGAGAAAACCCTTATTTCGTACTCTAAAGCCCTTGAGCTGGCAGTACATGAATAGCACGATCCTGGACACAAAGCCAGTGCATTGCGTGATTGACAGTTCATTTCAAAGTTTACAAGCGGTATTGGCTAGTGTCAGAGGCACGCACACAAAAACAACTTATGCAGGGTTATTGCCGTTCATAGCAGACCTGTGGAAGCCCCAAATCTTTCAATTACAGACCCAGCACGCTGACCCAGTGGACCATCAGGTTATATGCTTACTGGCTACTTACTTACATATAATAATATTATGCAAGTTACGGCTTTTATGTCGGTTAATTTAAGATTAAGTCCAGTGTGTGGTCAATGCCTTTTAAGTTTTTGCAGATCAGAAAAGAACGTGACACTTTGAAATTTTTCAGCTGCGGTTGACGATATAAGTGACACAACTGTGCGAGTCTGTTTGGTGATTCCGGGCTTAAAAAGAAAGAGAATGAAGAAACGAATTGCCAATGGAGAGCTTAACGTTGGTTTCGATACAAGGTGTTGTAAATGCACTCCATCTTTTGCTAACATTTTCTCATTTTGCCCTACATGGCACATTCAAGTGCACTGCAATCAGACAAGGCTACAATAAGTCGGATAATTTCTGGATGTTTTACGTACTGTACCATCTCTGGCAGAAGATTGAATTGCTGTGCCGACATCAGAGGCCTATGTGGATAGAATTTTCTTACTGTGTAGCACTGTAGCCTCTTGACTTGCAGATGCAGAAATAGAACAAGCCAGAACCCGGAGATGATTTTTTTAACACTTAATAAACAACTTGTGAATTAATTACGGGTTACTGGGTATTGCTGCAGCTGCAATGTGTTACCCATCTATTGGAACACATGAAGCAATTACAGAACAACACTTGTAGCCTACTAGTTAATATTTGATGGCATATAATATATAGACAGTTGCTGTCATTCAATGCAAATATATAGACGTGAAGACTGAAACGTATATATGTTTCAGTTACTGAAATAAAAAAGATAATTTTAATTTTTTTTAATTTGAACTTAAATACAAATTACAAGCCCAAAACTGAATAAAAAACTGAAAGCTAATTATTTTCAAAGCTGATATAGCATTGCTGTGTATGCCATTTAATTACTTTTGGTAAGGTGTCTTCTACACTTTCAGGGATATAAATCTAGGTTCTATTTAAAAGATGTTCAGAATATTGATTAGCTCAGAAGCAACGTAAATTGATGGGTTACAGAACCATTTAAGATGTTTATTGACTTTCATTGTCTAGGTCAATCGACTTGAAAATGAGGCTGGACACCCAGGAAAACGGCAAAAAGAAGTCTGAACATTATCAATACAACATTAAGCGACTTCCACATGATATTGTACCTGACAGGTCGCGGTACACAGTGCGTATTTTCATTGTTAGTAGGTAGAACAGAGGTTAAGATATGGTGAGGTTATTCTGAGCTTAGCTACAAGAAGTTGTGGGTTTGAAAAGCTTTTGACTGAAGCATAAACATCTTGACAACTTTTTTACCTTCCTTAAATAATATCTGGTCCGTCTGTTCGTCAAAGCATTCACATTGTGGGACTTGTGAAGGTGCTCTTTTTCTCTTCAGAATTCCGTAAACCAGCATTGGATGAAGAATTGAAGACCCTAGACATAGAACCAGCACTTAGCCGGATCTTTACTGCTTACTTAACAACTTATGAAGGCAGCAAATTATGCTGCATGGCAACAGAAACACGTGCTAAAAATTGGCCAAGATTGTTACAGAAGTTGTACTCGCAAATGCATGATCATCAGTTAAGTATATATTATCAATAGACCACAGATTCACATAAATCCCAGAATTCGAACACTATTAGTTTTTGCATGTATTATTAAAGTAAAGGTTTGCCCATACTCGCTTGCGAGCGTTGGGCCCGGTGCTGATCCCCGGTGTTAAGCCATCAGCCCTTAGGTGGCAATTGCCATACATCGGCGGTAGGTGGCCAGGTCTTGCCGCCGAACCCAAGGTTACCTGCGCAGTGACACTGCTACTCATTTTCACACTCCCATCTGGCGAGTGGCGGCTGAGTCAACCTTAAGGGGCCACCGAGATTAGATCCCGGTTCCTTCTGTTCTTCGTGCCAGCGTGTTACCAATCAGCCACCGCACCGCCCCGAATGTATGTATTTTTACTATTTATTTATTTAAGCATGAAGTAGAAATAATCCCTTAGGAACAAAACTGTTGTTTGGAGTAAGAAATGTTATCTCCGAGAACTATGGCCAGTTTTCACTGCATCCCGAAATATGCCGCAGAATGCTGTGGCAATTCGGCACTGGACCCAGATGGAAAGACGTGAGAATATTAACTATTAATTATTTTTTTCTTTCTACTTCTACTACCACTGCAGTTGCTGCCACTTCTTCTACCACTGCTACTACTAATACTACTATTATTACGACTACTACTATTGTTACTATTCACATGTTTCTGTTTATTTATATCCAGGTCGAAGATGGCAAAGTACTTTTGCTGCTGCACAAGGCTAAGCCAACATCATGGGTTCAGGCTTTGTCATCAACCGGTTTAGAGACAGATCAGGGAGTTTAGATGGGCTATACTGTCTCCAATATTAATCACTTCACTGTAATGGTATTACTAGTATTGAGATTACTATTGGTATCCATTTTCCTATCGATTCATTGATTATCTGCACATAAGAATCTGAGAACGTTTCTGTCATCATGTTGTCACGCTTTGGAGATTAACGTATAACTTGGTGTTTTTTCGATGTGCTGACGCTATGGCACTTGAATCGCCCCCAAAGGGTAAGGCTTTTGGACAAATAACTAAAAATATACACTGCAAGGAAGTCACAAAATAGGCAAAATGATCAGCTTAATTTGAAGGTCCTTTAAATTGCTATTTTGATGACATGCTTGGTTAATATGACCAGAACAGATTTAAGATCAGATACCACTTGCTAGCTGTTATTTGCCATCTATATGCCAGCTGTCCCATTGTATGGTTGCCTTGACTTTCTATATACTGATCCACATTTATAGAATTTACTGCCACTGGCCTTGAAAGACCTTTCTGCTTCACTTAGCTTATTTTGCAAAGAATTCAAGTTTTCTTTTTGTAGGCCCTTGTCCTTTTTGAGGTTGCGTTAAATGTCGTTAAATATCTGATGAATAATAACGAGATACCAAACCATTTATGACGTGATAGGTATTTTTATTTGTTCATATCTTACTTAATATGTGGAACAGACATAATCGTGATAATCTTTGCAGACCCTCTTACAACACCATTCGCTTATCGTGAGCTAGCAAGGTTGCATTTCAAGGCCAAAAATATTTGGGTCAAACACATCCTGACAAAGAAGAATGTGCATTAAGAGTACACCGGAGGCCTAAGGGGTGTCTGTGAAACTTCCTTATAAGGCGGTATTTGGGAGAGCTATTGCAGTTCTCATTTTGCAGCAAGGTCATTTATGAAGGCGAATGAGGTTAATTCCTATATGTCAATTCAATTTCACATATGTGACTTTTGTTTTGGAATGCTTAGAGGGATTAATTGTACTTTATGTTAGGAGCTACTTTCCTACCGCATCAATTATGTTGGTCAGTGGTTCCCAACTTTTTTTGACTTAGAGGCCGCTTTTTCTAAGTTGGAGGACACGAGGGCCACTTTTTCTTAGTTGAAGGACATTAGTGGCCACAAGGCTAAAATTTAATTAACTAAAAGCATATGATATTGTTATAATTCAATCAAAATAGAAAGCTTGATGTTATTTACAGACATCAAAATAAATTATTTGTAATAGAAAATAATGTGTTCTAGCGTGTCCAAATTTTCAATTTTTCATATATTTTTGTAATTCTTTGAGAGATGAGTGTCAATTTTTAGGCCTAGCGGGCATCTTTTGGCCCACGGGTTGGGAACCACTGGTCTAAATTATAACGGTTTGAATTCAGCCTCTCGAACTTAGACCCTGGCAGTTTTCTGAATTCTTGTCATCATGAAGATTGTTGTAAAATGCTTCAATGTATCTGCTGAGTTTAATGGTGATGTAATTTCAATATCCTCGTGTGTGTATACAATATACATGTGTTCTGTGCTTTTGAGGATACATAGCGGATAATTGTCAAGGATGTGCGGATAATTGTCAAGGATGTGCGGTCATATACCTGATGAGGTTTTCTTTTGCCTGTTGTTTCAAATGTTGTGCAGAATTTGTAACCTTTTATAAAGTAGAATGATCCCTTAGATTTTTTATTTCGTTTATTGAAAAGAATTTAATAGTCATGGATGTCTCATAGGATATTTCAGTAGGATATTTTCAGTGTTCGGATTAAAATTACTTGCTTCAGGACTGTTTAGAGTATCAAAACATCTCTATCAGCTGGCCATGGGAACACAATAGAATGTTTACATGTTTAGGGAAAAAATCTTTACATGCTACCTACTGTTCTTTTTTATTGCAGGTCTTTTAAGTTTTATTGCATTTTATTGAGTCAAGCTTTGCAAACCCAGTGAATAATTGCTGAAAAGTACTTGCTTTAGACTGTTTTCAATGATCAATTCTCTGTCTTTTATGTTTAGATTATAAATAAATTTTTACGAGATGCAAAAGTTTTGCAGATTTTGTTTGATTATAATTTGGAAGAGTGCATTTATTATACCTATTGTAGGTCAAAGTACTGCAGCTTAATCTTTGTATGCATTGCATACCCAAATACATATACTTGTTGTCGTCAACTTTAGTGCCTGCAGTTGCTAGAATTTAAAAAACTTGAAACCGGTCAAAACTCGTTGACAGATGAATGTACACATAGACAGTTGAACGTATGTTTTACTCTGCAATGCAGTACCGATTAGTTTTTCTCTTTGGTTTAAGGCTTGTTGTTGTTTACGACACTGTAATATCAAGCATGATCAGCGTCACCCTCCTCCTTTCTCCAGGCATGAGTCTGGCACCACCAAAGTACTGGCGGGGTGGAGTTGTCTTTGGTGTAAGATTTATGTATGTAGCATACATATTCACAGCACTTGGTCTGTCTGGGTATCTTTATGTAAAGTGCTTCTCACAAGCCTAGCTGTTCGGTTTTGTTCTAACCTGTCTTTTACTCTGAAATTATTGTCTCCCAAGTTCAGCTGATAGTATTCAGAAACTGCAACACAAAAACTTTAACCACATAATTATTCTGCTTGTTTACAACCATTGTTGGATCCAGAAGTTCATACAGTGATACTGGCAAGACAAACTGACAGACAGACAGACACGTTACTACTGCGACTGCATTATAGCAACGTACAAACAGTTGATCATTGTTCTAAATGTATCCGGTAAAAACTCGTAATTTATTGGAGAAATTCAGTCAGCAAACCACAACATCCCATATGGCTGGACAGTGGGAGGCCACAAGTGGGACTACAGCTGGTAAACAAGACTGTAATTAACTTTGCTAACTTGACCTCACACAACGTGTAGCTTATGGACACCTTGAGTTTTAAGTGGCCTCTCCAAAGTTTCACACGAGTATTGATATTCTGCAGGACACCATTCGTGGCTACAAACAACAGTGAAAGGGTGACTAATACCAGCAGTCAGTGGCTATCCACAGGTTACATACGCAGGGAGGGGTCACCGGATTTAGGTGATTTGCATATGGGTGAATATGGTGGAGGAGGGAGGAGGGTCTCAACAAAATGTACATACGAACAAAAAATTTCTAATTATGACGTTCACAATAACCTATTGAAAACTATTGTCCTAAATAATTATTTAAAACTATTATCCCAAATAATTATTTAAAACTATTATCCTAAATAATTATTTAAAACTATTATCCTAAATAATTATTTAAAACTATTATCCTAAATAATTATTTAAAACTATTGTCCTATGGTCATTCGATGTCATTTGTTTAACCACCCTCATCCATGTCTTATTGTTATTATTACAATTATTCTTATTATTATTAAATTCTGTTCAGATCTAAACAGTAAACCATAACAGTCAACAAATTTAAGCTGGTGAATATGATGTTTAACAATACAATAGATGGTAGTCTACGGTAAAATGTGTTATAGAAGACTTTAGCTAATTAACTTTTGTAAGGGACGGGGTAGAGAAGCTTATTTGTACATACGCATGGGGGTCCGCATAATGTATGAGTTGCAACGGGGGTGGGGTAGAAAGTACAATTTGTTGCGCACATAATATTTGGATTGACTGAAAATGACAAGTATATAGCATCGATCACATAATTATCATCAAGAAAGCGATTTAAACTTGTAAGAACAGAAACTAAAACTGTTTATAGTATTCACCATTTAACGACAGCATGTAGCTGTGTTGCAAACTAACAACGTCTGACTTCCACCACTATATTTTGTTTTAAAAGACTACCTAGACCTAGTAGCAAAACGACTGGGGGTACTGCACCCCAATGGGTAGTGGATGTATGAACCAAAGAGAGTTACGTTAGAGCCATTTTATGTTATGTCATTGCTCGATAGAAATTGAATCAACCTAATCCCAGAAAAATAGCGACATCTTCGGTTGTGATTTGTATTCCTACGAACTACATTTAAACAACAACAGTAAACAATTGCATGACTAATATTAATTTTGCTAACATTCTTGCTACTTAAAGCAATTTACTCCCGTCTCCATCGCAAGCGAGGCATGTTGACCCGCTCTAAGCAGACTACAACCCCTCCAACCTCTATCTAAACTGGAACAATATGTCGAGGTTAAGAAGGTCCTTGGCATGAAATCATCATAAAAGAAGACCACTTGAAGTTGTGCACCTAATTTGTAGCAGTTTCCCATTAGCTCTCAAAAACGCTCAAACATACAAGACATAATTAGCATCAGTGTAATTAACATTATTACCGTAAGTAGCCAACCAACTGAATTGCGAATATATGCTTGATTAAAGACAATACAAACGAGGCCACAACATCACTTGAATTAACAACACTGAGAGGCACGCACTGGATAAGACAAATGACCTGGGATAATGGAGATCATTTTATTCTTACCCATCGCCATTAAATGGCTGCCATCATGAACTGATGGTGATAACGAGTAACAATAACCCATTGGAGTTTGAAGAAATAGACTATAATTTATATATATATGCATGTATGTATATATATATTATAAATGAGCCACTCCTATTTAGGATCTAAAAGCAGTGAACATTCAAATTATCGCACAGCCATTTGGAGCAAGCAGTTCAGGAATGATGTTGTAATACGATTACCAGTACGCTTTCAAGAAATGCAGAAATTGATTGTACCTTTGGAATGTAGTTATGCTTAGGAGCAACCACCGACTTCTGCCTTAAGTAACTAGCTCAGATTCGGCTTAGATATCCCAGGATTTAAGAAATAAAGATTAGGATCTTCCTTGTTTCCAGCATAGCCTGCAATATTATGACAAATATTCAGTCGTGTTGTGCAAATAACGTAAGTCTAAGAACATGACCAAAGGATATCTAAGGAGGTATTGATAAACGAAAATGCCATATAAACTTTTGGTTACAAATTAACAAATTTGGTCACAATTCACAGAAAACACAGAATGATGTAGAATCTGTGCATTCAGATTAAAGCAATCACTATTCAAATTATTCAAGCCAGTTCAGAAGTGACAAATGCATCAGAGAGTGAAACAGGGAAAAAATTAACTCCATACGGTGAGTCTGTCCCCATTCCCACCCAATCTATCCCCATCTAGTCTGTCCCTATCCTCACGTGGTTCGTGTCTATTCCAAAAAAGATAGTCTTCACAAATGAACAGTAACAGCTCTTAAAACAAAGCATACTTCAAATTCAAAACTTTTCATTGCTATTTGTCGCTAGCACTGGCCAATAAAAAATGGACTCATTTAGACTCAAAACTGACAATTCCATGCAGGGGACAATGCTAAAACCTTAACCATGGGAATTGCCATGCTATTATTTCCATCCAACGGTACTACCATAAGCCTTTATAGCATCCCTACGGTATTACCGTAAGTTGTGACACGGTCACCATCGATTTTTACCAATGTAGCGCCATTTTCTCCATTACCATGTCACGCTCTATTCTGCACAATTAAAATGAAAACACTATTGGCAACAGATTCCGAACAACCAAAAATGACCCATGATCAGCAGTAAACAAACCATTGCTTTGTAACAAAGTCAAACAAAACGTGTTGCCTAGCCTCACAACATTTCAATATGTAAAATGTAAAGTTGTCCTGCACATATATATATATATATATATACATATCATGCATCATTATTATTGGACCTATAAGAAAAATTAATTTTTTAAAATACAATAACATGCAGGTGATTATACCCCCTTCGAATAGTAAAACCTTTGTACATTTCACAAGCAAAAAATTTGTAAACAGGAATTCTTGACAAGATTTTGGCAACAAAATAAATTGTTGTGGAAATTTGTTGGAACGCATCTTCGAGCCAATAACCACACTCGGAAATCCCGTCTTTCAAAAACCGTCGGGTTTTCCCTTCTTCCGCCAATCGCAGATAGCTGTCAGACAGCCATCCGGATGCTGAGGTTGGTGACAGGTGGATTTTACCAGCTGCACGACGGAAGGAAAACCCGAGTGCGGCGCCAGCTTGTGACCTTTCTTCGCCAGGCCGATGCGAACGCCCTGGACAATAATTTAAAGCCTGTCTAATCCACTCTTGAAACTCTTGAGTAGCATTACCACAATGTTAAAGACATCACTCGATAATTTTTGTTTGTTTATAGTTACTGTCCTATGGATATAATATGTACTTACTGTTTTGCATTTTAATAGGAGTGGTTTATTGATTTTATGCAGGCCTATGTCTTTGCAAATCATTTAAAACTATTACAGCGCAGACTGTGTCCTGATTTAATTTAACATTATATATATAGAGCATTATAATAGTACAACGAATCAGAATGTATAAGAATAGTCCATTTTTGTGTGTATATAATTTGTAAATCCTGATAATAAAGTCAGTTGGACTCAATATATTTGAAGGAGCGACAGCTCGTGATCTGTGGATTACCACAATGGCAAAGACATCACTCAAAAGTTTCTGTTTGTTCAACTTTACTAGGTGGTTGATTCTGAAACAGGATGGTCTGTATTTTGATGATTGCGGATATGTGCTGAAGGGATTTTGTGTTCTATCCCTGAAAGTACTTTGCACAAACTTGTCTGTGTTTCAGAACTGTTGACCTTTTTTATGTGCGATAAATATATCAAATAAATAATAAATCTATAAAATAATTCATTGTAAGCATATAAAGGTCTACCATTCAAAATGCACAAGGCAAACTTACATCAGGAAAGTGATCCTCAAAGTAAAGCTTGTTAGGCTCGAGCTGATGGTGAAGCCGAATTGTGTTGACGGCTTTGGCCACATCGTAACCGAAAAACAGATTGTGTGCAAGTACCTACAACAAATTCATGAAATAATTCAACACAAATCTAAGAGTAACAATAAATTCATGAAATAACTTAACACAAACCTAAGAGTAACAACAAATTCATGAAATAACTCAGCACAAGTCAAAGAGTACACCCAAATTCGTGAAATAACTCGACACAAATCTAAGAGTAACACTCTAAACCAGTGGTTCTCAAACTTATGCAGGCCACGGACCGGCAATAATTTTTTTTTAAGCTCGCGGACCACTGAACTTGAATGGCAACAGCAAAAAAGCGACATAGGCTATATTTAAAAAAAGTATATTATAAGCATTTTAAAATTTAATGAGTTATTTCATTAATTCAAACCTATCCCTGATAGCATTTAACCTTTTCCCCATTTAATTACATTTAAAAATTTAAACTCAAATTAAGTTTCAAATAAAAAAGTTTGTTATTGTAGCAATAATAGGGGCCTATATAGCCATTGACACATTATTAAGATTGTGCGCTAATGTCGGAAGCACCTGCTCGAAATAAAACCAAGAAATCAGAATATCACCATATTTTAAATAGGCCCTATTGTGGATTATATTTTCGTGTGAACGGTCGATTCTTTTTCAGCTTGGATGTTTTGCTCAGAAGCCGGTTTCCTTATAATAGACTTTTCTTTGCTCAGAGTGCCTGAGCGGTCATGCAATTTCACTGTTCTTTCATTTTATAAAGTCCAGACAAGCTTGCCTACAGTTTTTTAATTTTCTAAATGCTTCAAACACATTTCTTTATATTTAAAATTATAAAATTAAATGATCTACATCCAGTGATGCTTGATCAGCGTTTACTTCACTATCGCTCAACATAGATCAACAGAAATAAACACGAAACTGCATGATTGCAGTCATAGATTTAGTAAATTCAGAATAAATTTTAAAAATGCTTAAAAAACCATTTGCAAATTGGAATAAGGCACTGGTAATGTAGGCCTATTTAATTTTTTAAAATTTTGAGACATGCTTTTGAATAAATTTTGAATAATTCGAAAAATTTCACAATTTCAAATATATAAATTAACAATTAGGCTATAATTCATTTTCTCTCTAAGAGATCACGGACCGGTGATCAGGACTCCGTGGACCGGCACCGGTCCGCGGACCACCACTTTGAGAACCACTGCTCTAAACAATGCAATTGTGTTCACTCTATATCAGTTGGACCTCATTTCAGTTTAACTCATTCGATCTACTTAATTTGCACCATCAATGGCGCCTCTTATAATAGGTCTAGTCATTTAAAACACATTCTAGTTGTGCATGTTAAATTGTTAATTGTTATATTCGTTTAATTGGTAACACACCGCTATAAGGTACAGCTAAAGTGCAGCATACCTTCACAGCAGGGTAACTAGTTTCAACAGAGTCCTGCAACGGGGTGCTAAAATTTTATTAAACATATATCACCGACACTTTTGAGAAGTACTTAAAGGGATTATATATATATACAGATTTATATATAAATATATATATATACATACACAATATATGCTACACAGTGGTATAGTGGTAAGTTCCGTGCCTTGTAACTAGAGTATCGCAAGTTCAAATCTGCCATAAGCCACTCTGTAGCGTTCCTGAACAAGGTGCTCACCCACAATTGTCTGTGAGGACGACAATGGCAAAAAAAGCTCTCACTCATCTCATCCCTTGGTGGCATTGAACCTGCCCTCGGGCAAAGAACTCATCATCAAACTACACACCCACAGAAACACATACTACTGAGTGACATCGAAAATAACATGTGTATTCCGCCCCATAAGCATTAATATGGAAACATCTTCAAACACACAATCAGAGCTCAGTTCATTCAAATTCAAAGGTCATCAAGCAACCACAGAGTGTCAAGAGAAACTCAAACTAACGTAAGTAGCAGCTGATGTAATCTGTTTGCCACCGGCAGCTCCAATCACCATGACAACGTTATCATCTCCATCCACGATAATCGCTGGGCACATCGATGACATCGGTCGTTTCCCGGGCTCTATGAAATTCTCCTTACCAAGCGTTGATGACTGACCGGGGCTGACAAAGTCACCCATCTCGTCGTTGAAAATTATCCCAGTCCGTTTACCAACTGTCTTCGAACCAAACCTGAAACATCAGCACAAACCACAATATATCCAGGGCTGCACACGAGGGTATACGCGGGTACAGCATATACTCACCTCCGGCGGAAAACGGCATCGTATACTCACCTCCTGAAAAGTAGGGTATACGCCGGAAAAAAGCAGGATACACCATACATGCTAGTAAATCAGACTGTTTAAGATGGTTTTTGGGGCCGGATAACTAAAAAAGATCGTCACATTTTTCAGAAGGAAAAATGGACAAAATTTTCCCGAGATTTTGGCCGCGTGACTTTTAAAAAAAGGTCGTCGCAAAATTTTCTCCCGACCAGCGTGTACTCACCTCAAAATTTACCAGTACAGCCCTGAATATATCTGCAATGTTTTTCTAATTCACTGACAGAGTAAATAATAAATCTCTTCTAGTTTATAACCAGCATGAATTGTAAGCCAATTCTTTGCCAATTAATTATTATTACAAGCACAACTCTAATTTTCTGAAAGTTCCAAACAGCAAAAATTTTCATTTCCTGCAGCTTATCCCTAACCATAACCACACATTTTTATCGAAACCAAAAGTAGAACAGTTTAACAGATGCAATGTTTAAAAAAATACAACACTGTATCAAAGGGAAAGTCCTAAAAGGGCCAAAGCTCCATTCACAAGGGTCAGCCTAGAATAAATTCAATAAACACCGAATTAAATAGTGAAAAGATGGTAATTACGATACAACTGAAAGCTTAGGTTTTAAATACACAGATAACAGTTTCTATAGAACAAAAGCTCATCTAGTTAACTAATGTGCACACAATAAAAATTAACTAACCTGTAAAAAAGAGATAATTACGTAGTTGAAATCAATACAGTGTAATGGTAATTGTAATGGTAGGTATAAATCATAATTTATTTACACAGTATTGATGGTGGTAGTTGCCGACACAGCACCTCCGTTAGGTGCAATAATCGATAGTTGCGAAGTGCCGTGGTCTTCGTTGGTGGCAAATTCCGGATGGTAGTAGGAGACGTTATCATACGTGTGAGACGGGTTGATTCGGCCACGGATGTAGTTGGCAAAGTCATATGACGTCAGATTATTCATCGCCTACCGAAATTGTCAGCAACCAGATTAAAAAAGTGACCTGCCATCTGAAAATACTTGCGAAATACTTTTTCACAGAAATGCTAATTTCTTATCTACAAATTAATTTACTATACAACTAATACTATTCGGTTCATTATCATGGTTTTGACTAATAAGAAATTGCGTGCAAGTAGTTGGAGACACCCTTTATAACACAGGATTCAAACTAAACCATAAATCGAGAGAGTAACTTCAATGCTCATACTAGGCGTGACCATCAATGATGATCTTGGAGCAACATCACATGTCAATGCTGTTCTAAGTACCTGCTCTGGGTCGCTCTTCGCGCTTAGAGTCCTACGAGCCCATGGTCTCCCCTCTTCTGCCCTCCACGAGGTAGCCCGTGCAACAACCATCTCTCGTCTTCTGTATGCCTCCCCTGCTTGGTGGGGATACACCACTGCAATTGATCGCCTCAAAATTCAACGCTTTCTACAAAAGGTCAAGCGATTGGGATACCTCCCTTCTCATTACCCTGATCTTGACCGCTTGATTGATGATGCAGACGTTAGACTCTTAAAGTGTGTCATCTGGAATTTAAATCATGTACTCCGTAGCCTATTTCCACCTATTGTTAAAAGGCCTTATGCTCTGCGTTCGCGACCACACAACTTTGAACTGCCTAGAAAAGATGACTTTAATTTCATCTCACGTGTTCTTTTTAAGACTGTTCGCAGCTCTAGGAACTAGAAATTAATCTATCTTTGATCTTTCGCATGCTTCCAGCCCGAATTCTGCGGACAATCGTTACTTCAGCCTATTTAGTAAAGTCCTATCCCGTTCCATGAGGAACATAGGGAGGCGCTCATCTCCTTTTCCATGGCCCTGAGCCAGCAATGGACGAATCCCAAGGTCCTGGACACGAGGCCAGTGTGTCGCAGGACTTGCTGTTTACTTCCCAGCTTACGCCGGTACCAAATTATACTGCTTGGTGACAGAGGCACGTGTGCGTGAACAACTTGCCCAAGGTCGTTACCCGGAGTCGAACCCGCAACCTGCCGCTCCGAGAGCGGACGCGTTACCGGTCTGCCACCAGGTCGCACACTTCAGCCTATTTACTTCTTTAAAATACATTTTTTTGTTTCATGTAATAAGTTGCGGTGTGTCAACTTAGTTTTTCTTGAATAAATGAAGTATATAGTTTCATAGCAACATTACACAAGTACACAGACTAGAGCATCATCATAATTCAAAATTTATATAGCACCTTTTCAGCGAACTAGACGCTCTCAACCTGACCAAAAACGATCACAATCAAATTGTCATTAGCACTCTACTGAAATCGAATTAAACAAATAATTTCTTAAACTGATTGAACGTACTTTATTATTACCCAAGTTTCAGGAAATAAAAGGTACATGTATAAGTAAAAGCTCAAAAGAACCATAATATACACTGTACACATTATACAGACACATGATTACAGCAATATTGCACAAAAATAAACCCTTTTAACCAATTATGAAGAAATACGATCGCATAAAACTCGGAATCTAAGTTTCTAAAAGAAACATGTTGAAAAACAACCACTTTTCACCACAACAACCTCATGAAAATGTGAAAAATTATATGCAAACTCACAAATGCTGCAAAAGCATTCGCATAGCACCAAGTGAGAGTCGTATTCTCGGTGACAAGTGCACAGTTTCGAGTACAATGTACGCAACTCTCATCGAAACATACCTTCGTCACGTTAACAAAATCTTCATCTCCCAGGTACGACCTCATTGCATAACCAAACTTGAACGTCTCAACTATCTTATGATACGATTCAACCTCGTTTGAGGTTCCATCGATGTCTCCAGACGTGAAATTATAACCTAAAAACAAACACATGGATTACATTATGAAATACAGGTAAGGAAAGACAAAAAGTAACATCTCACCATTTACATGTAAGCTGAGACCCCGGTCTCATCCAAACACCCAGATTGTCTAGTGCTTGTTAATTTAATTAAACTTGGTTAACTAGTTAAGAATTGTGTCATCATACACTTGTGTTCTATTACCACCTCTGTCTAAATTTATTTCATTGTTACAGGTGGCCCACTAGTGACTAGTGGAAGCCAAGTTCCGTAGGGTCGTAGTCCTTTTGATCCATTGTTGTTAGTCAATTTTTTCTACTGTTCTTGGTTTTTTTTCAATGTCATTACTGTTCGTTGAGTTCAATAAAATTTATAGTTATGGACTCCTTTCGCGGCAGAACATAGGAGATGACGTCGTAGAATATTTGATTTCTTTCCTTTTTAAAGCAGTTACCATGGCAACTGCAATGTTTATGTTGATCAAGTCAGTCACACTGCTCTTCTGAATAACTTGGTATTCTGGAATTTTCAACAAGATTTAATTCTGACAACATTTAAATCAGATCATCTGATAAGCAGGGCACGTGGGCACGATGGTGTAGTGGTGGGTTCGGTGCGTTGGTGCCTGAGGGTTACAGGTTTGAATCCACCTCAAGTAGGGACCTTGAGCAAGTCCTTCACTAGCAATTGCTTGTGCACTTCAGCGTGAAACTCCGGTGCAGTGTCCGCGCTGTAGCCGGGAGCGTCTCTGCCTTGGAGCCTGAGGGCTACACGTTCAAATCCACCTCAAGTCGCCACGTAGGGACCTTGAGCAAAGTCCTTCACTAGCAATTGCTTGTGTGCTTCAGGGTGAAACTCCAATGCAGTGTTCACGCTGAAGTCGAAAGCGCCTCTGAGTAGAGAGCTCAAAGGGGCGCTAAAGTAAATGCGAGAAATAAATAAATAAAATAAACAAATAGATAAGGAAAGACCTTCCAAAATCCGGAGCATGTAGCCGAGCAGAACGCCGCTGGACGGTGGTCGGATGCTGATCAAGCGATATCCAAGGCTCTTCAACTCCATCGACAGGATGGATGAATCGCTGTCCTTGACTTTGTACGTTCTCAGATCCTCGGTGCTGACAATACCCTCTGAAACCAGGATTAATATTTATCTTAACAGAAATTAATAAACTACTCTACGAATGCAAACTTCAGATGAAGATGGATTCAATTGACGTTTTCTTCGGAGTAAAACCGTAATAATCTAATCCACGGACTTCCAATCCAAAATTAATTAATTCATTCATTCATTCAAGTATTTATATAGCGCCTCTTCAAGGAAACTACTCAGGGGCGCTCCCGACTCCAGCACGGCCAAATAGAACATTTTTAAAGTGCTTATAGAATGTGTCAGATTAATTAAGACTAAAGCATCAGAGTGGATGCTTCTGGTGAAGCCATGGTAACTCTCTAATAGCATCTGCTGCTTCAAGACATTAGGTTTAACGCTTTACCGACTGAAGGTATAACGCTTTCCCATAACATTTACTACAATTTGATCGGTAAAGGGTTAAGAGTTAAGCGAGACTGGAAGATAAATCAAAGATAACAGATCATGCAAACCAAAGACTACTAATCTTGAAGGCTTTCGAATGTAGGATGAATCGAGTGTCTCTTTTAGAGATCACGTAACAAGCAATAATTCCATTCGGAAATTAATGCCTATAATGTTGATTTCTATGTCTGTTCTCTTGGTAGCATATAAATTATACACTTTAGTTCTCATGCCTTAAAATTGGACAGTTGGGTGTTATAAATCTACCAGTCTATGCTCATTCCAGAAATCAAATTAAATTAATGTAATCTAAAGTACAATGGCTATTGTTAATGCCATTAATGTCACCCATAGTCAACGCTATTGTGATATTATTGTAAAGTATAAAGCATCACTTGACGGTCAAGCGAAACTGTAATCAAAACGACAATTAAACAATCGATTGGGGAAGTCTGGCCAGTTTTACATCTGTTCTTCCAGTTTAAATAATTAATACCACCCACTACAGTTAGAGAGGTCCGGGATTGAAGTATCCTCACCAAAGTCCTTTATATCATCGACAACATCCTGTGCAAGGGAACCAGTGTACATTGTATCAGGTTCCTTCTGAATCCTTTCTAGCGTGTCGGCCAATCGGGGACGTTTCATTAGGTCACCCTCTTTGTACACAGTACCATCATCTTTGATGAACAGTTCCCTAGATACGCGTAAAGCATAACTGCAATGTAATTACTGTAATGTATAGTAGTGGTAATGGTGGTGGCAGTAGTAGTAGTGGTAGTGGTGGTGTTGGTAGTAGTAGTAGCAGTAGTAGTAGTAGTTTCAGTTTAATGACACTGTGGGATAAAAACATCATTAGTGTCGCCCTCCTTCTTTATCCAGGCTTGGGACTGGCATTGTCAGAGTGCGGACAGTGGCAGAGTTTTAAGAAACTGCTTCTACATGTTTTGATGATCATAAAACCAACAAGAAAAACAAGCTGTTATAGCTTACCTGTATAGAACTGAGAAATGGACAAATCTGACTTTTAAAGCAATCAGGTATTTTTAAGCTTATTTACTCTGACGCAGACTAAGACAAGTGCTGCTAAAACTCAAACTCATCATGTGGTGCAATCTCCATTTATTTGAAGTCATATTTCTTTAATACTGATAAGCAGCCAATTCAGAATGCCTTGTAGCAATTTACAAAGGCACTACATAAATGTCAGATACATATATTGGTAAGTTGCCAGCAGACTGCTACCCATATTTCCGAATTGAAAACGAGCAATGGCGAATTCAAAACCTCTTCACCTCAAACTAGTCGTATTTCGAATCAGATCTTCGTTTTCCTTAATGAAAGTCGCCAAAGCCCAGCCAACAAAAAACCCATCTCTGCACATATCAATCGTTGGCTGAAACAGATCTGCCCAGGGAAGTTTCCCAAACTGTTTCCATGCCTCGTAATAGCCACGGACTTCACCAGGGACGGCAATCGCTTTTCCTCCTGGACAAGAAAACAAACACCTTTAAAGTTCTGGCGAGAGCAGTTTGAAAAATGGACTTGCCTTTTGTACCCGCATTTGAAGTTTGATTTCGGAAATGTCACTCGTCGCTTCACCATAACTCTTTGGGCTGTGAACGAGTTTTTCAGTTTTCAACAACTTCTTTCAGTTGCCAAAACTAGATTACTGTACATTACATTGCCTCTTACTTTATGCAAATTATGATAAACTTATGATCTTCACTTTCAATAGGTTCTAAAAGGCTTGTTACACTACATTACATACCAATGATTAAATTGCTTAATAGCTGATTTGTGCTGTATTGTAGTTTCGTTTATTGGCTAGAACACTTACTGTCAAAAGTGCAGAAATTAACATCGGATCGAGATCTGACTGTTACGGAAATAGAAACCATGCTCTGCAATATTTTCTATTATGGCCCAATGGATTGGACAAGTGTTGACAACTTATTGGGCTTGAAAAATGCACTCACATTAAAAAATTTCTCAGTGCTTGGACTGGCTTAGGAACTGCAAACTCATCCATAACTAAGTATAAAACTATGAATAAAATAAACAAATTACAAATATCGTGTAAAATAAGTAAACTTGGTCCTGGGCATGATGAAGAGGGAGCTGATAACAGGAAATGCTCAATAATTATGCTTGCAGTGAATGGAAGTTCTACAATGATGATGCGGACAATAAACATAATTAATAATGATGTGGCACTAATTAATTAATTAATCAATTCATCCATTCACTTGTTCATTCATTCACTCATTCATTCATTCAGAGGACTATATACAAGAAACAATGCAAAAACCACAACATGCAGCTATAATTCAGAACACTTACCAAAAGTATTTGAAGTTCCGTTTACAAACATATCTTTTGTAGCGGCAAGTGGTGCCACCTCTCTCGCATCAAAAACTTTCACTATCCGTGACGAACTGTTGCGTGGCCTAAATTTACAATAATTGTACGTATTAAAGTAATTAATTAATTTACACACACTTATCGCCGAACAATCTATACCTAATTTAAGATTTTCAGTCAGTTCCTCCAGTTTCATTTCCACATAACAAAGCACGATAGCTAGATTTAAATTTCCCCTGAATAAACAAATTTTTACTGTGTTTTCCAATGCATGTTGATTTTCTTAGTATGTTTTCACTAGAAGCAATTTTTGACTGATGTCTCTGCATGAACTAATTATCATGCTATCATATGCCATTATTTTTTGTTGGCTCTCAGTCGTTTTGTTATCTACAGCTTTGCATGTTCTCCCGACGGAAAAAGTTACTATCCATGCCACAGATTCACCTTTTGGAGTGACCGTGAGGACCACAAATTTAGTTAATAACAATAATATCAGATATAATTTAATGGCATAAACTGAATGCACAGGATCTTTTCTTTCGTCTGATAAAATACATTCAGCGTTGTAAAATATTCTTTAAACAATTACCACAGCCTATATTTTAAACTGCTTAAGAGCAACTCGTTTAAAAATTGAAATAAAATTTAGTTAATGCCGATCTCGGTCAGTGCAACATTTACGATAAAAACAAGAAATGAACGTAACATACGTATCGTAAACGACCATTTGAAATCCGCCGCCAATTCCACAACTCATCGCGTTGTGAACACCAAGACAAAGCAAAGCAGCAATAGCGGAATCAATTGCAGATCCATTCTTGTCGTGCAAAATAATCCTGAGAAACAACAAAAGAGGTAACGTAATGTAGTTTAGGTATGGTGAGGAAAGGTCACAAATTAAGGTCCTTGTCCTTCGAATCGGTGTTTCCAATTTGCCATGAAGGCACCACCAACACATGTAATGCGCACTGAGACAAGGGCAATTCAGCAACACAGAAGATTCCAGGTGATAAAGCATGGAATGGTACAGTAATCCTAAACTTTTCCTAATCTAAAGAGTTGTGTTATCCTTATGGTGCTTCAAGTGAAACTGTAGCCAAACTTTTTTTAATCCACCAGAGTTGTGCACTTAATAATCTATAGTTCAAGGACATCATAGGTCATGCAGAACACTTTGTAACAGATAACGTTGGCACTGATAAGCATAATTCTTTACATGTCTGTATCAATGTCAGTCCTTGTAGGAATGCTCCCAGGATAGAAAAGGCTGCTAGATATTTTGCTGACAACAGCAATCTCTCACACAACCTTTCCTTACAGACTACACCGTTATATTTCAACGTTGCCAACAGCTGTTGTTCACCACAACAGAAACTAATTGCGCAGAGATGAGAGCATAGCTTAACCATCTCATAACAAAACAACAGCTGAGGTTCATGAGCTACAGCAGGACACTGACAGAAATCAAATTAGAAACATCAAAGAAACACAAACCCGACACAGGATTAACATAAAACGCATAAATTCCCAACTCAAAAAGACATGGAAACAGCAAGGCCACAGCTGGCGTCAAATCATCCGCATGACCAGATACAGTGCAAGACACTCATTCACAACTCGTGCTCTGCTGGACATGGCGACTTCATTGTTCCTCCGACCCGTACGTACCTCCACGGTCTAGCATACAAGTTTTCCTGTGGTCGGCCCATCCTTGGCCAAACGACTTACGACATGGACTATTCAGCCTCTCCTTCCCGCCACTCTGCTAACACTTTGACCTGCCTAGCTTACCCTTGTCCTGCTTCATGACCTGCCAAAAATTCTTTGAAACTTTCAATATTTCTTTACAGTTAATTATAGACCTTCTACCTGCTGAATAGCTCCCACGACGCGACCTGCCGAAATTGTAAAGCTGGTGCCATCACTGCATAAATACCATCATGCTCGATGTGGCTCCATTGCGTCTATGATGAGTCTATCGTGAATTGGTGCAAAATAAATTTCAATTACAGTTACAAACCATGTGCCTATGTCTATCATCGCTACTCTCAGTTCCCTGACCAACACTTGCCATGACTTGAGAACAGCTGCTTTGCTGTTCATTCAGAACCGTGCCCAACACTCCGTTTTGCACTTACAAGTCGGGATGTCTCATAATTCTCCTCAAACTGCTCCTCCATCTTGTTGGACCAATCATAATTGCATCGTAATCTCGTAACCATGTAACAAACCAGACTGCTAATCTGTTTTGTAGTATCATCCATTGATGCTTGAAGCAGGCTGTATTACATCAGCATCTTATAAATTGTTCCAAATAGCAAAGATTAGATATGTGCTGGACAATCGCACTTTTCGACAGCAGGAATGGAAATCTGGCATCTAGCATATCATATATCTACTAAATACATGTATGTACGTTTCCATATAGAAAGGCTAGTACACATGCAACTGGTGCAAAATAACCCACGTGATCAGACACAGCATTATAGTATTATGTATCATATCGACCATGCATACTTTCCAATGGTAGAACATTGGCTGGCATCCGAGGCGACAGCAGCGTGTTTGTAACCTCCAGAGGCAGAAGCTGGAGCATAAGGCCACGAATACCAGATGAGTACGGCAACGACTACAAGGAATATTACCAGCACTCCGACGGCGATGGCAGTTCTTATGCAGTTTCTACAACACAACAACGAAGCCTGAAACGTTTAGATCAGATGAAAAAATAAATTTTGAAGTACAAATATATTTAAAGGAAACGAGCACAACCTTAAAAAATTATTTTAACACTGTTCAGCGTGTTTTCAGATTTAATAATACGGTTAGATGCAGCAATCTTATTATCTAAATATCTAGACCTTCACTCAAAAGTCAGGTGCAGAATGCAGAGCACCACTGTATTCACAAGCACTGCATCGAGTAAGAGGGTAGTCAAAGCGTAGTCAAAGAATTTCCAGGCTTCGTTACAATAGGTCAGAAGATGTAGTGCAACTACTACTAAGTAGGGTATCGATTAGTAGTGCCATGTAATAAAATATTACTTCCGACAGCCAAACGCAAGTAGAAGCTATGCCACATATAGCATCAGCAACATCACCATGGTAAATCATCTTTAAAAAATTACAAATTATATCAGCTTAGTTAAACAACAGCTTTGCCATTAGGGAAGTTCAAGTCATTGGCCAATATAGTTATACAGGTGTAATTTAAATAGTTCATTTATATAGCTTAATGTAATTTACATGCTTTTTTATTAATGCAATTTTAAATGGTTTTCACCCTGCAGTACATGAATAAAGACCTACTCTTTACTGCTACTTTCCCATAACACTCCGGATGGGTAATTATGCGCTCAGAGTCATAACCAGGATGCTGTACACGTATTAACTTCATTTTATAAAATATTATTAGTACTTCTATATGCCATCATTTTTAAATTATGCTATGCCCTTTCGTACTTGTAAATGGAGTAATAAAGACCAGTGTTGTATGGTAATGAAGTAAAAGTAACGGGTCACTGCACTTAAGTAAAAGTTTGAATACTTTCACTTGTAACGAAGTATCAAAAAACTATTCGGAAGAATACTTTTTAGTACTTTTACTTAAGTAAAGTAAATCCGTTTTACTTTTACTTGAGTAAATTTGACAGATACTTTCAACAACACTGGTAAAGAGCATACTTACTTACATACTTGTAATTTGTCAACGTTTATTTACAAATGCCCTTACTGAAAATACACAGACCCATTCATAAATATGTCTCTGGAATTCTAAAGCACCACTAAGCACAGGCACCAGCTTCCTTCAAGAGTTTATGCAAAGTCAAAGGGGTCATCCAGAAATTTACCATATGTGACAACAATACAGTCAGTTGCATGAAGACAAAAGAGAGCATGATGCAAAGGAGATAAAGTGAAATGTATTCAGATTGAGATAATTGTGACAGAATGGGCACGTAATGCCGACTTTGCAAAATTCATACTCAACTTTAAATGTCTCCTGTTTTGCTAAAAAATAATACCAGAAAAGGAGACAATATTTTGAATAACTTAAGCATAACCACAAACTATGACATTTAGAACTTGTGAAACAAATGTCATTTTTCTATTTTATAGTCTCAAACTGTAGACAAATTTGCATTATGGCTAAAGAAACGCTTTGTACAATCATACCTGTTAGATTTTTCATTTCGCCGATTGGACATTAGAAATCCCTGTTTCGGATCTTCTGCTTCATCCATGTTTCAAGCAGGCAACCTTGGAATAAGGTCCAGAAAGCTTAAACTCTCAGACAACCCAGCCCGTCCCTACCTACTCTGCGAAAACAAATAAACCAAAGACAAATTAGGATCAAACGCCAAGCAAACATACGTTTACAAGCCGTACTTTGAACCCCATTAACAAATTCGTAAAGACACATCGTGGAGGGTGGAACGCCGCCTGTCATAGCTAGAGCATCTCCTCCAAGGCTTAGGGCAGAGGTGGCGAACCCTTTAAGGGTGAGTGCTAACCTACTAATGCTAGGGTTAAATCATCATAAAAGGTTTTCGCGTGACCCTCGGAATTTTCCATAGTAAGCCTACAAATTAGTTTTCTTACATTGTCACCTTTGAAGTCTCTCCACTTCCGATCTTCTGTTTTCGAACTTTATCTCACGAGTGCGAGGTCGTTGCGAACATAAATAAGTCAATGGTTCCGGGTCATCTTATCATTTTGATGCCGAATTGAATGTTTTTAATGCAGTTAAAACTTTGCGAAGGTAACCTAAATGCACAAATTTAATTTAGGCCTATAAACTTCATTTATATTTCATAGATTCAGCTGCAACTCTTTATTTTGCGGAGTTCTAGTTAAGTTCTAGTAGTAGTCTGAATCATTGATATGTATATATAGTAACTGGATAGGTAAAGCTTCGGTTACTGGTCTATGGCAGACGGCGAATCAGCTCTGACTTCCGGTATGGGCAGCGTGTACTTGTTTATATGTAAAACCATGTTAAATTCGTCAACTTTAAAGACTATTTTCAAGAAATCGGGTCAGTGGCCGCTAAATACATTTAGGTTGATTGTTTTGTATGTCACTCAACTCAAAAACCCCAGGCTGGTTTTAAACAATTTTGTATCATTGCTGAGAAATTTGCGTTTTAAAGCGAAGTGGTGTGCCGCCTATCCTTTACTATGGTTTGCCTCTAGGAATTCTGGGAGTTGCCCCAGAGAATCTTGGGATTTGCCCCAGAGAATCCTGGGATTTGCTCTTGGCTTGCCTCAAGGAATTCTGGGATTTTGCCCTTAGTGAGCGATAATCCGAGCTTTCATAGGCAATTAGCTATCCAGTGACTATATATACATATCAATGGTCTGAATATTGAACTAGTTTACCTTGCGTAGGTAAGTAAGTAGGTCTAAGCAGCATAAACGCGGCAACACCATAATAAGTTATATGCAACTTAATATGCAAGGACATTTTATACATGCTGAAAATAAATTAAGCAACAATTCTATTAATTTTGAACTGAGTCAGCCAACAATGGAACGAATGGATTTTAATACGTCGGATATCAGTCAATGAGATAAACTTTGGCCTATCAGTCAATGAGATAGGCCTAAACTTCTCAATGAGCTCAAATAAAAATAGGCTAATATATCTGTTGATTAGGCCTACAAAGACCAACTGAACTTTGAGAAAGTGCTATTTGAGGATTTTTGGATAATAGCCTCCGCTACAATAAATGAATGCAACAGAGGAAAGTTGCCATGAACGGACCACTTAAGACAAACTTATAGACCTCTAGGCTCTAGGTGTAACCTAGCTACCGCATGAATGCCACCGATTTTCTAAAAATAAATTAAGCCACGTGCTTGGTTGATATCTCATACAGGCCTATGCCGCCTAGGTCTTTGCTAGTATGTTGTTAATGAGCAAAAACCGATTGAACTCATGGATTTATGAGAAATAACCAGCCTAAACACAAATGGAGCTGTAGGCTAACACTTTAAGCCCTGGCTATACTAAGTTAGTCTAAGTCTTTAAACCAACCGGCCAGTAGGCAGTAGCAGGCCTATCTGGCCTAGCCTATGCCTGCACATTAGCCTATATCCCAAGACCTTTCCACTCCTTGATTATATCCTATAACAATAAAATCGTACATATACCTTAATGGTCCCAAGCATTAGACTTCCCTTGCTTTGACCTAGCTATAGGCTTAATGAGGTGAATAGGCCTTGGCAGATGACCCTTGCCTATTTCGTGGTCATGTATTCGGCGGCCAGATTAACTTCTTTGATTCAGTCTTCGAGCGTGTCGCTTGGACTTCTTACCAGTGGCAATTGAACACGAAGTTGGTGTTCATTCAAAGTAGGCCTAATGCAGTAACATGACGAGGCTCTTCATACAGGCTACAATTTAAAATGCATAGCCTAGGCCTATTGCAGTCGGCATATCGTATCGTAATCGTATCCTCGAGATTTCTACAGTGCCCATAAGAGCGATGTCGCGGGAACCCGCATATTCACAGGCGTTTAACCAATGCAAAATCGAAAGGCAGCTGGTCAAGATCCGGAGAGGCAGGCAGGTCGCAGGCAGGCAGACGGACGGCTAAGATGTTTCGAAGAATTGAAATGACGAGGGGTGTGCGGAGAAGATAAGGAATCAGGATGGGATAGGTGAAAACTGAAAAGCAATGTTTTCAGTTTTTAATAAATCAATTAAATCATGACACGTTGAGAACCATAAACATACTATGTTTAAGCCTACACATATCGAAGAGGTCTGTTGGCGCGATACCGGTGTCACGTGACATAGTTTTCCCTCTAAAAAATCTGCTCACCCTTTAGTGCAGAAGAACATAAAATTAAGTGTGACAGTAAATCATCGAAGGGGAGTTGAGAGAGTGCAGGGAGGGAGGGAAAGAGGAAGAGGAAGAGGGAGATGTGAGCTGCGAGTCCATATCATGCTTGAAAGAAATCTGTGGCTTCTGATGTAGAGTGTCATTGAAACTGCGCTGTTCGTAATTCAAACCACTATAAGGGAGAGAGTAGGAAGGGCGTCAGAGAAGGGGCGAGAAAGGAAGGGGCGGCCGTGGTTGACCCCAGCTGCCCTGGAAGATCTCCGCTGCATCCCATAATAGAGCGGAGTCTGTGGGAAGCGCTGATCCCCTTTCCAGATAGATGGCGACACACTCGATCGTCTATTAATAAACGCCTCTGTAGCGTCCTCTGCCCGTCCAACTATTCGTCTGTCTGTCTGTCTGTCTGTCTGTCTGTTTGTCTGTCTGTCTGTCTGTCTGTCTGTCTGTCTCTCTCTCTCTCTCTCTCTCTCTCTCTCTCTCTCTCTCTCTCTCTCTCTCTCTCTCTCTCTCTCTCTCTCTCTCTCTCTCTCTCTCTCTCTCTCTCGCTTTCCACTCGCCTCCTTTCTCTCGTCTTTCTGTCTATGTCTGTCTTTATGTTTGTCAGTCTGTCTCTGTCCCAGTCTATAACCCTCTGTCTGTCTATCTCTGTCTCTGTCTTTGTCTCTGGATATGTTTATGTGTTTGTCTTTCTGTGTGTGTGTGTCTCTGTCTCTGTCTCTGTCTCTCTCTCTCTGTGTGTGTGTGTGTGTGTGTGTGTGTGTGTGTGTGTGTGTGTGTGTGTGTGTGTGTGTGTGTGTGTGTGTGTGTGTGTGTGTGTGTGTGTGTGTGTGTGTGTGTGTGTGTGTGTGTGTCTATGTGTCTATGTATTTGTTAGCTTCGGGGTAATCTGCTCTGACCGTACGCATCTCTTCGATAAACTGCTGCAGCAGCTGGCGAAGCAGTGTCTGTGTGTCTGTTTGTCTGTTTGTCTGTGTGTGTCTGTGTGTCTGTGTGTGTGTCTGTGTGTCTGTGTGTGTGTGTGTGTGTCTAGCATCATCTCTGTCGTCTCATGTTACAGCGAATAGACAATCGAACGAAGGATTGATTTTCCACATTGGAATAGAAGTTACGAAATATGAGATCATATTAAAGGGCAACGTATAGTCTGTTATTTATTCAATTATGTACGCACGTGTAATTGTCTACACTATGCATTCATTATACATGCATACATGTGTGTATGATTATACGTACATTATAAATAATGTATTTTTTTTTTTAATGGACAAATAAACATCATACATTATAGGCCTAATATGATTATGTGTGTAGGCAGCCTACGTTCATTTGTTTTCAAGGTATACGTAATATATTTTCGCATTTTTAAAAAGTATGTATACGTGCACTTGTCATAGTGTCCCATCAAGATTAAGCTTAGCCTATGCATGTATCTCCAGTTCTCCACTAAACACTTAGCTACTCTGCGAGCTCTATACTCAGAAGAGCTCCCGACTACAGCGCGGACACTGAATCAGAGTTTCACGCCGACGCGGTGAGCAATTGCGAGTGAAGGACTTGCCCAAGGTCCTTACGACGCGGCTTGAGGTGAATTCGAACCTGCAACCCTCCGGCTGCAAGGCGAACGTATACTCACTACACCACCGCGTCCCACAGTACATGTATGTGAGCTTATATAATAATTTATTTACACAAAATGCACATGCATTTCACAAATAGCCTACATATTAAATATAAAGTCTTATTATAGACTTAGACTTACTTAGTACTTACTTACTTACTTACATAGTCCCTCCCGTGCAGAACTGCACATCGGGCAACGCAGTTTCTCCACTCCTCCCGGTTACATACATAGGCTACGGTTACATATTTATACATACTTTAAATAACCGGAACTACCTATATGTTAAAAGTGGACTTGGATGACCTGCAGGAGTGTGTATATGCATGTATCGCCACTAAACACTTAGATACGTATACAGATTGGTTACCAGTTGGCGCAATCTGAGAGGTCTAAGGAATCCTGCAGCTCGTCTTGTCTTTTGGGAAATTGCAATCTGCAACCAACGACGTGTTTTGGGTACAAAACGTGATTAGTACCCAGCCCACGCTCTTTAAAACAGTATCTGCTAATATCAGACACTACAGGTTACAGCGATGCGTCGACCAGACACCACCATGGTTTTTGGTCACTGCAGCATCTCTCGTATACAGTAGTGAGATATGTTTGCACTTTGAAAAGCAAATAGGTTCCGCCACTGCCGATTTCTAGTGGTGCCAGTTAAAAATTAGGATAAAAGAGGAGGACGAAGCTATAGCCTAAACATCTACGTTACGATGCATCATCCTAATACGGTAATTAGTTTAATAGACCTTATCCTACTTAGGGGCATAGGCTGCGCTGTTTCCAAACCCCCAACTCAAAAGTAATTTTAAACAAAATTAAAATGGGTCTCCTTAATTAAATGAAATACCAATTTAAATACGATGAAAGCACGTGGATGTTAAATAAATTAGGTTTTGAGGAAAAACGGAAGGCAATGTACGGTAGGTTTTTGAGGATCAATGTCAAAGGGCTTAAGGGTAAGACATCGCTAAGGACTTCATGAGTAGGCTAAGCCTTCTCTTACAATAAGCTACTCGACGAGCTTAAAATTATATATAGACACCTCGTCAAGTGATGATACTTTCTACAAAGCCCTAGTTCTGTTCAATAAGAACAAAACGACTTAGCCTATACAAGATAAGACTTACAGGCAGTGCCTAAAGTGTGGAAAAATAAGTGCATGGACGCCCCTTACCTCTCAAAAAGAAGTGCCTGGACGCCCCTTACCTTTCCAGTCTGTGCTTGCCAATAAGTGGCTGGACGACGTTCAGATTTTAAAACAATTGCATGGACGCCGTCCATGACCGTCCAGGCACACTTTAAACCCTGCTTACAAGCAGGACTTAAAGTGCATGTGGAAGGACGGTCATGAGCGCCGAACATGAACTTATTTTCAAAACTGAACGCCGTCCTGTCCCTTATTTCGCCAGAGCCGTTCAGGCACTTCTTTTTTTTACAGTTTAAGCACTTCTTACAAGTAATCTTTACAGTTCAAGCTGGTGAAACTGCAGAGCATAGATGGGCACGTCATTACATTCATGTGTAGCCTATATTGGGGGGGGGGGGGGGGTGTCGTTAATAACAGAATAACCTCAATAGATAATAGGGTTGTAGGCTCTGAGCCTCTGTGTAGACGCTTTTATTGATTGAGGTTGTCGTTATATCACTCAATCGCTAACCGAACAATTTTTGATCGATTATGGGGTTTCAGGGATCTGATATATTTGTTTTATTTCTGTATTTTTGAGCTGCCTTGTGTGACCTATATTTTAATGTTGATTTGCGCTTGACACGGGTCACAGCGACCGCTGACGTAGGCAGCAGTCGTTGCTGTTCCATTAATTGGTATATGTTCACACGCTCTCAGCGATCGTCGGTCGCTGTCTTCAAAGGCCGTGCCGCTTGCAGTCGATGAGGGTAATTAAACTTTCGCACGCTCTCTGAGGTGGTCTGATGATCAGAGTGAGCGAGGAATACAGCCAGCCAGACAAGCACAGGCAGGGACACGGATTGAGAAGGAAACACTGTAGGCGTGTGGGCCTGTGTATGTGTATTTTCGCAAGGTTAAACTGGTGCATCTGTGGTCTACGTGATCAACGGCAGATGACGCTTTTCAGAAGGAGAGATAGACAGAGAAAGACAGCCACTGCTGGGCAGACGCGGAGATACACAGGAGAGGACACAGGTGGCAGCTGATTTTTGGCGCCTTGGCAGCTGCTGGTTCGGCGCGCTCGGCTCTTCAGCTGCGCATGCGTAGTAGAGGGACGCTCTCCTTGTCAGGCAGTAATAAAAGAGCAGCGCAACGCTGAGAGGCTCAGTTGCGCATAGGATCTCAGGGCGGTCGGATGTATAGTGAGTTGCGCACAGGATCTCAGGGCGGTCGGATGTATTGCGGCGGTTGGTAGTTTTAGGCTCGATCAAGTTGGTGAAGCATGGCCAGGATAAGCGCCTGCTTGCACTAGTTGCGCATACACGGATTCTGTCGGCGATTCATTCTCTCTCGACATGGAGTCGATTAAATAAAAGAGTTTGTTTGTTGCGAGAAATACATCAGCGTCGCTGCAAGTTTTGTCTTCGCTCTCGCTTCGGATATATTCCTGGATTACTAATTCAAGGCCTCTCTTCGCCCTGTCACACGGAGTGATTTATCGTGGGCTTCGAATCGTCAGCGTTCTGAAATTGTGTTGCGAAGCGGTTGTTCGTATGGTTGCCTAAGGGCGTCTTTCTCAAACGGCTTGGATAAATAGCCGAAATTGTTGTTCATTGCGAGAAATCAGCATCGGATTTAGCTGATCTTTTCGGGCGCTTCAAACTCGACGCCTTTCTGTGTGTTTCGTCGCATCTCTTGGATATCGTCTTCGTCGCTGTTCTTCGCACACGATCGGCTTTGTCCCTTGTCTTCGGACATAAGGTACGCTTTATTGGGGAATTAATACGATCGGTTATTAAGACATTTTGGGCTGAACTGAAATTGGCTGTGGGACTTGAGAGCCAATCGGGATTTAAGTTAGGCATACTCCGGTTGATAGGTGTTTGCATTGAATTGTTGCATTTGATTTTCATTGAATGTCCTTACAAAGGATAGGAACTGATAATTGAACTTACTGACTTTTATGTTTGATTGCTTTGAGCATAATTGATGTCAATTGAAGATTCAAGTGATTGTGAATAATAAGAAATATTAATTAAACTTCCGACTTTGATCATTGATGGCATTGAATGCAACTGACGTTGAATGAATACTTGATTGATTGTGAGCTCTAAAGATAGAAGTCATTTCTATAGCGCTATGGAGGAATCTAGGCCAGTCACCCCTGCTCAGCCTTCACGGCCCCCTTCTTCTATGGAGGTATTGCTCGAGGCAATACAGACTAATGCTAAGTCAACTCATGATGCTATGACTTCTATACAGTCGTCGTTGCAACTCAATGCCAGAGACACGCAAGAGGCGATTGCCACGGTGGAGCTTAATGTCCTGGCAGTGCAATCAAATGTAAGAGAGGAAATCTCTTCTGTAAAATCTTATGTCAGAGATACGCAGGATGCTATTTCCTCAGTGCAATCAAATGTTAGCGATGCTATTTCCTCAGTGCAATTAAATGTAAGAGAAGAGATCTCGGCGGTAAGAGATAATGTCAGGGAAGCGCTGACGGAAGTTGTATCACGCTTGGAAAGATTGGAGACATCGCCGGTACCCAAGCCTGCTGTGGATTTGAACCCTGGTTACCTCACCGCTATTACCACTGCGGACGCGCCATACCACTCGACCATCGGCCTGGAAGAAACTTTGGGTGCTAGGCCTAAAGATTTCACGCAACCTGGTATATTGCGAAGAAGTGATAGATTGGCTGGTAGGCCGCCAATTTCATATAGGGAGTACGGTAGTCGAAAAGACTGGCCGCCTTTCCTGGGTTGGGATTCGAACCCAGAAGTCACCTCCTCCTGTCCTCCCTCTATCTCTAGAGCTCGTCCACAGCAGCACGCGGTCCCATCGAGCGAGGATCCGGAAGTGGCGACTCCGGGGATGCCGATAGGGGCGGGCGTTACAATTGGTACCAGAAGTGGGGTCAAATTAGTTCTAGAGATTTTGGCGATGATAGGTTAGAAGAGGAAACTGACTATGCTAGAACAGGCGAAATGGCAATTTCTTTTGAAAGAAGGAAGGAAAGGGAATTTGCTGATATTGTGGATATAATGTCTGATGATGGTAGTGTAGACATTGAAATCAGCAAGATAATGGAATCTAGACCTAAAACTGTTAAAATAATTGATAACAGAATGCATGCAGCACGGCAACCGGAGTTTAGAAATTTGGAAATAAATAAACCGATCGCTAATAAATTGTCACGGGAGGGGGGTGATAAGGTCAATCCAGTTCCTTTTGCCTCTTCGTCGCCTTCCCACGGTGCATATTCTCGACTTGATCCGCAATGGAGGATGCAAGAACCGCCTGCGTTCGTCGATCAACAAAGAGCGGAAACGGCGCAGCACCGGATCGACAGCCGGCAACCAACGTCGGGAATGCCGACCTCAATGCCCGACGGTGCTTTCCACGGTCGTGCAACTTCGACCATGGTTGGTCGAGATTACGCTCGACCCGACCTTCCTCCTGGACCAGCGGCGATGGCAACGGTCGACTGGATGCAACCATACGCTCGACCCGATCATTCAAACATGCCGTGGAGGTATGCTCCGACTTACACTCCGAGCGCTTTCTACGGTAGCAGCGACAACCGGGTTTGGGTTGACCCGCTTCGCTGTCCCGACTCGTTTCGACCAAGCGACGCCGTCTTTCCTCGGTGGCCAACGGTCGTGGAATCGGCGAGGATGAGTTCATGCCTCGGCGCGCAAAGCTTCGGATTTAGCCGTGATGCCGAACTACCGCGATGTCAGGCGGTAATGAAGTCGACACCTCTGGAGAGAAATGAAACGACGGCCGATAATAAAGCGACGTCTGCGGTTGGTGAAACGAAAGCACGGACGTCTACCAACGCTTCAGTCGGCCCTATTAAAGTTGTCCCGACGACCACCGTCGCAACGCAAACGACCGGCGACTGGGAGCTACCGTCGATCAGTTCAAAGGGAACAGTCAAGGAACTTGAACCGACCGCGTCTGCAACAGCTAAAGAGGGCGAGGTTAAACAGCCATCGACTTCTCCTCCTAAGCCAACACAATTCCTGAAACTCGGGTCTTTTAGCGGAAAGACGGACGTTGAAACATTCTTACGAAAATTCTCCGTGTGCGCCAGGAATAACAGATGGACGGACGAGGAGAGGTTGAACCAATTAGTAGTCTCATTGGTTGAACCGGCGACTCATTTGCTGAGCGAGTCGAACGCAGATAGCTTGGACACTTGGACGGCTTTGGTACAGCGACTTCGAGAACGATATGGTAACGCTGAACAGCAAGCTTTATTTCAGACACAGCTGAGTACTCGAAAGCAGAAAGCCGATGAAGATATGGGAGTGCTGGTCGATGATGTGCGCCGTCTGACCACGCGGGCGTATCCCGGCTCTTCAACGGTCCACAGCGAGGCAATTGCTGTTCGTGCATTCCTGGATGCCCTGAGAGATAGAACTCTTGCTCTGAAAATCCGAGAGCGAGAACCGAAATCCCTCGACGAAGCCTACAAGGTAGCGATGCGATTGGACGGCTATCAGAAAGCAGAAGACGGTGGCCATGAGCAGCACGAACGACGGTATGGACGTGTTAACGCTGTCAGAGAAGAAGAAGAATCGGTGGTGGAGGCCCTGCTACACCGCATAGAACAGTTGGAGAAACAAGTGAAACAATCGGTGCCGACGCCTCAACCCAGAGACAATAATCGCGGGTCATGGAGAGGCCAGAACGGGTCAACAAGAAACGAATGGTCGAACGCCAATGGAGGCAATGGACGGGGAACTCCACGGTGTTTCCTATGTCATCGGCTCGGTCATTTGAGCTCGGCCTGTAGAAGTCGACCACCGAGAGAAGTGGAAACGGAGGCAAGACCATCGCCGCGGAGATGCTTCGAATGTTCAGCAACGGACCATATAGCGCGCTTTTGTCCTCTTCGACAACAGCAGCAGGCTCCACCTAGCGACAACCTTGGACAACCGGTGGGCGATAACCACGACAACCCCAGCGTTGGTCGTGTGTTCGCTGTTCGGTCCGCTCCAGCGCCGAGCAGGGATCAGCGGAATGGGCAGAACCAGGAGCGTCGGTCGCGGAGGTCGCCATCATCGTCGAGGAGGCGAGACAGTGGTCGGAACTCACCAAGAGAGGAACGACGCTGTTTCTACTGTGACGACAGTTCGCACCTTTTGAGGAGCTGTCCGCTTCGCAATGGACCCCCTGAGGACCGGATCTGGAGGATGCTGGGAGAACCGACCGGACTTCGTCCGCCTGAAAACTTGACGTCGGCTGGGTAACTTTGCTGAATGACCGCATAATGGCGGCCGTTTTGAATGCAGAAGCATCTGTAACCCTGTTTTATTTTGATTGTGATGAATACGTTTACTTTACATGTGGAAGTCTTTACATGTGTGTGTTACTGTGTAAATAACTGTATTCTTGCATCGTATGTTGTGCATTCATATGTGTATTGCATAATATTTGTATTGCATTGCCGACTGTCTGATTAATGTTTGCAATGGTGATATAGATTAGTATTGTATTGCATTTGCAATGAAGCGATGGACGATTTTATTATTGCCTCTGCTGTAGACAGAAAACTGGACTGTCATTGCCTGCATTGCGCTATATAAATATTGGTTTTACCGGTTGATGTATATATAAGGTTGCCTATTTTAGTTAAGGCCATTGATGACGATTATGTGACCTTGAACTTAGACTTGCAGTGGAATTAGCCATGATGATGTGATTATGTGATATTATGACCTGCGGTGAAATAGTAGGCCTATATGTTTCTGAGTTAATGCTCGGAGGGGAAATTTGCATTAGGCCTATATTCCGCTTCATCTATAACATGATTAATTAAAAAATAATTTTAAAGGATTGGCACAGCTAAATTTTAAGGCTTCTAAGTTCCGTGTATAGAGTTCTTATATGCGTAACTATTGTCAATGCATATATATATATATAATAATAATTGTATGGATGCTTATTAATTAACTTTAGTGAGGCGCTCTATAAATGTTCTATAATAGTCCCTTATTGTCCTTCAGCGCCTTAATGCATTACCGAGGTTTTGAGTTTAACAGCGGTGAAATTAATATACATAGCTGCTCTTTGATTAATAGTCCTGCATAGGCCTACATGTTTTGGTTGCAGTACGAATTATTTAGATTGCAGTTGATAGACGCAGGATATAAATATATTTAGTTTGATTTAAAGAGGCGCTGAATGAATGCTTTAAGGCCCATATTGCGCTTTACTGCAATCTGTCGGGATTAGGCCTATATATAAATATAGTTTGCCGTGATGAGCCCATATAATTCTGAGGATTTGAAGACAAATTTCGGCATTTTATATCAATTAAAATGTAGGCCTACATGTTTTAATAGCCTAACGCTGAGGAATAGGCGATAAGTTAGTTATGCTGTGTAATTTTTGCATTAGGCCTAGTTTTGCGGTTTTGCCTGATTCCGCCTGCAATGGAATTATATGGTTAAACTGCGAGGCCTAATAATATTAATTAGGGCTAGAAATAATAATAATAATTAGGATCCTTTTTGTGTATAATGAAAAAGGCTGGCCGTTCAATTTCCTATTTGAGCTATAGGCAAAACGTGCCATGCAAGGTTTATCGATAATTCTAGCTTTAAAAGGTTTTGCTAAGTTTTGTTGATTGACCTAGTTCTGAGGCCTAATTTGCTGTGCATGGACTAATTTTGGGCCGGGGTAGTATAACTGCCGGTCGTTCCCACGACTTCTACAGCTGCAATTGTAGAGAGAGGGGGAGAACGACGGCGACACAATAAAGGCGATCGCGCTCGTCCTTGGCCCTGATTTATCAGTGCATATAATGTCACTTTGGATGGCCAGATTATTGATTGCTTTAACGTAAGGAAATCAGCGGAAATATAACCTTATATTTGATTTGTTGCATAGGACTGTAATATACAGTTTTAATGCATAGATTTTATCCTAATTTTTTAGAAGAGCTTAATTAGGATTATTTTCACTTTGTGCAGAGACAACGCGACCTCTGTCGTACGATGCACATGGGCCCACATGTATAGAGATGATGTTCAATTGCCTAATTCTCACAGCCAGACGCACGCTGTAGATGCACTGCGTGGGGGGGAATAGAGACACAGGAGTCGACGCATCAAAGAGCGGCGATTAATTAGCAATCGTTGTTTCCCAGGTGCGTGGGTGGTCCCGTTAGTCTCCGCTGCATCACTGATAGAATGAAGGAAAGATAATAGGCCTTGATGCTATGCAATGATGCGTAAGGATTTATAGTAGACTAAAGTGGCCTAATGTTGATTTGCGCTTTAGACTAAGATCTCATATTAAAATCATGATAATCCTTTTAGGCCTAGAATTTTTACGATTATACAATGTGACTGTTTTGTAACTTTAGCCTATGTTTAAATGGCCTATTTTAATTCTGTGCATAATCGGTTGCATTTTTAAGTAGGCCTACTGAAAGATGTTGGGAAGAGAGCGGCTTATTAAGCTGAAGTTGGGCTTGGTCTATTACGGTAGGCTTTGATGGGGAGCCTACGGATAGTCATATGGAGCATTGGCCTTTGGAGACTTAAGCTGTGTGTGTAGTTTCAGGTAATTTGCTATGATAGCACCGTTGTTAATGGGATTAGAGACTTAGGTTTAACTGCTTAGATGAGTCTTTAAATGTAGACGTTTGCCTACAGTGAAATGCCTAAAGAAGTCTCGATAGTAAAGGCCATGGGTGGCCTATTAATCAGATGACCTGTTGTAAAGGTAACGAAGGTCTAGTGGTTTTTGTGGCTGTCCCGTGGGTTCTTAAGTCAATGCTTGCCGTGGAGGACTTTGTGCTTAACTAAACTCAAGGAGACCTATATATAGAATTGCTTTTGAGCTTCACTGAACTATTAGCGATGGAGCTATATAATTATAATAATAATAAATGTTTCTTTCGCTTGAACTGACATTTAACGCTAAAATGTGAACTTTCTGATGCTTACGTTGAGGACTGTTCGTTGCATATATTTTTAATTCTTGCATTTGAATCATTGATGTAAAAATTGGAGTATGGCCTTACTAGCATTTCAGGATCCATTTGTCCAATTAAAAGGATCCTGAAATCAGGGAGGGCCGGGAATATTGTAGCGTTCGTAGAACTACGCTACGAGTTTCTGGTAGTTAATAATATTATTTTATTTAATTTTTGATCGATTATGGGGTTTCAGGGATCTGATATATTTGTTTTATTTCTGTATTTTTGAGCTGCCTTGTGTGACCTATATTTTAATGTTGATTTGCGCTTGACACGGGTCACAGCGACCGCTGACGTAGGCAGCAGTCGTTGCTGTTCCATTAATTGGTATATGTTCACACGCTCTCAGCGATCGTCGGTCGCTGTCTTCAAAGGCCGTGCCGCTTGCAGTCGATGAGGGTAATTAAACTTTCGCACGCTCTCTGAGGTGGTCTGATGATCAGAGTGAGCGAGGAATACAGCCAGCCAGACAAGCACAGGCAGGGACACGGATTGAGAAGGAAACACTGTAGGCGTGTGGGCCTGTGTATGTGTATTTTCGCAAGGTTAAACTGGTGCATCTGTGGTCTACGTGATCAACGGCAGATGACGCTTTTCAGAAGGAGAGATAGACAGAGAAAGACAGCCACTGCTGGGCAGACGCGGAGATACACAGGAGAGGACACAGGTGGCAGCTGATTTTTGGCGCCTTGGCAGCTGCTGGTTCGGCGCGCTCGGCTCTTCAGCTGCGCATGCGTAGTAGAGGGACGCTCTCCTTGTCAGGCAGTAATAAAAGAGCAGCGCAACGCTGAGAGGCTCAGTTGCGCATAGGATCTCAGGGCGGTCGGATGTATAGTGAGTTGCGCACAGGATCTCAGGGCGGTCGGATGTATTGCGGCGGTTGGTAGTTTTAGGCTCGATCAAGTTGGTGAAGCATGGCCAGGATAAGCGCCTGCTTGCACTAGTTGCGCATACACGGATTCTGTCGGCGATTCATTCTCTCTCGACATGGAGTCGATTAAATAAAAGAGTTTGTTTGTTGCGAGAAATACATCAGCGTCGCTGCAAGTTTTGTCTTCGCTCTCGCTTCGGATATATTCCTGGATTACTAATTCAAGGCCTCTCTTCGCCCTGTCACACGGAGTGATTTATCGTGGGCTTCGAATCGTCAGCGTTCTGAAATTGTGTTGCGAAGCGGTTGTTCGTATGGTTGCCTAAGGGCGTCTTTCTCAAACGGCTTGGATAAATAGCCGAAATTGTTGTTCATTGCGAGAAATCAGCATCGGATTTAGCTGATCTTTTCGGGCGCTTCAAACTCGACGCCTTTCTGTGTGTTTCGTCGCATCTCTTGGATATCGTCTTCGTCGCTGTTCTTCGCACACGATCGGCTTTGTCCCTTGTCTTCGGACATAAGGTACGCTTTATTGGGGAATTAATACGATCGGTTATTAAGACATTTTGGGCTGAACTGAAATTGGCTGTGGGACTTGAGAGCCAATCGGGATTTAAGTTAGGCATACTCCGGTTGATAGGTGTTTGCATTGAATTGTTGCATTTGATTTTCATTGAATGTCCTTACAAAGGATAGGAACTGATAATTGAACTTACTGACTTTTATGTTTGATTGCTTTGAGCATAATTGATGTCAATTGAAGATTCAAGTGATTGTGAATAATAAGAAATATTAATTAAACTTCCGACTTTGATCATTGATGGCATTGAATGCAACTGACGTTGAATGAATACTTGATTGATTGTGAGCTCTAAAGATAGAAGTCATTTCTATAGCGCTATGGAGGAATCTAGGCCAGTCACCCCTGCTCAGCCTTCACGGCCCCCTTCTTCTATGGAGGTATTGCTCGAGGCAATACAGACTAATGCTAAGTCAACTCATGATGCTATGACTTCTATACAGTCGTCGTTGCAACTCAATGCCAGAGACACGCAAGAGGCGATTGCCACGGTGGAGCTTAATGTCCTGGCAGTGCAATCAAATGTAAGAGAGGAAATCTCTTCTGTAAAATCTTATGTCAGAGATACGCAGGATGCTATTTCCTCAGTGCAATCAAATGTTAGCGATGCTATTTCCTCAGTGCAATTAAATGTAAGAGAAGAGATCTCGGCGGTAAGAGATAATGTCAGGGAAGCGCTGACGGAAGTTGTATCACGCTTGGAAAGATTGGAGACATCGCCGGTACCCAAGCCTGCTGTGGATTTGAACCCTGGTTACCTCACCGCTATTACCACTGCGGACGCGCCATACCACTCGACCATCGGCCTGGAAGAAACTTTGGGTGCTAGGCCTAAAGATTTCACGCAACCTGGTATATTGCGAAGAAGTGATAGATTGGCTGGTAGGCCGCCAATTTCATATAGGGAGTACGGTAGTCGAAAAGACTGGCCGCCTTTCCTGGGTTGGGATTCGAACCCAGAAGTCACCTCCTCCTGTCCTCCCTCTATCTCTAGAGCTCGTCCACAGCAGCACGCGGTCCCATCGAGCGAGGATCCGGAAGTGGCGACTCCGGGGATGCCGATAGGGGCGGGCGTTACACTACTACTACTACTACTACTACTACTACTATTACTATTATACTACTATTGCTACTATTACTACTACTACGGTACTACCACTACTACTACTAAACTACTACTACTACTACTACTACTACTACTACTACTACTACTACTACTACTACTACTGCTACTACTACTACTACTACTACTACTATATACTACTACTACTACTACTACTACTACTACTACTACTACTACTACTACTACTACTACTACTACTACTACTACTACTACTACTACTACTACTACTACTACTACTACTACTACTACTACTATATACTACTACTACTACTACTACTACTACTACTACTACTACTACTACTACTACTATTACTACTACTACTACCACCACCACCACCACCACCACTGCTGTTGCAGCTGCTGCTGCAATTGTTGGCGTCACCGCATGCGACACCTTCATCGATCTAAAACGTTAAGGTGTTTAAGAGGTGACGCGAGTCTTCTGCAGACGACAAAGCTAAGATGGATCGATTTTATCGCGCGCTCATATTTACGGCTTAAATATACATAGTATGGTATAGATCTATTTTAATACTTATCGTTTAAGGCCTGCTTTTCAATATTTGTGCCTACCTTTCAAATACATAGTATGGCCCATTTGATTAGTCATCATTTAAGGCCTGCTTTTCAATATTTATTCCTACCTGTCAGGAACTTTGAAGAGTGAAAAGCAAACTGAAGCTCAATTGGCCTAAAAGTCATCATCGAATGGCTCCAAACACGATCAAGACAATATTTGAAGCGAATAAAAGCGAATAACCAATGGCTATAAATCCATGATATTACGAGCGAAGTCCGTTCGTTCGATCGGACCTATCTAATATTATCAGATATTCCTGCCATCCAATCCTGTGGCTGGTGCGACACATAATGACGAGCGTCTGAACACAATACTCTGCATTATTTATACTTTTAATATGCGGAATATGTGAATACATATAAATAAATACACATATATTTATATACAGATATGTGAATATAGGGCCTATATAGAGTAGTCTATATATAAATATGTATGGGTCGACACATAATATATACAAATATATGCATGTATCAGGGGTTATTTTAAGGAATTTTCTCAACTGCACATAAATGACGTATTTTGAGACTGGACATAAGAAAGTCCTTGACCAGGGATTTGTCCCCCAAAACTGAAGCAGCTTTTGGTGAGCGCTCGCTAATAAGCTGGTGCTTTGCGCTTGGCCTTCGACTGGGGCTTTAGATGTTTGAATATTAAGATTTTCCTACTTTATAAAAATTCATATTAAAGATCAAAATCAATTGTTATGACAATGTTTGACTCAAAGTTCATCATGGCAAAATCTCCAAATGAATTAACGAATGAAATCAGCTAGACGTTCTTAGACGTTTAGACTTTTCAATATCCTTAATCGACTAGAGATCCCTTAAAGATCCCTAACAGATCCTCTACCTGCTGTTGCTGGAATTGGAAATAGCTCAGAAAGATTGTTAAATGTAATAAAGTTAAATGGTCCTATGTTCCTGGACACTTCCAAAGTTTGCCTTGTATGTAAGGGTACGTCTAAATGTTGCTTTTCTGCTATGAAACCCTGGTCTCTAAGATCAACATGATATTATTTTGCTAAAGCTAAGGCTAGCAGACAAGATGAGATATTTCCCCAAGAAATAAAATCTTTGAGCTAATTTCAAATTTTGTATAAAATATAACCCACTAACTGCAAAATACGATGTAAGACCGATAAATATCATTAGCAAGCCACCCAAATTGTCATTATTGATCGATAGACCTATACTGACACCCACATCAACACGAATATGTACTGTTTAGGCTAATAGCAGTTTTAACCAGGAGCCGCGTCGCCGATATACATGTAAATGATATTTTACCACACCATGATTTGGATTAGAGTACGACTGCTGGAAATTTTATAAGCTGCAAGCTCTGGTGTCATTCATTCATGAGAACCAGAATGTGTGTGTGAACGTAGCCGCAGACTTGATCCTGGGTTTGTGGAAACGAACGAGCGACCGAAGGACAATAATTTCCAATGCACGAGCACCTAGCTGTGTAGGGGTTTTGGGAGGTGATATACCAATCCTATTTTCGAATTTTGTTTAATTTCCACACTGCACTGGTGGTATTCTAAGTTGTAATTTAGCGAGGTTGCTCATCATTTCAGTGCTGATAGTCATGGTTTAGGACTTTAATAAGTGTCCCGTCCCATTGTTTAAATATTTTTCACAGCATTATAATGGCAACTTTTAGACTGTGATCTTTAAAAAATTGCTCACAAATTTCACGCCAAAAGGAATGGCTTGAGACTTCAATAAATGCCCCTCCCCATTGTTTACATTTCTGAATTTCCACACTGTAACTGTCATCTGAACAAAATTGCTCTTTTTAAATGCTGACAGCTATGGTTTTTAGAGTTTAGCGACTAGAGAGTCTCCTCCTTATTGTTTATTTTTTTCATTTGCACGCTGTTAATCTGTCATTTAAAGCTGTCATTTGAAAAAATTACTCATAATTTTCTTTTCTCGTCCATTGTTTGAAAAAGTCATTTGTCCACTGTTGTAGTAGCATTTTAGGCTGTTACCTTGACAAATTCAATCATAATTTGGTACTCAGAGACGTGGTTTAAGACTTGAATAATTCCCCCTACCTGTATCTTAATTTTTTTAATTTACACAACGTAATGGTGGCAGTTTAGGCTGTCATCTGTATCAAAATTGATAATTATGGACAAGCAGTGGAATACACCGTAGAAATCTATAATAATGCTTGTGGTAATATTTCTGAAATATTTGGGGGTTATGAGATATAGGCATCTTCGTCACCACCACAAGTTTCGGGTTCCGTTCCTCGATCCTATCCCATCTAAGTCTAAACCTCTGTGCGAGATGCTAGTTCAATAACATAGGCCTACGTGCATCTTTCAGATTCTGAGGAAGGTGATTTTTGGATGGGATCACATAAACTCAAAAAGGGTGCGTGTAATATGGGGATATATGGAGAATTTGGAAGAAAATTTGAGTATGCATTGACCTACAATCCTACATCATGTATGTATTGGATAGCCTGTGTGGCTGAAAGGCTAGCTCAGTCTGGATGTCTGCCTGATTAATTCTTTTCTTTTTATCGCCAGTCTCCAGTTAGATACTTGGGTTGTTATATTATAGTAGACTATTTTGCTTTATGCGTCTGACTGTCTACGTCCCTTCCTGCTTCAGCCTGTCAGAGTAAGCGGCAAAAGCAGGAGAAAGTAGACTATACGATGGCCAAGAAGTTGTCATTATGGCATGAAGGATAACCCCGGCCTTTACAACTTTATCAGGATATCAACCTACAGCAGGCCTTGAATCTGCCTCCGCCCATGCATTTAGCCTACTGCAAATTCTTCTGTTTGCAGCCTATATGTGTGATTTTTAGCATAACCTTGTCTTCGATTACATCACCCATTTTCCCCGCTCTTACTTCATGTACACTGGTGACCTTCGCCGTATCGGTCTAATGCTTGACTTGAAAACTGCATGTAATCACCATATCTAGTATAGTTCACGCCAAATTTCAACAGGCCTGCTCTTTTCCTGAACATAAATATCACCCAAATAAACCGCCTCAAAGATGTTCACTTTGGGCTGTTACTATCATGTTTGTGTCCAACTTTTTACCACTAATTTCTCGTCGGTTCACGCAACTAGGCAAAAAGTAACTGCACAAGATCTGATTTTCAACTGCACAAATCTCTTTCCCAACTACACACTTTGTGTCCAGCTGCACGTTAAAATAACCCCTGGCATGTATATGAATTTATATATAACAAGTATATATATATCAATATATATATATGAATACATGTCCATATATATATTTATATATCAATATATATATATATATATGAATACATGTCCACATATATATATATTTATATATCAATATATAATATGCGCGAGATCGTATAAATGGTGGAGAATGTACTAATGACTGGGAATGTTGCTGACGCAGTGGGCAGATGAATGAGGTATATTTTCCGCATCGAACAGGTAAATCATTTTTACCGAGTGCGTTATTCGATATCTGGTGCCGACCAGAGGATGCTACGACGCCGGCTGCTGATGCTGGCGGTGACGGCGGTGGTCCTGCTGCAGATGGCGATAATTCTCTGTCAATAATAATCTTTTCGGCTGCTGAGTGGGAGGAGGAAGAGAGGAGAGGAGGAGGAAGGAGAGAAGGAGGAAGATGGGAATGACCCTTGTGGAACGTCTTCGGCTGTCTGGTCTCCGCTGATACAATGAAGAGTGTCCACTTTGTATAAATAGTGACCGTCGCGTGGAGTAAGAAGAGCCGGGAGAAGAGGGTGGAGTGGCTATATGCGGAGGATGAGGAGCAAGAGTGGGATGCAGTATGGAAGGAAGGATAGAGATGAAGGAAAGAGAGGGATTATGAAGAGCAGGGACAAGGGGATGGAGTGGCTATATGAGGAAGATGAGGAGCAAGAGTGGGATGCAGTATGGAAGGAAGGAAAGAGATGAAGGAAAGAGAGGGATTATGAAGAGCAGGGACAAGGGGATGGAGTGGCTATATGAGGAAGATGGGGAGCAAGAGTGGGATGCAGTATGGAAGGAAGGAAAGAGATGAAGGAGAGAGGGATTATGAAGAGCAGGGACAAGAGGATGGAGTGGCTATATGCGGAGGATGAGGAGTAAAAGTGGGGTGCAGTTAAAGGAGGATGGGAAGAAGGATAAGGGGAAGGAAAAGAGAGGGATTATGAAATGTAGGTTCTATGAAGATAAGGATATAGAGTGCCTACATGTGGAAGATGAGGAGCAAAAGTGGGGTGGATTTAAGAGGATGGAAAAGGGATGAAGATTATGGAAAAGACGAGGAATATGAAGAACAGGAAGAAGAGGAGAAAAATCCGAGAAATTTAAAGAAGAGTTCGATGAAAGGATGATTGAGAAGATGGGGATAAAGGAGGGGGAAGAAGAAGAGATGGAAATCACGGAATGAGGCGGATGATATATGCCATGGAAATCAAAAAAGAAGAGGAAGAGGAACATGGATAGGAGTAAGAGGAAGAGGAGGAGGAAAAAGAGGAAGGATAGAAAAAAGAGAGGAGATGAAAGGTGGAAGAGAGACAAGAGTAAAGAAGAGGAGGAGGAGAATGAAGAAGAGGACTATGCATGTGGATGGGCGCAAAATGAGGAGGAGTGAGAAAAGCAGGAAGAAAAGAGGGTAAATGGAAACCTGGAGGAGTAGGAGGAGTAAGGGGAGTAGCAAAACTAGACGGACGAGGAAGATGAGTAGTAGAAATGAATTACAATATTGTATAGTGATGACGAACACGGTGGAGGAGAAGAACCATGAACGTGGGGGGGGGTGAGTATTGGGGTATACGCTGACGGTGAAGATAAGATAGGCCTACATTAAAAAGAGAAAACCTTTCAAAGGGAAAGAGAAGGGGGAAGTACGCCCCCCCCCCCCCGGGAATCACCTGAACTGAATCAAACCGAGCGATTTGCTTGGGCGGGAAGGGGGAATGGTGCATGCATATGAGAGATGGACTTCGATTGGACGCTGATTGGTTGAAACTGCAGACAGCGGGAAAATCTTCCACGGTCTTAATTCATCGATCTGACGGACGAAAGGTGTGGCAGATGTTTTCTTCGCAACATGACTAGAGCATCATGGGAGAATTGGGAGGTGGTCGTTTCTGTTCCTTTGCTCTTTCTCTCCTTCTCCTTCGTTCATCTGAATTCGACTAATATCGTGGAGAATAAGAGAAGAGAAGAAGAATAGGTATTATTAGAAAATGATGGAAGGTGCAGAGAAGAGAATAGACAAGAGGTTGAGATATGGGTGGATAGCTAGACACAGACAGACAGACAGACAGACAGACAGACAGACAGACAGACAGACAAACAGACTGTTGACAGACATGCAGACAAAGCGGACAACTGGGCAGACAGATAGGTCGACATTACAAATCGATATAATGCAGAAAATGCCTCATAGACATCATAGAGACTGAAAGACAGTGAGAAATCGATATCGACAGTCGAACAGAGACTGATATATAAGGATAAATATACATGGAGACAGAAAGACAGGCATATAGACAGGTATAAAAATGGTTAGACTGACAAGGGGACAGATAGACAGACAGACAGACAGACAGACATACATTATTATACAGACAAACGAAACCACTATAATTATCATATTTGAAGTAAAACAGCAAATTTTTTCCGGGATCGGCAGCTTCCCTGCAGTGTATTCCCAGCAATTCTAGACATGTCTGCATAAACAGATTAGGCTGATATAGCGCCTTATCATATAGAATCATCAGAGACGACTCAATCTGACAAAACAAGAGCGTGATCTAACCAAATCGGTTTTTAGGCCACACGTCAGACAGAATACAATAACACAGCGAAGGGACCCAATGCAGAGCGCTATACTATACATGACACTCGTGTCCGGCTGACACCGCGAGTGTCTCGCCATCTTCCCATGCAGAAACGGCATTTAATCTATAGTGTATACATACATGGTATTTTGTAATAGACTTGACAATTGATTTGGAACATTCATGCCGTCTATTGTTTATCAGACACGGGGCATAGTGTGCAGGTTTGAGACTGCAGTCACTACTTTTTGACCTTAGCCGGTTTCGAATCACATTTTTTTATAGCCATCATTTGCTGTTTAGTCACCGTGCTTACCGCATCAGTACACAAAAAATAACGAATATCTTGTGTATACATACAGGGTGGCCCATAAAAGTGGGACCGCCTCGTTAAATCTTCTGTATTATATATTAAATTTATGTTTTTTGGTGATTTTTAAAATGTAAAATTATCCTTACTCACTAACTCAACGTGTGACGTCACCATTTCGTGAATTTCCGGTCGCCATATTTATAGTTTATGTCATGTTGTGCGCGCAGTGTTTATAAAATGACAAAAATAACAGCAGAAGATAGAATTCTCATTAAAAATTTGAGAATCCAAAAACAATGGGGAGCCAGGCGTATGATAACTGAGTTTCCAAATAAATTCTAGAGTAAAGCAAGTCTTAAGACAAGGATTACTTCCGGATATTCGAGCGAGATGTAATCGTCAAAGCTGGACGCTGCAACAAGACGGAGCGCCGTCGCACACAGCAAAAAACACGATCAACTTTCTTCTTTGGAAGAATGTCACATTTATCGAACCAGACATGTGGCCCCCAAATAGTCCGGACCTAAACCTGGTAGATAATGCTATTTGGGGTGCCCTCCAACAAAAAGTCTACCTTCGTCGTAAATTTGCAACAATGGATCAACTGAAACAGGCCATTGTTGAAGAGTGGCAAAAACTCTCTCAGCGGTTTATAAACAGAAGCATTGACCAGTGGCGCAGACGTTTAGAGAAAATTGTTGAGAACCGAGGAGGACACATTGAATTTGATTTCTGATTGTGTATGAATTAACATCTAGCAACAATTTACTTGTTTTTTTATGGAAGAAAAAGTTTTAACACGATTCATTATTTGGATTTATACTAGGCGGTCCCACTTTTTATGGGCCACCCTGTACATACATGCATACATACGAACAAACATACCCACATACATACATACATACATACACACATACATACATACATACATACAGACATACATACATACATACATACATACATACATACATACATACATACATACATACATACATACATACATACATACATACATACATACATACATAAAAACACACATGTATATACACATACATACATGCACACATGAATAAATACATACATAGCCTATACATGCATGCATACATAGAAATCAATGCATTATACTACATTATACAAAACAATTCAAGTAGCGCTATATAATCGTCGACAGCCTGTTATCGTCGCAGCACTATTTAGCAAGGTCCGCTTAACGTAAGCTCTTCTTTGACAGCGGATGACACATGTTACACATTATGAGCGCAAAGTGGCGGTCGCTGTTCGCCTGGCAATTAATGGCGATTTGGCGACGAGACTGGTGGCCATTCGCGCGACCAATGCGATTATGCAAACGAACGTCCTTGTTTGTTCGCCTATTTATTTATGTAGAGGCTTTTCTGCAAACCTTTTCGCTGGTCGGCTTATAAGACGCTATAAAAATCTTGGAGTTACGTCACCCGCTGTACAGTAACTGCCCTTTTGGCGATTTGGCGATATGTCTGTTGTAATATAACGTGTTTTTAGGCCTGTAGATTGTTTGTTTGGGACCTTCAAGTTGTATTGTAGTGTACATTTTTGTTGTATTGTATTGCTGAGCTATTGCAAAGGGTGAACTGCCATACAGCGTCTAACAGCATTTGATGGCCGATGCCAGGGTCATAAAACATCAGCCGTATGTATGCCTGTGCCGACTCATTACATAATTATATGCTAGACCTTCAGCTGTGTTAAGGAAACGAATCAGCTTATTGTTATGCTATGCATGCATATATATGCATACATACATACATACATACATGCATACATACATACATACATACATACATACATACATACATACATACATACATACATACATACATACATGCATACATGCATGCATACATACTTACATACATACATACATACATACATACATACATACATACATACATACACACATACACACATACATACATGCATACAAACATACATACATACATACATACATACATACATACATACATACATACATACATACATACATACATACATACATACATAGGCACATACATACACACATACTTCAGAGTAAAACTGTCGTATAACGAGAAATTGCTTTTAAGCGATGTGTGATATTATTCTGAGGATCTGATCGTTCGACGGCCATTGATCGCAGAAACGACGACGAATCGACGAATAATTCGTAAGGAAGCGACGACCTTCTCATAACCTCTGAACTGCTTCAATGGTCTCCTTTGGGGGATTTCCATTTTCTCCTATATCATCACATATGGATAGTATACGAATGGAGTCGTCGAATGGATTCCTCCTATGTATAGTTGGCTGCGTACAGTAGCGGAAGATTATAAATGGAAACGATCATAAGACGAACGAAGGAGAAGTCACTCTTCAGTTCCATGGATCATGGATGTGGTGATACTTTTTGGTATTCGATGCATTGAATGAGGGATGAGATCGATATTGTTTATCGACTGTCGTCAGATCATCGTCTTGCTTTTTTTCTTTTCTTTCTCACAGTGTCTCCTTGTATCCTTTGAGTTCTTTTGTATCTTCCTTCGTATTTATTTTCTCGTGCTCTTCCCATTTTCTCATTTTTCCCCATTTTCTCATATTCTTCCCATTTTCTCATATTCTTCCCATTTTCTCATGTGCTTGCCATTTTCTCATTTCTTCCCATTTTCTCATGTGCCTGCCATTTTCTCATTTCTTCCCATTTTCTCATATTCTTCCCATTTTCTCATGTGCTTGCCATTTTCTCATTTCTTCCCATTTTCTCATGTGCTTGCCATTTTCTCATTTCTTCCCATTTTCTCATGTGCCTGCCATTTTCTCATTTCTTCCCATTTTCTCATATTCTTCCCATTTTCTCATGTGCTTGCCATTTTCTCATATCTTCCCATTTTCTCATGTGCTTGCCATTTTCTCATTTCTTCCCATTTTCTCATGTGCCTGCCATTTTCTCATTTCTTCCCATTTTCTCATATTCTTCCCATTTTCTCATGGGCTTGCCATTTTCTCATTTCTTCCCATTTTCTCATGTGCTTGCCATTTTCTCATTTCTTCCCATTTTCTCATGTGCCTGCCATTTTCTCATTTCTTCCCATTTTCTCATATTCTTCCCATTTTCTCATGTGCTTGCCATTTTCTCATTTCTTCCCATTTTCTCATGTGCTTGCCATTTTCTCATTTCTTCCCATTTTCTCATGTGCTTGCCATTTTTCATATGCTTCCAATTTTCTTATATTAATCCCATTTTCTCATATTAATCTTCCTCTTCTCTCTTCCTTCCTTACATTGGTCTTCTCTCATCCCAATCTTTCGCCTCTTTTTCTCCTACTTTGGCTGTCCGTTTCTTTTCCTTTCTCTCCGCTTTTGTTTTCCCCCCTTTTTCTTTCAAGGTAGTTTCACCTTCTGCTATAACTGCTATTTTCTAGTAATCTCTTCCATCACCACCACATCTTCTTCCATTATCCTCTGCTTTTTTATCTCTCTTACTATAGGCCTACATCCTTTTCACTTTCCGTTATGTTCTATTCGTTATCCCTCTCCTCCTTCTGATCCTCTTCTTCCTCCTCTCCTCCAACTCCTGTTCTTCCTACTCGTCTTATTTTTCCACATCCACTTCTTCCTCCTGCACTTCTGCTGCCTCTTCCTCTCCCTACTCCTACTCCTCTTCGCCCTCCTCCTTCTCCCTTTCCCACTTCTCGTCATTCTCGTCTTCTCTTCTTCCCATATTCCTTCTCCACCTCCACTTCGTTGCGTGCACTCCCCTCTTCTTTCTCCCCATCCTCCTTTCCCTTCGCCTCTTCTTTCTCCAGCAATTCCTCCTCCTCCTCACTTTCCTACTCCTCCTCCTCTTCTATCCTCCTCTCCATCCTCTAATCCGATCGCTAAACTTCGGAGTCTAAGTCTGAGACTTGTCAGTTGCGCCACCAGTCTCAGCAGCCGTCGCCGTCGTCGTGGCCGAGTCTCTCTCTCTTCGTCAGCATCACACGATGTGACGATCGCTTTACAAGTCATTCCCTTTGTCTAATGGAGTGGAAACACTAAGCTGAGCGCTCGCAATTCATCATGGGTAGCCATTTTAGATTCGAAGAGGTGGACGTGCAAGCGTAGGCTTAGGGTGGGGTGGGGTGGGGTGGGGTGGGGTGGAGTGGGGTGGGTGGGGTGGGGTGGGGTGGGTGCACGCGGGTGGTGAATCTGGTACACGCTTTAAAGCCTTCAATATCGTCTGACGCCAGACACTAAAGTGGCTCGTTGACGTATTGACCGTATTCAGAGGACGCGCAGTGTCACCTAGCGCAACACATTATTCTACTAGGTGATTGAAAAGGCCAAAAATTCTAACTATGTAGGCCCCTATATAATTTTTATAAGCTGTTGTGTTTCTATTCTAGACAGCTGGAATCTGTGAGTGTTACAGGGACATTAGAAAACTCATATCTGACGCAAATTGTTTAACTAACGTGAATGTGCAACTTTGCGTATGTATGTAGATATTGGCATGTATGATGTATGCATGAATGTATGTATGTATGTATGTATGTATGTATGTATGTATGTATGTATGTATGTATGTATGTACATGTATGTATGTATGCATGTATGTATGTATGTATGTATGTATGTATGTATGTATGCATGTATGTATGTAGGTATGTAGGTATGTACAGGGTGGCTCAAAAAAAAACGTACCACCGGGGAAAATGCGATATCTTCGCAGCCGATCGAACTTTTTCTGCGAAAATTTTCCAATTTGTAGGGGAATGAATTTCCAACAATACCTGAAAGTTTCATTTGAAACTTTTCATGTTTGCAAAAGTTACAGCTGTTCAAACTTAAAATTTCGTTTTTTCAATTATCCGCGGAAAATTGACGTCACTTGTAGATTTCCAAGTCAAATGATATCACTTTTCACTACGACCTCAGCATTCCGTTTTGCAGTTTATTGTAAGGTATAATGAGAGTGTCCACTCCCTGCCTTAACACAAGCTCAAATTCTTTTTGTGAAGCTCAGTATGGCCTTGTTGGTCGGGTCCTGCGGCAACTGACCCCACATTAGCAGCAAGACTTGCTTCAGCTGGCCAATGTTCTCCAACTTGGGATTAAATGTCTTGCAGCGTTCCAGCATAGCTCCCCAGACGTGATAAACAAGAGGGTTAAGGTCTGGCGAGTTTGTAAATCATCTTTGCCAATGCATTTACTTCAGTTGATGTCAATAAGGTAGCGCCATCATAATCAACCTTGCCGTGCGAGCAAGCAGGCGCACTGTCCTGCTGCATAATAAAACCAGATGTTAGAGCATACCTGGTCTTCAATGAGTCTGGGTAAGCGAGTTCAATGATGAGTTTGACATCTAACCTACTGAATGGGATTAATTGCAGTCTTTTCTTGCAGCCGCAACACACGCCGGCATATCTGATGCCGAAACCACGATTTGCTTTGCAAACTTGACCTTTCGATTACCAAGCGAATTTCGTGAAAATCGCGCTTTTTCCGTCAGATCAAGCGACCACTTCCTGCCTCTCTTCCGACATCTGATCTTCGTTACATAAACACGTTTGCAGATAGTCTTCAATGTGCTCAGGCTCCACTTTTCACTGGGTATTTTGCTATGATCACGCGATGTCTCAGTCTCTGTTCATGCAAAGTCCGAGTTCCCATTTGATCTTTTGCAGAAACTTTGCCCATGACGTTCATTGTTTGGGTTCACCAATTGAGACCTTAATCTATAAAATATCACCAAATACCAGCAGATTGCTTCATAAACAGCTTCTTTACAGCTCATAGTGAGGTCGTATGACATCATCATCAATGTGTGTGTGTTGTAATTTGCCAAACATCCTAATGAAATCACTTGTATTGGAGCATGATTCTCCGGATAATTGAAAAAACGAAATTTTAAGTTTGAACAGCTGTAACTTTTGCAAACATGAAAAGTTTCAAATGAAACTTTCAGGGATTGTTGTATATTCATTCCCCTTCAAATTGTGAAATTTTCGCAGAAAAACCCCAATCGGCTGCGAAGATATCGCATTTTCCCCGGTGGTACGTTTTTTTTGAGCCACCCTGTATGCAACTATGCATGCATGCACATATTTAAGTGCGTGTGTAGTGTGTACGTGTGCATATTTATGTGTGTGTGCGTGTATTCATGTCTTTATGTATATATGTCTGTATGTATATTGTATATGAATGTATGTACATGTATGCCTATTTATCTTTCTCCTGCTTTGTCTCTCTCTCTCTCTCTGTCTCTGTCTGTCTCTGTTTCTGTTTTTGTCTCTGTCTCTGTCTATCTGTCACTGTTTGTCTCTGTCTGCATGTCTGTGTGTGTGCGTGTATGGGTGTGTGCGTGTGGGCGTGTGTCTTCGTCCCTCTTTCCTATCTCTTATCTTTCCTGCTCCTTCGTCCCATCTTTATATCTGGCAGTGTTTGTTTCCGTCTGTCTGTCCCTGTCTGTCTGTCTGTCGATCTTCTCTCTGTATATTTGTCTGTCTGCATTTATGTATGTATGTATGTATGTTTGTCTGCTTGTCTATTTGTCTGTCTATACATGTATGTCTGTCCGACTGTGTGTAATAGAGAATTACAATGGATTTGGTGCCTTATAAGTAATTATTTGGAACAATGACAATGGAGTATCAATCATCCAAATGTCCATAGTTGTCCTAACTCCGATTCACATTTAATTAATGGAGTTTATCAACGAAGGAAATTTAATTCAATTAAGGAACTGAATGGCATAAACGAAAAAATGTTGATTCAGTCTTTCAGATTAACGAAAATCGTTGAAAATAATTCAATTTGAAAAAATCCGGAAGGTTGCAGAGCTTGCAGCAGAACAAAAGGATGAACATTTATATAGGTAGGTCTCTAATCCGGGGACGATATGGCTGCTATTGTCGTCATCATGTCCTTGGTCATAGCAGCAATCGGTGTACTTAATTAATAGAACTTCTATACTAATGAACCTAATAAATTGCAGACTTACTGAAACGATAGCCATCGTAGACATCATCATGCCAAAAGAAAGTGTTTTCCCGACACTAATTAAGTGGTCAGTTTAAATGTCTATAATAGAGTGTGCCATTCGTTGTATTGCATAGTATTGGTCAGCTATATGCGATTTCATGCAATTACAATCATGAAGAAACTTTCCTTAGACGCTCAAGTATATACACCTTGACAGTTTGAAGACGAGTAGGCCTATACTTTTTCATCAAAGAACATTTCCCGAGTATTTGAGACGACGCTGATATAGTATTATATAGAATTAGTCATGTTCTAACCATTTCTGAAATCACTAAAAGAAGATGAATATGTTCTTCGAAATCGTAATCTCGATCGAGACTTCTACAGCGCCCACAAAAGCCAAGTCGAGGGAACTAGCTTATTCACAGGCGCTTGAAATATGCATGGTGCATGCTGCCCTGAAATATAATAATCATTATTGTATTCCTGATGCTGGTGATGATGATGATGATAACGAAGACGATTATGACAACTATTTTGACGAATAGTATACGACCATGAGTATGCCTGTACCTTTTCTAAATTCGATGTCGAATACGGGTATCCGTGTATACCAGGTACGTAGCCAATGCAACGCTATACATACGTAGCCTATACGAATCGGTGGCTAATACTCCATCCAAGTTATAGCGAGTGTTAGGTTTCTGCTCGATGCCTTCGGCGGCCAAAGATCGATTGAATAGAGGCATTTAATTAGAATCATACGAGTTAGGATCCGTTCCACGACTCTCACAAATCACAATGACGATGATACCAACAGATCAGATTTCAATTAATCTCGAGGACAAATCTAACGGCGTTAGACTAACGCAGGTATATACTATGCACTCGTCTCAAATTCTTATATTTACACGTTATACATTGATAGGCATATGCGCATATATATATATATATATATATATATATATATATATGCTAATATGCAGCAGTATATATTTATAGTTGATGCTTTTAAAACCATGCGTAGAAACACCAGACACTTTTGTAGTACATGGCTCTGTAAATAGACATCATGCAGCTGTCTAACTAGTATACCAGCACAATCGTGTTGGCCCATCACATTTGTATAGCGCTGCTTGAAACTGTAATAGGAATGGGGCTAAGCTTGAGTAAAGTGCATGGGGAGTATCTAGACTATCAATCAACAAATCAATCAACCAAGCTGCAGGGTTTAAAGTGGGTGGGAACGCGTGGGAACGCGTTTTTTTCTGTCGGCTATAGTTTTGCTGTTCCCCGTGTATAAATAAGGTTACACTGGTGTTCAGTGCAATCCTGGAATGGCATCGTTTTTATTGTCTTATCTTCCTTTGTTTTCCGTACAGTGCAGTTCATCTACTGTTTTTCTACATGCATATGTATATATATATGAATATATATATATATATATACACACATAATGTATTAATAATAAATATGCAGTAGTCCATGGGCGCCCGCCAGGGCCGTAGCCAGGATTTTATTTCGGGGGGTGTTTCACTCACCAATTTCACTCCCTAACAGTGCTTAAAGTGTGGAAAAATAAGTGCCTGGACGCCCTTTATAAATTCCAAAAGAAGTGCCTGGACGCCCCTTACCTTTCCTGTCATTGCTGGCCAATAAGTGGCTGGACGGCGTTCAGGTTTTAAAATAAGTGCATGGACGCCGTCCATGACCGTCCAGCCACACTTTAAGCCCTGCTCCCTAAAAACTGATGACCTTTTTTTAGTCATTCGGCATTCTGTTTTCTTACATTTTTACATTTTCGGGGGGTGTTTTCATGGTTTTATTTCATTGTTTTTACTTCATGTGCTCGTAATGCATTCTTTTATTTTCACATTTTCCATTTCGGGGGGTGTTCAAACACCCAAAACACCCCCTAGCTACGGCCTTGGCGCCCGCAGAAATGTTTGCAGGGGGGAGGCAAAAATTTTACGATAGTCATAGTTAAATTTTTTAGTAGCAAGAGCTTGACAATGCAATGATGGAAATTAAGAATACGGACGTTTTTCATAGAGGTTTCTTATGCAAATTTCTCAGTTTCATTTTGCGTATAATGTTTTAATAAATAATTATGAATAGTTTTCTTAGAAATTTTTTAAAATCAAAAAGTAGATGTTAAAAGTAGTTTCCTAAAGGTGCGCTATATAAGTGCGTAGAATGAACGAATGAATAAATGAACGAAAAATAGGTGTCAGTTTTCAAGGGGCAAGAGCTCCTCTAGCTGCTTCTAAAGCACCACTCGAAAGCCAATCGCAGAGCACCAACGTTTTCACATGTGCTGAATCGAGTCTAAAGCCTATTCCCAAGAGTAGTCAGAAAGAGGTCCGAGTCTGGTAGCCAGAGGGCCAGAGTAACTGTTAATGCGGGTGTCGTTTAGGAAGGTGGGGGATCTGAGGATCAGATGAGTGTGGGTATCAATTCTTTTTAACAGATCTCTTTGTCAGTTTTGGGTGTAAATCCTGAGGCGTGATAACCAGAGCCAAGTTTATCTATAGTTTGACCTCCCTGGATTCCGTACTGGCAGCTTGCTAAATGGACAAAATGGAACCTGGCTTATAGCGGACTTGGTTTAAATAATTACAATGCTGGTGAATAAGCAGATCTCCCTGATGAAATTTCAGTGTACTTTGAGAAATTTTCTAATTTTTGCGTTAATATTTAATTTTTTGCAGTTTTGATAAATTGCATTACAGTTGGATTCCACTTAAGTAGGCCATATTCGATGGGCCTGCTGTTTGCATGGGTGCAATCAGGAGGGTTGAAAGCCAATGGTCATTGTTACAGTTTTTAGAAAGAGCCTGAACATGCAAGGCAGAAAGTTATAAGAGCATGTTTATTTCTAAAGGTAACTCTAAACGTAGGTTTCTGACTTTCATTGTCTGTATCATTCGTATCATTGGTGCATTAATGGAAAGAAATTTGTTAAAAACCCAAAAGTAATAGTTAAAAACATAGGTGTCAATTTCCAGGGGAGGGGCAAGTTCCCACCCCTTCCCCCTATGTGCGGGCGCCCATGCAGTAGTCCTATATAATAACGTTTTCACATAGATAACTATGCGAATAAATGAATATGTGATTTTAGGCCTATACAGGTTTTATTTAACATGAACTTAATATAAGACTACATTACGTATAGGCTATAGATTAATCGCATACATTAATATATATATATATATATATATATATATATATATATATATATATATATATATATATATATATATAATTATAGTACCGGTACACAATTATGTGCTGGCGTGTTAATTACGTGGGCAGTTTCCGGTTCGATTCCACTTATTCCGGATGACATTCCTGCGCCGCAGTTTGGTTGCTGGAGCAGGTAGAGAGATGCTGGAAGTAGTTTCGCACACTCATCTCTCCTACTGCAGCCGCGGAGCCTGCGGACAACGATGCCATTGTATCGTTGGCGTAGGGAGATGGAGGCAGCGGGGGCGGATGTGGTGGACTGGTGACGTAAAGACAGGTGCCCCAGACGACTCGCGGGAAAGCACTTGTCACCGCTAGGGAAGTCTGGCAGTCGCAGGTGATGTTGTTCCCAGCGACGGACAGCGTCTTCAGCTTGGATCGTTTCGAGAAGGAGCATCTACGGAACATCTGGAGGCTGTTGCCGTCGAGGAAGAGGTGTCGGAGTCGAGGGGTGTGGCGAAACGATCCCTCGGGGAGGATGGCGACCGCGTTGCTCGACAGGTCGAGGTACTGCAGCGACCGCAGCCCGCCGAACGTCTTCGTCCAGATGTACTGGATGGCGTTGTTCCGCAGGACGAGGCGGGTGAGGTTGCGCAGGTTCGAGAAGAGGTTCTCCGTCAGGTAGCTGATGCGATTGTCGCTCAGGGTGAGGCTGACCAGTTCGTCGAGGCCGTGAAACGCCTTCGGCATGACGATGTCGATGTCGTTGTCGTCCACGCTGAGGACCTTCAGGTTCGTCATGTAGACGAAGGTCTCGTCGTCGAGCAGCTTGATGGAGTTGCCTCTCAGGTGGAGCACCTCCAACTCCAGCAGGTGACGGAAGACGGTCTTCTCCAGCGACGATATCCGGTTCCGGTCGAGGTCCAGACGACGCAGCGTCCACAGTCCGGCCAGGGTGCTGTCGTTCAGCTGGCGAATCTCGTTGCCCCACAGCAGCAGCTCGCGCAGGTTCTTCGCCCCCTTGAAGAACCCCATCGGGATGCTGGCGATC